>CAUJGU010000030.1:0-127250 GCA_963169105.1 Ceriagrion tenellum
CTTAATTGTTCGAGGGAAAAACAAATTCCCATACTTATCCATTCTGCAAAATATCTCTCTAAATTTATCAATTCTGTCGAACCTGGAAATATAATGTGGTTCTGATATGATGCTCTCCGTGTCGCTCTGAAAGATATTATCTCCCATTTGCTCAAGCAATCTAAGCCTAGCGCGTAGCCTCCGAGTCTCTATCGGCTCCCACCCTAAATCGTTCAAAAGAACTACTCCAAATCGTTCAAATGATCTTCGTACTTGACCATTCTCGCATGAAGAAAACCACTTGGACTACGTTAACTCCACTAATGCCCCATTTAAACAACCAGGGTTAGAATGAGTTAAGGTGGCTTATGGTAGTTTGAGCGTAATATCATTTTACTTAGAAAATAATGACTTTGGTTTCGTTTTAAAGAAAATTATCTCACCTTTCGAATGACACCAAAAATTCAACCCCTCACCACATTACCTATGGAGATATTTGCCAAAAAATACAAAAGCCCTCTTACAAGAGAAATGGTACGTGTATGCACTCCAGAGAGACATTATTGACAAAAGCAGACTTTACTTTTGGGTTTTACAGTAAAATCTACCTTCGTTTTCAAAGTCGTAAAAACTACTTTATGATCACTTATGCCTTCGAGGATATCGACATGTTTAATCATTGGTGGGTGACTAACACCTGAAAGTTCTAATATTTTATTACCTCTCGTTGGTTCGTTACTATTTGAGTAACAGAGTTGTGTGAAAGTATATTATATAAGGTCTCCCTTATATCACGCTTCCTCGAACTTGGTTCAACGCTGTTGCTTTTCCAATTTATAACCGGGAGGTTGAAATCCCCACCGATAATTATCAAGCTTTTGATATCTAAATCAAAGGAAATTGAGCTATACGGCCTCTCTAGATAGATAAAAATAAAATTCTCCAATAGCCGTAAAAATGGCACCACTCGTCAGTGTAATTCAGTCAGATTCAGTTTAAGAGGGTACTTACAACCTCGTGTTGCAAGTGCTTTTCCCTTCAGCTCGCTGAAGAGGGCCACCTTGTGGCCGAAATACGCGTATCAGACGCTCACCCTCGTTTGTTTCTGTGTGTTTTTCTTTTGACCACGCTCTTTTTGAGCGATTTCTCCCAGAAGTTGGGCCCATCTGTGTGTTGTGAATGAGTGATTTGAGTGCGAGTGTGTGTGAATGTGGTAATAACCAGGCATCCTTAGTAGGGTCCCATTAGCCCTATGAAGGATATCAGGTTATAACCCAGGCATCCTTATCAGGGTCCCATTAGCCCTCGAAAAGGATCCCAAACTGGGTTGTGTGGTTGTGTCTGTGTTGGTCACTGGCGAGGAAGTAACATTCCCGTAAACCATCACAGGAGGGTATTCTGGTGGAGAGGCTGTGGTTGGTCCCTGCTGTGAATCCCCTTTCCCGCAAACCAACACAGTCAGTGTATTTTTGTGGTACATGTTTGACGAGTGGTGCCTTTTATACGGCTATTGGAGAATTTTATTTTTATCTTTTGATATCTTTCGAGGTAAATGATGTTGATGGAGTTTCTTACTTGTACAAAACATTGAAGTTCGAATCTGGTGGCCTTTAAAATGAGTATTTGTGGATATTTCTTTTGTTTTGTTGCTTCATTGTACACCAAATGCTATCTATTCCATTGTCGTTAAATATATGTGTGGCACTATTCAAATACGATTTATATGCTTTCAATACTCCGCCACCAGTCCTATCGGGTCGATCTTGTCTTAAGATTTTATATCCTGTCGGAAAAAATTTGCTATCGTTAATATGCTCAGCAAACTAACTTTCTGTTTAAATTACTTTTTCTGCGTTTTCAAATATATGCTCAACTTCGGCAGTTTGCTCTTTATGTTAGAGAAATTTACTATCACTAAATGTATATCGCAATTAGCTTGATACGTGCTGCTTCGTTGTTTCCTACGATTCTGTGTGCTATCTTTTTAATGTTCACTGAAGCCACTGAGAAGCGAGTTTTTCTTTGAAATTTCACAGTTACCTAGAGAGCGAGTGTTGGAATTATTTTTGCAATGGAAGTACAATTCATTTATTTGTGCTTCTCTTAAGTTTTTTGGGCAATGAAGGTTAAAACTTCTCCGATTTAATCTGAGGCTGTTGTCCGGTGTATAATTTCGATTCCCATTGAATGACTTCACTTACAAATCAATGACTTTGATCTCGTTTTAAATAAAATTATCTTACTTTTCTAATGACATTAAAATTTAACCCCTTACTACATTACGTATAGATATATTTACCAAAAAATACATTTTTTGGCAAATATCTCTAGCCTAAAAAATTTTTGCAATGCTCAAAAATCTGATGAGCCACCCGTTCTGATTCCCGGGCGGGGTAATGCAACCCAGAACGGTTGGGAGAAGCCCGGCACGGTCCAAGCACCGGTAAAAGATCTACGAATTCTGCTCCTATGACTACAATACCTACGCTCATGTGGCGGCTCGCGGGGAAGTTTAAACACGTAGAAGTGTCTGACAAAATTGGCCATAACATACTTCATTCTTAACTACATTACAATAGAATTGATGGAATTGCCTCGTCTAAGAACAAGTCATAACTGTATAGCCATAAACAAGAGGTCCATATCAAAGCAGACACTTGCACATGCACAGAAATTCCTCGGTATGTGTGTCGTTTCGATTTGCTGTTCCGTCCACCCTGACAAGTTTTTCGGTCGTCGTCGGTTTTTCCCTGTTTAATGCACATAAAACAAACCATGTGTGCATATGCTTCAGTTTTTTATAACTGAGACAAAATCATCTCATCTGAAATAGTTATTTTTTCCTGGATGAAGGCAAAAAAAGCAAATTTTGAAATCAACGTCTTGATTTATCGTGAGATAAAAGTGGTCGCGAATATCTGGATCCGTTACACATTGCTTCGACTTGCCTCGCTCTTCTTCCACGCGCATCTCCGACATGAATCGAAGGCTTACTGTAAGTCCAAACCGGTTGCAAACAGTTGTGGAATACCTCATGGATCTACAATAGGTCCACTTCTGTTTACCTTTTTTGTGAATGACCTTACCACCCACTTACCTAACTGTGATATGATTCCATATTCTGATGGTATATCTACCCCGAGAAAGAGAGACAATTTAACAGACGCCAATAATTCTGCTCACCAAACTTGAATGAAAGTGTCTGCATGGTGTAGGTTGAAAATTTTTAGAATAAGTGAAAGTTAAACCAGCATATTAAAGTATCACAACAATATTAATCCACAAATACGGTAGCAACTCGACAATACAAAGTTGGCAGGACCGAAAAATCCGGACTTTTCATTTTCGAACCTTTTTAATGAATCGTGCAAAATATTTCTCCTCTCCCTCCTGACTTCTCTGGTCTTTGGAAATATTATAAAACGATTTAGAGTCATAATTAGAGAAAGAATTAGAAATAAAGCCAACAAATTATAAGCTAAATGTCACAGACATTCGTGAAATAAGTATCACTACTTAGTTCCCTATGAAAATGATTTTTACTTTGATATCATTTTATTTGCAAAATTTCCGCCATGTTAGGAATAGTTATATAAAGCAAGTTCTTGTTTTTTTATGACACTTAAGGTTTGATCGTATTCTCTTCGGGTTTTTTCTGCATCGATCCATTTTTAAAAAATGGATCGATGCGGCAAAAAAATGGAATTTTTCCTTCCTTAATATATTTGTTTAAAGTTGTCGTGCCTAAGTAATTGTCCGCTGAGCTTTGCATTTCTCGTTTCAATTGTTTCCAATAGTTCTCTTTCTGTATGGACTTCATTTAGTACTTGCTCATTAGTTTTCCTGTCGGTTCACCTAGTTTTTGTAATCCTCCTACAAAACCACATTTCTGCAGCTTCAAGTTTCGTCATTTCACTCTTCCTTAATGTCCATATCTTGCATCCATATGTTAGCACACTCCATACAAAGATTTTCAGGAATCTCTTCCTAGTCTCAATACTAATGCTGTCATTTAATGGGAGACTTTTCTTTAATTGAAAGGCTTTCTTGGCTAACGGTATTCTTCTTTTGACCTCAGAGGAGCAGTTGTTACGATTCTCTTATATGCTTCCCAAGTAGCAGAACTCTGTCACTTCCTCCAGTCTCACTCCGTCTATACGCATATTCATTATCTTTTCTCTTTCTTTCTACCACCATGATTTTTGTTTTCTTGGTGTTTATTTGAAGTTTCAGTTTTAATAAAATATTAGTTAGAATCTTGAGCATTTGACTTAATTCCTTCTCTGAGACAGCTTCTAGAGATATGTCGTCTGCAAATCGGATAAAATACATTTGTTTGCCATTTATTATACTTCCTCTTGTCTTTGTTTTAATTTCAGGCATTGTTTCTTCTATGCATAAGGTAAAAAAGTAAGGCGATATTGGACAACCTTGCATAACACATCTTCTTATGTTTGCTTCTTCTTCTTCGGTGCCACTGATTTCTATTTCCGTACTTTGGTTTTTGTATAGGTTTAAAATCAATATTTTTTCTTCCCCATCCAACCCTCTTTTGCACATTGCTTGGAACAACAGTCTCCAGTCAACATGGTCAAAAGTCTTTTCCAAATCAATAAAAGCTATATAACTTTCCTTATTGATTTCTCGCCTCCTCTCTAGGATTTGCCTCAATTGCTATAATTGCCTCTTGAGTGCCTTTTCCAGGTCTGAAGCCGTACAGATCACTATCTAATGTCGCATCAATTTTCTGTTTTATTCTCTTTCTTACTATAACCAATTAAATTTTTGAAGCATGAGAAGGACGCGTAATTGTTCGGGAATTCGTGCAAAGTTTAGCATTGCTTTTCTTGGTAAGTGTAATGTTTCTACTTTTTTTGTGAAATCATGTGGTACCTTTCCTTCCTCATAGCAATTGGATACAACCATATGAAGTTTATTCCTAATTGTGTCACCACTATTTTTCAATAGTTCTTCTGCAATGTTTTCCACACCGGTGGCTTTATTTTGCTTTTATTAATTCAGAGCATTGTTAAACTCAGCTCTCGTAATGAGTGGCTCTGTGCTATCAGCGTCAAAAGAATTTCCACCTCAATATACTCTTCTATTTCTTTAACTTCCTTACGATCATACAAGTCTTTAATATATTATTTCCATCTATCACACCTCCTTATGCCCAAATAACAGTTTTCCATGTTTATCATTCATTAGGTTGCTCATAGTTTTCGGTCTACATTATAATGTTTTTACTTTGCTGTAGGTTTTGTCAAGTTTCCCCTCAACTGAATATTTCTTGATTTCTTTGCTTGTTTCGTTCATCTATATTTCTTTCTGTAACCTACACATTGTTGTTACCTTGTTTTTAACGGCCTTGTATTTATTATAATTTTTGGACTTTAACATATTTCTTTCTTCAATGAGCTCCAGGATCTCTTGGGTCATACTAGATTTTTTAGGTTTCAGTTTCTTTGCTTTTAAAACCCTTTTCAGCAACTGTTATTAAACCAGATTTGATACCGTTCCATCCAACATTTTCATTCACTACTTTTCCAGAAGTTTCTTGTAATTCCGTTAGAGTGTCAACATCTTTTTGTTTATGTAAACATTTACTATGATTAACCATTTTCTGTTTTTTAGATTTAATACACAGTTTGCTATCACTAGTATGTGATTGCTATCCACCTTAGCTCCTGGGTAGCTGTGACTAGATTTCAACTGGTATCTAAAACTTTGCTTTACTATTATGTGATCTGTTATGCATTTCTTTTTATCTCCAGGTGCTTTCCATGTGTATCGTCTCCTCCTGTGTACTTTATAGCATGTATTAGTTATTACCAACTCATGATATAAACAGAATCCCAGCAGTTTACTACCTTTCAGATTTACATCTCCTTATCCAAATCCTGCAACATGTTTCTGGTTTTCTTGTCTTTCTACTGACACATTAAAGTCCCCCATAAGAATAACATTCTTTTTATCTTCTACCATTTCGAGCAAGTGTCCCATACATTCATATATTTCTTCTATTTCATCATCTCTACTCTGTGTCGTTGGAAAGTATATTTGTATAATTACAATATTAGTTAGAACTGCTTTAAATTTGATCATGAGTATTCTGTCACTTGCAGGATACGTGTTCAAAACATTGTATGACCATTTACCTCTAAGTAAAATTGCTACACCATTTTTTTCTGATTTATCACTTCCACTTTAGATAACTCTGAAGTTTTTTGATCTGAAATCACCATCGGTAGCCCATCTTGTTTCACATAATTCTAAAATATTTAGTTTATAATTGGCAACACAATTTTTTACCTCTTCTAGTTTTCCAGGTTTTAGTAGTGTATTAATATTCCATGTTCCACTTTTAAATCTCTTTCCTTCTTTGTGAGGATTTCGCTGGATAACGACTGGAGAAGCCTCACGACTGCCGGATCATGGCTTCTGACTTTCATGATCTGTAATCTTTCCTTCATTTACATGCGTAGTCATCATGGCTGCTAATCCTAAGATATCCATAAGGGTCTTTAAAGGAGTAGTTTCTTAGGCTGGCTTTCTCCATCGCCATACAGTTAGACAATACTGGCTCATCTGCTTTTTAGGGGAGGGTTTCCCCCTCCAAAGGTCCTACCCAATCATCAGCCCTCCTAGGAGACCGTTGGCACTTGGTAGAGGACAACCACTAATACAGGTGATTATTCGGTCTTCAGAGTTGCATTAGCCTCTTGAACGTTGCCCATCCTCCACCACGAGGAGGTGCGGTTGGATATTTCCCTTCATTGAGAACTGAGACCAATCGGCATCCCTCAGACTCTCTAGTACATCTTTCTATACTTTAATGAGTCTTTAGGCCTCAGTAAATTGTGGCAGAAAGGGTCATTTTTAAGAACGATCATCAGTGTCATTTTAGATCTGGGTGGAACATACTATGCCTCTTTGTACCAAATTTTCGGAGACGGAGTTGAAGATGATTTTAAGCTCTATTTGTTTCTTTCATCCAAAAACCAAGAAATGTGTTGACAAAGTTGATGGGAAGTGGTTAAAATATGCCTCTGGTTATACTTTGGTGAGTGCAGCGATTATTATCGTTTACTACAGTATGTTACTATGGGCGAAGTAGTTTCCCCCTAGGTCAATGTTGGTCAAGGACCAAACGCCAACAATGATTGATGCTATTTTTAACGCATTACAACTGATAGCAGAACATTCTCGGACGATTCAGCGTATTGCCACAGATTCATTCGAGTGGTGAAACTTAAAGTTAAGTGCCTACATTTATGAACTAATCTCTTAAGCATTAGGAAGATGGCACAAATCAATAGACAATAAACATTCGTGGCTATACAGAAACTAGACCAATTAATCCTAAGCTAAACACTTGAAACTGCATTTTACAAACATTTTCATAAACATATGCAAAAAAATGTAGTTTTCACACGGAGAAAAGTTCACAGTTTCGCAGAAATTGCTCAGAAGACTTAATAATATGAATGCCTCAAGTTCACTTCAAGAATTTAACATTTGACCCAATGAATCTAGAGACACAACGCAAATCAACGGATACATGACAACAAGAACTCTTGATTTCAATATCCGAAACAAATGACCACTTCGTATCAACATAACCATTAATAAAAAAAAGATTTACGTGTTTATAGCATCATGAAAACCACGAGACGTAAAAAAAAGGTAGAAAATCAAATTCATTCGCTGATACAGATCTTCTCCAGGTTAACGTTAAACTGCCCAGATTATAAACTACTCCGTGCTCCGTAAGTCGAAATATATCACAACAGCATCTTAATTCAGAGGCGAATTTAAATTAATCTAAAAGCCTTAGATTAATTAGACTCAAGGACATAAATTTGAATTGCATAATACTAAGTACACACACTCATACTAAATTATTGTATCCGTACACTCAAAGACACAATCAGCATGCATTACTTTTGCAATATCTCAACGGAATACGAAGGAAGGAATGGAAGTTCGCGACTACTGATCATTGGTTTTCTTATACATATCTGCTGGTCCATTGTTTAATGATTAACATAAACTAATATTGGTTTTATAAAAAGACGTATGAGAGTCGAGTTAAACGTAAAGAAATAAATGTTTTTCTTGTAATAAGAGCTTAAGTAACTTCATAGAAATGGGACTTCGTTTGATTTACTAGTTCTCTTGAACAAAAACAATTCTTTCAAACACACATTCCCAAACCTGTACTCGTGTGTTCTTTTGTTTTGCTATTGTATGGGCATAATTTATCTGGTTGAATTAAATTTCGTTTCTCCTTATTTAGAATAATTAATTGATGTATAACAAGTCTGACAAAATTTCTTATCTTCATGTTTTGGAATAAAATTCAGAGGAACAACCATTAAGTATGTCAGATCAATGGATCACTTATGTTGAGTTCGTGGAGTTTGTCAGACTGGGGGTCTATACTTTAGTGCTAGTACATCATTACATCAACATATTATGGAAAGCGGACATATTTACATCCATATGTGACTTTAACGCTTCATGCCATAAGCTTCCGGTAGGGGATTGCAAAACTAATTGCGTCTAAAGGAAAAACTGGCCATGGACAAGAGCCTGTGCAGCCATTCCTCATTCGATTGAAGATTATGGTACAATCGACTGAAATTGTTGACTCATTTTTCCATTGATAAGGACTTGGACGCATTAACGAAGGCAATCGGCCGTCAAAGGCAATCCGTGTTCCTTCAGATGAGAACAGATAAGGGATATTAAATTTTCTTCGTCTGCGAGTGGCCGAGAAGATGGAGCGTGAGAGATAAAGAAGAATTGGACGCAGATGTCTCGAGGCGTCTTCCTGGGAACATTGTTATCAGTCACCAGTGACAACAGGCAAGTGAAACGGGTGATCTTCCTCTCTTGATTTTTTGTCTTCAGTTTCGCTGAAGTATTTCAGTATATTTTACAGTCAGCACATCTCTTTTCTGGAATCGCACAGGGGCAGATTGGGTTTAATCTCGCTCGAGGTAAATGCGTGACTCCATTTTCTCGCTGTCTAACAAGCATGTTCGCCAAATGGAAGCTTTCTCAATAACACTTCGATTGCCTTCGGCTTTCCAAATTAACGGCCTTTCTATATAAAAAAGAGGAAGTGCATAACATGCTGTTGTAAAACCAAAATTTAAATGTGCATTATGAAGTCTTTTTAAATCGTTCGTTTATGAAATATGTATCATGTTGTTGGTAAATGCCACAGTGACCTTCATATTTACTTTTAATTATTACTCATACTTTTCGAGAGCAATTTTTCACCGACATGGATAGTTAATTAAAAACAAATCCCATTATTATTTTCAGGATTTGAAAAAAATATGTTGAATATTTTTTAAAATTTACTTTATATTGCGATGTATTGGCATAAATCTCATTCTTTGCAGTCGCCAATTCTGTAGTTGCATTTTATCTTTTTGTCTCTATACTCTGAAGGCGGTAAAGACCAACAGACGTTCCTCTAGAATCTTCCTGAATTAAGTAAGTGTTTTACTCAACAATAACTTATTTTCCAAATCTAACTTAATAATAACTCATCTTCACCAAATAGTTGGTATTCTCGGATATTACACTAAATGGAGTAACTTGTTTTCTTTAGCTATTATCCGTAGACAAATTCCCCTATTTTGAAAACTATGTTTCGATACAATCGACTATTCACTCGTTCGACCGCTCACAATTGCGCGCACGCAGTCACGTGGGCGTTCAGCCGTAAGACACCGCTCGTATTCCTCAAAACGAGAAGAGATAATGTTTTTTTCCTGCCGATCGCAAATATACGAAGATGAAGTTGGAGACAGAGATAAGGAATGTCGCGTGACGAAGACTCAGCGGTCTCGAGGCGTCCCTTGGCTCACTTTGTTATCAGTCACCAGAGTCGCCAGCGATCGCAACGGGAGACCACTCTCATTTGTTCGTGCTTTGTCGTTCGTTTTACCGAGAATATCGTCAGCGTGTGCTCATTGTTTTACAAGGGAGGAATAAACCGTACGCAGATTGGTTATTTCTCCATTCAGGTAAATGAAACATTCAGTGATTTAACTGTCTGATAACCGAATTTTCTTTGTAATCTGAAGAAGTGTATGAGTGTTCCGTCCTAACTATGGTGAGAAGACGATTTACTTGTTCCAGCTTATTTGTAGATTGCAATGAATTAGCGGCTAATAGAGCAGTGTTCATTTCATATTAAAGAATGGTATTTGATGCCGTAATTCTCCATATCAATGATTTTGAATGTGCGATGCTAGGATGGTGAATGATTAGGAGTAATTATTTTATATAGAAAATGAATTTAGCGGTTGTGATATGTTGCTTTCTTGAAAAAGAAAAACATTGGCGTATATGATCATTCTGATTTATTACATATGATTCTTGCCATTTCATAAAAATACCTTTAAGACTACTTTATTACCATACTATTGGAAAAAATGCGATTTTAGACGGATTTACCGAACTTACTTTAAAAAAATAAAGGAGCGGTGATTGTATTTGAATAGGAACTATATTTATTTCTTTTATCTTGCCTACAAAGTGATTTTATTGAACACATTAATTGCAAAAGAGAACGCGTGTGTGCCATAATTTCTCTTGATACGCGAAAACGTAATCTTTTCGTTAGGTTTTACACACATAGTTACCACACCTGTCTGCAGTAGAGAGATATTTTTCTCCTGTCCTTCGCAATAGATATCCTTAATTTTTTATCGTTTATAAAAATTTCAAGGGTTTCCATATCATGGGGTTAGCACTTCGCTTTGTCAAAAAGTTATAAAAAAAGGACCTTTTCATGCCCGAATGTGACTTGCGTTCTCTTTCTGTAAGTTTTCTCCAAGTCAGGGTACAACAATTAATGCACATTAAGAAGTGACTTGTCATTGTCATGTGAGGATTACCTATTCAACAATCAATTGAAGACCATGATGCAATGCAAGGGTCGACCCATTTTTTACCACGGGAAGAATCTTTGGACGCGGTCACGTTGGCATTCGGCCGTCCAGAGTTGCCCGTTTTCCTTGAGAAGATTCGAGATAAGAGATTCATTTTTTTCTTCCTACGCGCGTGTCCGACGGAGCGATAAAGAGATAAAGTGAATCCCACATTTAAGACGCAGTTGTCTCGGAGGCGTCCTTCGCTCACCTTTCTTATCAGTCAAGAGTGTCGACAGCCGAGTGAGACTCTTCGATTCTCCGTCTTATTCATCTTTTCGTTCTAACTTCCCATCTTGTTTTTCCTTCTTCATTCTTTCTCCGTAGGATTACAGAAAATTTTTAAGTTTTAATTATCTCTTAAGTGGAAACAGACGAGAGTAGTGTTGACTTCGTTTCGCTCAAGGTAATGATTTATTCAGATGTATCGCTGTCTTTCAAACACTGTGTTAAAATAAAATTATTTTTCTAAAATTATTGTCACTATACTTCAAAATTAAAATCTTTCCTGTTGAAAATAATGAAATTGCTAAGCGAACTGCTGAAATACAGGTTTTTAAACGCATTTTGTAAACGCAAACATCTGTCAATTGGTGAATGGTTTGTAATGAAGTTATTACGAGCCAAAGCCTCTTTCAAATAAATTGTATTTCGTTTTGAGAGCTAATTTCTCCATCGGCGGTAATAAAAAGACAAAAGTTCCATAATGACGTCCTGTGAAGGAGAAAAATAAGGCGAAAGAAAATATTTTTTTAAAGCTGGGTATGTGAGTTATATATAATATTTCAACTAATTCTTTGCAGGTCTCGTTGCTGTGGATAGTTTTTGATTTCTTACCATCCTACAATCAGCGAAAAAAGGATCGGACAACCTCAATCTAAGCTCTTCTAAGATTCGGTGAGTGCGACCCTTTTTTAATAAATATACTAATTTTGTCTTTTTTGTATTTTCACACTCTGAGCTAAAAGTGGAGCCAGTCAGTTGTTCCGATAAGGATTTTACAGTGTCTACATCGTTTTAGTAAAAGTTTTGGTCATTAAAACAACACGTTACGCAATGATGAGCTGATTTCTCCGCGGTGATAAACCATCATTTGTTGCCTCTCACAGAATTTTATATCAAGTTACAAATTAGCACTCAAAAGTACATGTGTTTGCTTCTTTCTAATAATGAGGCGTCTTTTTGCGTTTAATTAACTTGGATCTGAATTTGAAACGATGTGTTTTTATTAAATCATTAATCCCACTCAATCAGTGATAAGGAGTTCAGTTAATATTTGTCTGTGAATGGCAAAATTCATTAATTCTCTGAGACGTGCACTATGCTGAGGGAAATACAAATTTATTTCTGATAAACTTAGAAAAGTCCTTAATCTCTGAACAAATTTTGATTACTCATCCATGTTTCGAAATAGCTCTGGTTATGCTCTTGTGAAGTTTATGAATGCTTCGCCTAGATACTTGAAGGAAACTCATAATTTTGACACATTCAAAACTAAAATCTATCAATTTCTTTGTTGCCGTCAATGCTAATCCATTGCTGGATTCATGTCGCTTTCAATTAAAAAATGATAGTCATATTTTGTTACAATAATGCACTGTAATTAATGTTGAAACATTCAGTTAATCTCTTTGTGTTTATATGTATACTAAAATAATATTTTTTCAGTTCTTATGTGTTTTTGCGATTATATATTTTTATCTAGGTTGACTACATGACCAATCTATTTTTTTTCTCAAAGTAGTCATAGAAACGTGTTCCATACTTCTGAAAACACTTGTCTACTAGAAACCAATGAAGTATTATTATTATTAATGATACTCAGTGTGGTCATTGTGTCAGAAATCTTGCAAATCTTTTGAATAATGGAACGTATTGTTTTTTACGCGAATTTCGAAACTTACTGATATTCGTACGATGCGCTCTTTTTTCAACCTAATGGTTACCCATCAGTTTGTCGTATCTTTTTATTTTTGGTGTTATAAGAATCTAAGGTGTAGGTTGTTTCTCTTATTCCGATGAATATCAGTGTTTTGTGTACCATTGTGAGTTTAACCTGTCAATTTAAATTAAGTTCTTAGGTATCATTCAATAGTAACAAAAACTCGAATTACCTCCGAAAGGCGTAGTTTGTATTTTGTGATATTTTCCTTTCCTCTGCAGTTTATGTTTCTAGTGTCTCATTCAGCAACAAGGAGTAGGAGTTTTTTTTGGGGCGACCGATAACTTAGGTCATTTTCTCCATGGGGAATGGTAAAGGAGGAAGGGTGGATGGCGGTAACCCGCGTCGGCATTAGCTCGCTCTTTACCTTAGGCACTAAGAGGACCACGGTTTAACGTCTCATCCGACATATGGAGTACTGTAATTGAAGTGTCCTTCACAAGACACTCAATCTGGGATCGAGTTTCCTCTGAAAAACATTTTCCTCAGCAGGGATTTGACACACATACACGTTGAGTAGCTCATTTTTCGCCGTTAGATAGCTCTCACCGTTAACCTTATTTTCTGGTTTGGACTTTATTTCGCTCAAGGTAATGAATTATTCAGATGTATCTCTAGCTATCAATTATGATCCCTAAATGGAATATTTTTTATCACTATTTCCTTTGTATTTCCAAATTTAATTTTTTCATATTGAAATTGACGGAAGTCCTTAACTGACAGCGAAAATAAAAAGATTTTTCAACGCATGAAATAAACAGGGAAGCTGTTTTAAATGTTGAATAGTATATTAAAAAGGTTATCAAATGCCGCAGTGTTTCTCTTTTCCTTTTTTACATGAATTGTTTTTATAACTGCGGGTATTCGTGGGATCGCTGTTGAGTGGTTCAAAAGCTACTTGTCTGGACGCTGCCAATATGTGAGAATAAAAGGTTTTACGAATATAGAAAATTGGATAAATATTTGTGTTCCTCGGGGCTCTGTGCTTAGGACTATTTTATTTCTTGTATACATAAATTGTTTGTGAAGCCACAAATTCCATGGTAGTAGTAACTGCGTTTGCCGATGATTTGTCTATTAGCTACGATGCTTGTGATTGGACAACTATTCAGTGTCACATGAGGGAAGTTTTAATAATACTACGTCAATGGATAGATTATATGTCTTTGGTGCTGTGTGAAAAAATAACTAAAAGTCTATTCTGTGAAATTAGCAATACTTTTCGTTTCGATTTTAAATGAATTAATCATACTTTAAATCGTCCATCATTTCAACGTACTTGCTCATCCACTGTGCGGATGAATGTAACAAAGTATTTGAGTGTTTCACTATCGAGTAGATTGAACTGGCAAAAAAAATATGTAAGACGTAGAAAAAAATAAGATTTGCTCTTCTTAAATTTTTTATTAGCCGTAATACGTATCCAATATGCTCTTTAAGGTCAATTTCTTTGACACCAATGCAATAAATAGTAGATTACGTCATTATTTGTTGTTCAGGCGCATATTTTAACATATATTAGCATTTGGTAAAACTTCAATAACAGATTGTCAAAGTAATATTGATAAAAAAGAGATTTGAACGCCATTTTTCCTTTTTTTTATATTTAAAAGTTTTGCTAGTTAGACACTTGTACGTTTACAAAGTTTTAAGATATTTCTATATTCAAAATGGTTTTCACCATTAACAGTAGTAGACAGACCAAAAAGATACTCGTAAGATATGTGGAGAATGTAATGTATATTTGAGTATACCCAATTTAACCATATTTAAAAGATGACTTCTGCACCTGCGACCTAAGTTATTCAATGTTAAGCCAGAAAATATAAAAATGGAGAGGAATTCCCGAAATTTACTGTGTTCTGAGAAATCATGGCTATTCACTCAGCACAATATTGAAATATTATTTTGTTAATATATAAAAAGATACCGAGTTTGTGTTAATTTTTAATTCCATTGTTAGTTTTTTGTATCCTCATACATATTTTGTAAGTCGGGTTTTCAAAGTTAATCTCTTTGACGATCAATATTCTAATAGTTTTACTCCTTTCAAGAGAGATGTGTGCTTTTGTTCGTTTCAGAAGGTAATCTATAAACCTTTTATGGTTACCTATGGCTTGGGATCATTGATGCTGTGGCAAATATTTTTTTACCATTGTCGGATGCAATAAATATCTCAATAATGAGTGCAAACATACCGTTGAAGATGATATAAACTCCGTTATTACATCTCGTTAAGGAATAAACGATGGTGAATGCTAATGTGTTTAAATACCTCGTCTATATATTTTTATGTAATTTAAGACTAATAATAATTTGCAGGTTAAACTACTGTGCTTAGAGTGGGAATTTCTTATCTTCCTATCATCAAAGGAGGAAGGACCGGAAAACCTTCCTAGAAACGATGAGTGTTACACTTTTCAAAAATTCATGCAACTTGAGTATTCAAACACTATGGCGTCACAATATGACCAGTCAGCTGTTCCGATAAGTGTTTTACAGTGTCCACGTCGTCTCTCAACAGTGTTGGCCAATAAAACAAGACGTCACATGTTAATGAGCTCAGTTATCCACAATGACAAACCGTAATATGGTGGCTCTCAAGAAATCTTATGTCCAGGTCAAAATTACCCCTTAAAAGTCCAAGTGTTTCCTAAATTTACTTACTTTTTATTATTGAGCCATCTTTTATGTGTCCGTATCCCTTGTTTTAGAATGTGAGACGGTATGTGTTTTATGATATTTTGGACCCCATCCAGTCAGTGATGTAGAATTTATTTAATCTTCGCTTCTAAGTACCGAAATTAAAAACTTCTCGTAGACGTACACTATGCTTAGAAGCTGGCAGATTTATTTTCTTAAAACTTTGAATAGTCCCTAATCATTGAAAAAATATTGATGACTCTATGTCGTCATAATCTCAACAATCAAGCTTTTTTTTAAATGGTTGGATATATTGTTATTTATGCGTATGTTGAATCAGATTAATAACTTTCTTACAATATATTCTTTTTTCAACTAAATAGCTATCCGTCGCCTATTTTTTTCGCATGTGTTTTGTTGGGTTATGAATCTCATTTGTAAGTTTTTTCTCTCATGCTACTATTTTTGATGAAGAGTAACGGTATATCACGGCATATGAGTTGAATCTGTTCATAGCAATTCAGTTCTCTGATACATATCAGTTATAAAAGCTCTATTTAGCTTTGAAATGCGTAAAGAGCATTTGTGGTGTTTACATTTTTGTGCACTATGTGTTTAGTTGTTATGAAAGCTTCCGCGGAATGGTCTTCAATCATGATGGCTCACGGGATTGCTTCCGCGTTGAAACATTGTTGACTGAAGTTATGCGAGCGCTCCGTCTCTCTTCTCCCGGTTGAATTAATAACGTAGCATTTTTAACTGCATTAGATAGTCCGGCGGAGGGTGAAGGGCAATTTTTTCTCGTGGAAGACACGAATCCAAATGTTGGGTAGCGTGTGACCATCTTCTGTATTGATACAATTACATGTTTGTGTAATTTCAATAACCTCCCTCTCGTATCAATCAAGGGAAATATCGGGTCACCTCCACGCAAATCTTCGCCTCCTCCAAATTCATATTTTGAGAATATCCGCTATATGTGTGATCCGCGATGGCAGACTGGTTCAACTGTCCATTTTTTATGGCTCTTTCATGCTCGGGTGCTTTGGTGGAATCATGGACGGTAAAATTCGTTAAGGATGTTTTCCTGTCTCATGATCTGCCTTTGCAATGCGATCTACTGTCCGTGAAAAAAACAAATGCCTGAGTTTGTTGTGCTGTTAAATGCTCATGTAGTCGTAACAATGCACTTGCAATAATGACATACGTCCGGGCGACTTATATTTTTTTTTTCACATATAGCTTCTGCTTATATTGTTTTTTTTATATATTTTTAAGTGGAAGACACCCGCTTTTCATATTTCTCTTGTTTTCCGTCAGAGGCCGAGATCGCCAATGTCTTATCAACTGGAATTCTGACTTGCTATCTCTCCATTAAATTTCCAGACGAGCCCTAAAAGGTGTAAGACACGAAGCGAAAGAACAAACAAATAAATCTCGGATTGCTTCTCAACGACGAGCATACATTACACTAGTAAACACTTTCTTATTATAAACATTTTCAAAGACTACACTGTCAAGGTGTATTTGAAACGGTTCTTAGTAAAGTTTCCATATTTTATTGTCTAAAAAGAGATGAAAAATTATTTCTCAGAATAAAATTCCTATCATGGATATCAAGTTTTCACAACAATAGGTTTTTTATTTCTATGCACATTAAATTGTATTACTCGCATTCTTGGTGCAAGAATAAAATATTTAACAATCTCGCTTGTGAAATGTTTCGCGTTAATTACTATGATCAAAAGAGTGTAGATTGGTATACAGGATAAATTGACTTTCTATTATAAGCAATCACAAATGGTCTCTTAACCTATGCATGAATGTGACATTTATTTTTGCCACTGAACTAATTTAGGAACCAGTTATTTTAATAAATAAAGTAACTGCTACAACTGAAAATTTAATGTTCCGCAAATTAATTCTTTTACATTGTTGAATGCAGCTAGGTTGTTGAACTGTTATCGTTATCAAATGCACCATGGCGTTTTGCAATGATTCAGATTCTTTGATATTCTATCGTTTTTTGTAACGAAATTTTCGAACAACTCAACTGTTAAAAAACACTTTCGCTATTTATGTGAAATGAGGAATTTTCAAAATGCCGAGGTAATTGTTGTATTAAATGTTCATCGAAGTAATTGTAAGTTATATTGTTTTTCTCTTTCAGAAGTAACTACAGTAACTTACAATAATCTTCGACAGTAGCCACCGGAAAGAAAGTCGACAGCCAGCTCAACAAAGCCTAACTTTAAAACTCCGTCAACAGTTAAAGTACCCAGTAGTCATGGCAACGAGGAGTGCTTCCCTTTTACAGTAACTTACAATAATCTTCGACAGTTGCCACCGGAAAGAAAGTCGACAGCCAGCTCAACAAAGCCTAACTTTAAAACTCCGTCAACAGTTAAAGTACCCAGTAGTCATGGCAACGAGGAGTGCTTCCCTTTGAATCCACGAGGAATGCGTGGAGGAACAGCTGATTTTAGGAGTATTGAACGGGACCTTTCGGCAATACGAGGGCCTTTTTGAAATTTTAAAGGATATCGACGTGAGGGATCGTAGGCGGAAGACCCTATTGCACTTGGGGATCAGTCTCGGGAAGCGGGACTGGGTCGAGGGACTTCTGGCAGAGGGAGCGGATCCTAGTGTGAGGGACGGAGGTGAAGTGACCGCAGTGGATTTGGCGGAGGAGATGAGGGAAACGTTTCCTGGAGACGAGGATAGAATTGAAATCCTGAGATTGGTCCGAATGGTGCACAAAAGAGAAAATGCACTTAAGCGTCGTCGTGCACTACGCCTTGGTGACGTCGTTGAATCATCTGTGACTGATTTCTCCCGCGAGATGGCAGTCGTATCGTCCTTAAAGCAGTCGATCGATTCCCAAAATTCGGAGATGTCTTCCTTTGGTCGTCGGATCGCTGAGGAAGTGAAAAAGATGAAGCGAGATTTATTGGACAGGGATGCACTTGTAAGTTGTTTAGAAATCTCAGTGACGTCAATGGCAGAGGAGTTGAGGGCGCTGAGGGAGTGCCTGGGAGACGGAATGGAGGCGGGAAACGTTGGAATTTCGTCTATCTCCTCTGTCGATTTGCGACGTGAATGCGTCGATTCGTTAATGGCGAGGACGACTATTTTGAATACCAACGAGAGGAAAGTAGCCCACGTTCAAAATATGATCGAAAAATTTTACGATATGAGTCCCATGACGTCATGTGTGCTGATGTTTTTAAAAAATGAGTCCCGTGTGAGAGTAATAGTGGACTGCGACTCCTTTCACATCGGAAAGTTAAAGGCGAAGGTCAGAGATCACGATGGTGTTGTGAAGAGTGAGAATAATTTTACATCATTCGCCGACTTCAATGAATCTATTCTTTATCTTGGAGGGAATGATTCAGAGGAATGGGTTCTCGGTTGCTTTGCAATGGCCTTGGCGCAGATGGTGATTTATTTCGCTTTCGGAAATGGAGGAAAACCATATGAACGGGACGATGGAATAAATGAGGAACGATTCAATACAGCGCTCAAGGATGCGAAAAACTGTACGAATTGCAGTTTAGATTATTGCATCAGAAATGCATTGGATAAGAAAACTCAATTGGGAAAAGAAATTTATTACGCATCGGTCGTCCCTCAGATTATCGCTGAAAATGGGTCTACAGATGGGATGTCCTTCCTTCGCCAGAGAGTTCCTTCTCTCTTGTCCTTCCACGAGGACCACGTCATGTCGTCATTGCTGAACAAGGCGAGGGTGAGTCAATACGTCTGTATCTAAAATCTTACACTTAATCCTACTTGTTAGTATAATCCTTCACTTATAATTACTTGTTCGTATATTTTTTCAACTAATGCATGTCATCGTGAAATATAATAACCAGTCAATTCAAAAGGAAGATTTTTTTTTAATTTTGTTCTTGTTCATATTTTTTATGGATTATTTCATATTATTTTGTGAATTATTACCCTGAACACAATTGAAATAATTAAATGCATTTTCGCGTATCATATTCATATATCAACAATTGATTTCTGGTTTGATTGTAGGGAAACATAAAATACCTACATTTATTTTATTTATTATTTATGAACTTTTGTTTCATGGTATAAAATAAATGTTAATACAAATTGAATAAAATGAAACGACGCTGATTTTAATGTCATAAAAAAATTGTTATTATTAAAAACCTGCAAATTCATTTTAGAACTACTTTAAATCCTGTCTCATTCGTGTAACGTACGAGAAATTTTGCTCTGCGCCGATTGTAAATAAGTTCCAAAATCTGCATTAGTTGAAATAAATAAGTTACGATGTTTTGAGCGTGTACAAAAAAACTTTAAATTTCAATATTTTTAAATTTCAGAAAGAGGTATAAGGCGGTGTGTTAAAATATTTTACACATCCAAGACTGTGTAAAAATGACATGAGTATAAAACAGTCAACTTTTAAGATTTTAATTGAATTCACTTTGTGATATCTCACAAGTTATTTTTTACTTCAACCTAGGTTTTCACTAAAATAATTTTCAAGGCCCGAACTCGAGTCGATACCTTGGTCGGAGCAATAATTACCTTATGGAATATTACAAAGTCAATTCATTTAAAATCTTCGCAATGTTGTTCCAACAAATTAAGCCGGAAAATATATTTTTTGTTCTGTCAATTTTTTTGACGGGTGCTTTATATTTTTTTTTTGTTTTTTATGTATTTTTTGTGTTTTATATATTCTTATTTTTTGTATGACGGATTTGTTTATCAGTTTATAATTACAATAATTCTGTTATTGTAAACTGTGGAAAACCTGCTTGTAGAGAGACTTGTTTCATATCACTAGAACACATGCATTCACATTTGATCCTTGTTTCTCTTTTCAGCCATGAATGACGCTGTGGTTTCATTTCCATATCAGCTGTGCGTAGAAGACAGTCCCTTTCCTCTTGACTATGGATCGCCGTGTGACTGGAATCCGTGTTTTATAATTTCTCTTGTTCTGACATCTGCTGATGTGATTTTTGGAAAACTTGACTACATATTTTCATTGTTAGACCTACTGTATATTGAGTTATTATCATATTTTTCTTTACAAAGGATTATTTCAAACGTTTAACTCTCGAATTTTCGCCATTGCCAAGGTCATATATTTGTTGTTAACGTAATATTCCATTTTTCTTTTAGATTAATCGTCCTAAATTTAATTGACATAGTGAAATGGATTAAAGCTTGATTGTTTTATGAATTTTGAAAACGGAATATGTAACACTTCCCTCAAAACAGGGAGAAAACTCTCATAGAATTTATTTTTGGGCATTTTTAATATTTCCATGTTCTCAAAGATAATCCATTCAATATGTAGTTAGGGAAATACTTTTACATGTGAATAAAATATTGTACGTATGCGTAGTTATTCAGATTATTATTATAAGGTTTTCAATTGTTTTATTATTTAGTTTATAAAAAGTATTTCTCAGTTTTTAACAAGTATCTTTTTCTTCATGATTTTTGTGATCATATCTTTTAAAAATAGATTTCAAAGGTTGTTTTCAATGCTGCAGAGTGATATTGTATATTTCATTTAATGGAGTAAAGAGTTATAACCTCAAGGAAGAGTTTCTTTATGTGTTCTCAGTCCAAAAAATTGAATGTACTTTTACTTTTCACGTTATTCTTTTACGATGAACAGTTTTCCATTTTTCAGTTTTATAGATGTGTGTTGTGAACTTAATCGTAAGAATTCTTAAATTGCACTGATTACTTTGTTGGAAAATTGCATATTCGGTGAAAACGGCATTTACCATATTGATCTCAACAACAGTCATTTCCACCGTATTAATAATTTTTTTATTAATGGCGCTCACCTTCATCACAACTCATGTACTAATTTTTTTGTTATTACTCTTTACTCGGTTCAATCAATGGTTGGTGTACTACGATATTGCAACTATTTCAACTTCAAACAATATCAAATTGCTGCATTGTTATCTTACCTGCCATAGTTGAGTTTCGATGGATTGCTCTGATGGAAATCCCAATGTGACGCTTTGTTTCATCCTTAATCGTTTGCGTGAAGTCTCGGATGATGACAATATTTTTGACCTCCAGCCAAAAATTAAGGAGTAATGGAAATCAAATCCCACTTTAACTGCTTAGTAATTTGTCTTTTGTCTAAGTAATGGGCACATAGTGGTGCGCGCTAACCATAGCCTTTATTTCTTCCAAGATTAACAAGACTTTGACGCTGAGGAATGCGAGCAGTCGATAAACCCTTTTAATGAGGCTCGTGGTGAGGTTACATGTGATCAAAAGCGTTAATATAGGAACAGTCATCTGAAATAATTACAAGATTGTGTTAATCTTTACAAGGTTGTGTTATTGGAGGTTATGTTGTACAATATTTTGTAATATAAAACGTACATTTTGAAACAATTAATGAGGTCCTCCGGTTAGGTGAATCATTGTATTCATGATAAATTTGCTTCTCAAAAAATAATTATTTTCATTAAACATGTTATGTTCTCCTTAATAATGTATTTACTTTATGTTTGTCACTCGTCAATAATTATATAAAATTGTATTTATAATATTTGTATTTATTGTAATTATATAAAATTAAAATGAGCCGTGAGGTTGATGCAATTTTTCATTGCGAACTGTGACTTTCTTCGATTGTTGACTTGATACACAATTAAGGGTACAATTTATTTATTGATAAGCCTCTTTGAGAATGTAAATAACCAGTGTGACACGAGTATTTGAGTTTAAGATAGACAGGCTAAAGGAATACGGTCGACTGAGGCTATCACTTTCATTAAACCCAAAAGATTGACATGAGTGTGAAATCGGCTTATAATTGAATTTCTGTAGTTTGTGATAAGCCCGTATTCAGTTAGATAAAATCTATTTTTAAGACTGTGTTCGTAAGATATATACTTACTTTGTTTGCTTAAACATTGTCTTAATAACATTAGCATATAAGCATATATAGTGTAAAATGTGAGGTTATGCCTATCTACGCTAGATCTCAGGGAATATCTATCTTTGGTTTTGGGAGAAGACCTCGTCAACTAGTGGAATCGGAAGGGCGATGATGTTACGTCACTGGCAGTCACTCATCACGAGTGATACGCTTTACAGAATACGGCTCTTGTAATCAACCGCTGTAGTCTAGACAATCCCATTTGTGGAATTCATTGCAGTATTCCTGGTGTAAGTTTAAGTCTCTTAATAAAACATTAGCCCGACATACCATTTCACATTCTGTTGAATAATGTAGACTACAGAAGTTTTCCAACTCAGACAAGCATCCAAAGCCAACCATCTGAGACAGCTCTTATCATTTACATATTACATGAAATATCGTTTACGCGAGATGGCATCTTAGGGAATTTTCCATTTGTGCAAAATATTGACGTTCGTGATTTCAAATGAGCGTGAAAGACAAGTATAATCTCGGAAATCTTTTCAATTAATAGACATTTCTTTTAATTTCCAAGGAAACAATAGATCACATTGTTCAATTGATTTAAAAATTTAAATTTTTTATGATAGTCTTGATTTAAAAAGAAATAATAGACTTCTTTGTGTCTTTTTAAGTCTGGACGAATAAATTCTTTGTCTCCGACGAACATCGGAATGTGAATACATAATTACATTTCAAGTGCCCCGAGTCATAAATGCAATACATTCTCTATTTCATATACATTCATGGCGTTGATGTTGTCCATCGCTTTTTAATCCTCAGTGGGTTAAATACTACGGAGTACTATAATTGTAATTGAACTTAGTGAATTGCAACACAAATCATGGCCAACAAAGAGGAATTGTTCTCCTGATATTATTTTCTCCGAAACAAGGGTTCCAAAATGGAATACGAATATCGTGATATTTCTTCTGCGTTTATTCACGAGGTAGTTCTAGTGGAGCCTCCCTTTTCATTATTAATATATGTTTAACCAAATTTTATGATTGTTAATTGACTAATTGATTATAAAAACTCATAGAAATGAGTTTTTTTTTAAATATTTGTATATAAAATTGCCAATTAATATTTCCTTAAAAATAAATAGAATTATGCTTACTTAGTTGAACATATAAGGGAAAAATACTTTTTGAAATTAATCATTGATGCTTCGAATTATCAAACCAAATTCCAGAACGATGTCATATTAAGCTCCAAAAAGGATAATTTAATGGCATAGTTGAATGCACTAGGAAACTTATTTTTAGAGAAGCAATTCTAAATTGCCGTAAAGAGAAGAGACTGGGTGGTGAGACGAAGACATTCGCGAGTCCCTGATTCACAATTCCATATGAAATGCATAAATTTATGTTGACCACAGCACCAGACAAGTAAGAAAATAGTCTGGATTAATTTGCATCAAATGTGTCATATTTAGTGGTTGATTGAGACAATTTCGAGGGAGTAAGCAACCATAGGGTGGTTACGGCTAAGTTTTCCTTGGGTGTCAACAAATTTACGTAGAAAAATCAGCAAACGTCGTCTTAAAAGAATACTTTTCCGCATTCCAAGAATCAGTAATTATGTTGACCTCTGAGGGGACAAAGAAAACTATTCTATAAATAGGTCAGTGAATAAAAGAGATCAGCGAATCAGATTGGTTCATCGTGGAGGTGAGAATATCGCGTACGTGACTGAGATCATGGAACTCGACATTGAACATAAATTGTCTTAATCCATTTCAAAAGAGTGTTTCGAAGAAAAGTCATGGACTTGAAAGAGACAAAACTTGTAGAATGGTTATGGACTAACCCAAAAATTTTTCCGTCATGCGTAAAGGAGATTCAAGGCAGTAGTTCTACATTTAATCTACCAAGAAATGATAAGGCTGAAGTATTAATACACAATTCGGAATAAGATAATTTACTATACACCCTCCTTCCAAATGGACTTCACTGAATTAATTTAAGACCAATGAATAATTTTATACACAAAGGATATGGAATATTTGTGCTCGCGATATAGAATATTTGTTGAAAAATCTCTATTCCAAATAAGTAGCTAGGCCCTAAATGAATCCCTTCTCACGTTTTTAAAGAATTAGCTTCAGAAATTCCTCCCTAGAAGCGCATAATGCTTATAAATTCCATCATCCATTCCATAGCAGCTAAGTATAGATTTTTATATGCATTGTTCCCGTGAAACACGTTCGCTTTTGTGAATGACCACCATGGTAACTTATTCATACTATTTGATGGGATTTTATATAAGTGCAATATTTAATTAGCATCGAACGCATATCCGATTGTCATAAAGGGCATATCGGAGCGATGGGACGCTTCGAGACAGCTGAGTCTTGGTCACACGACTCTCCTTATCTCTGTCTTTTGCTCAACCCTTGGATTTTTGCGATCGGCAAGGGTAAATAAACCCATTATCCATTCCTGTTAAGAGAAATACGGGCGACTTCTTAGGGCTGAACGGTGATGGCGAGCGCGCAATTGTGAGCGGTCGAACGAGTGAATAGTCGATTTCTTCGGAACATATTTTTCAAAATAGGGTATTTGGTCATCGAATACAAGCTAAAAATACGAGGTACTCCATACGGTACTATGTCGGAGAACATACACGATTTGCAGACGACTAAGAGAAAAGCATTTGAGTAAAAATCGATTTGAAATTATCGTACTGACGATACGGCCCTTACTCACAGGACTCTCCTTATCTCTGTCCTCTGATCCACTCTCGGATTTTTGCGATCGGCAAGGGTAAATAAACCCATTATCCCTTCACGTTTAGAGGAATACGGGCGGCTGAACGTCTAGGTGATAGCGGGCGCACAATTGTGAGTGGTCAAACGAGTGAATAGTCGATTTAATCGAAACATATTTTTCAAAATAGGGTATTTCGTCATCGAATACAAGCTAAAAATACGAGGTACTCCGTACGGTACTATGTCGGAGAACACACACGATTTGCATAAGATTAAGAGAAAAGCATTGGAGTAACAATCGATTCGTAATTATCGTCCTTTTATAGCCATTTCAACATGTACGGATACTGTAAATCTTACACCGAAAAAAAGTATTCTGAAATGTAGAGGACAGTTCCTCTTTTCAAATCCTCTCAGTTATTCCTCTTAATTTGAGAATATATGTCTTTCCTTCAGAGATTCAGATAGAAGGAGAGACTGCTCTAACACTGGGACGATACAATTAATCCTAGTATATACTAAATGAAAACATAAATTGGTACGTATTTGATCAGTTAAGGACCAATAACTAATTTTGAACCTATTCAAGAACGCCGTACGTACGCATTATTTTAGGCCAGCCTTCCAATTTCTAAGATTTTCCTTACTCTTTCATCAAGATAAGGAAGTTTTTCCGCGCGAGATAACAGTCAGCGCAGCATTTGCTGGCCGTCGCTGATAAGAACATGCGGCCGGTCGCCGAGCTGGGAAGAGGTTGAGTTGAGGAAATCGGATGAGGTTATTCTTGAACGGGTTGCATCATCTTCCGATAACTCGCTGTTCCTTATATAATTCTAGAAATTCTCGAATGCGCAGCTCATATGCCCCTCTCACTCCAGTGCCACTAGTACGAAGGTATTTCATTGGCCGAGAGCTATACAAAGGAAAAAAGGTAGGTATGTCATTGGTCGAGCGCTATACAAGAAAAATTAAGGTCCCCCCTCCTGCTCCCTTATCAGCCCCTCGGCTGACATAAAAAGGCGGCGCTCGAGAGGCCAGACATTCAAATCATCGACTCGACTCAAACACTGAGAAGGAACAGAGAAGGAGAACACAGGACAGGAGAGAAAACTCTGACCACTCAGCCATTGCAGCAGCAGATCATTTCTGACGACCACTCCGTACTTCGCTCTCAAGAAGTCAACGTCAGCAAAGGAGGACATTCTCTACTCACACGGTATGAACAGTATTCATTTTTTTTAATTTTTTTGAAAAATTAGAAAATAATGCTCAGTAATGGAAAGCTTGGGAGAAAAAGCTATTCAAAATACTTGAGGTGCATGACAAATGGAATATCCAGAACGATACGAATATTTGGTGTATTTGAGTCTCAAAGAACTTGTTTGAACGAAAACATTGACATGTCACAATACCATACGAATGTCCGATTTAACCTGAGATTTATTTCAATGTCATACCAATATTATGGTGAACTGAAACGTAATATGCTATCCTTTCAGTTTACAATGTTGGTCGACTAAGAGAAATTTTTTTTTGGCCCTTAAAAGGAAGAGGAGGAATTTTCAACCTTTCAACAGTGAAAAGGAACTGAACCGGTGATTTCAAGAAGGTCTACTTCTTTCTCCGGTTTTAATTACAAACGAAGTTCTCAACAGAAGGACGCTTTTGAAGGACGAGGCGATATTCACAAGGTAGGCCACTCTCATTTGTTCTGTAATTCTTCCTTGCCTCTGCCATTGTAACATGCTAGACTTATTCCACAAATAGTAGTCTTTTTTAGCCAGAATATATTTTCTTATTTCATTAGATTGTAATCAATACTGATTTGCAAAAAATTTTAATGTCAATTTTACTTATAAAGCAGTAGGCAAGTTTAAGTTTCTCTTTCAATAATATTTTGCAGTGATAAAAGTTTCATAAACGAATGGAAATACATGGCTATAACGAGTTTTTGATGATATATTTTGCAAGTATGAGGCAATAGTTATTTGGCATCGACTAGGTGTTGTAGTTATTTCGGATATATATAAATATGCCTCACTGGAATAGATGTTTTTAGCCATTGCACGTTTTCATATCATCGGCAGGTACACAATTTTCTCAATATTTTTTAACTTTTAGACAATGTGGCGATATTCACGCGAAACGCCTTTCTAATTTTTTTTCATTGATGACTGCATCTGCCTCCATAGTAGGCTAGATTTTATCTCTAATGTGCCCTTTGGCATACTTTTTGTACCAAAATGATACTTTCAACGTTGTGAGTTTTTGCCCAAATGCAATATACTTTATTTTAAGTTCCATATTTTCAGTGGATAAGCAAATAACTCCTCATAGTTTTCTTGCGTCTCTATCACTTTCATTATACATGAATTTACATTGCATTAATATCAGCAAACAAGAGAGGTTTTTTTTTATCTAATCTGTTTGCGCCATTTTTATTGTAGGTCGTGTACATAATTGTGTTATTTGTGACCATTTCTCTTGTTTTTTCGCATTTACGAAACTATTGTGTGATCGTCCCAAAAAGCGAATATTTTCAATATTATTGGGTTATAGTTTTATTAAGTCAATATAAATAAGTATTTTACAAAAATACTTTTTGCGATGCATTAAAACATCATCGCCTAAAATTCAGCATATTTCTGCCAGGTCGTAAATGAATCAAATAATCATCTCTGAGACAAATAAATGCAATTATGCATACAGAAGTATAATACCGTGATGTTAACACTGACAATAAAGACATAATTAGTTCATTGTTCATTGTGATTATAAGGAATATCAATGATTTATTTGTTTGCTTTGATATTGTGTATGAAAGGATTTTTTATTACAAAAAGTTGCAAAATGTACAAAAAGTTATCATTCATCAAAGCATGCTCACTGGATAAGAGCGATTGATGGATTCTGACCGGTTTTTAAAGTCGTTAGATTACATTTTTGTGGGACGAAAGAAAAGTATTTTATCATTTACACTACAGTTTTTTGTATGAATGACGATTGTTTTTACTCTGGACCAAAATTTCACTTTCACTTTCCTCTCACTGATGATTATGTTAATTCCTTTACCCGCGGCAGATATAACATGCAAATAATCAGAGGAGTTTTTAAATGTTATTAATAATTTGTTATTTAATGGAAGAATATCTCCGTAAACAGCTCAAGACAATTATTTTTAATGCTTTTGTCGAAATTCGCATGACCCTTCTGTACAACTACCTCTGGGGCCAGTCAAAGAAAGATAACTTGTGATGAATTTGGACATAAATATTGGTTAGAAATAACATTGCGTTAAGTGCTAAATTTAACCTACATAAAGGCATGCGATTCGACTGGGGTTCAAAACCAAATCTATCCATTTCACACGAAATCCATTTATTAGTTCAGCTACTATGACATCCTTATTCCCTAAGAATACTTAGGGTGGTGAAGAAACAACACTCACAATGCTACACTTAAAACTGTCGGATAAAGTTCTAGAAATCATTTCCAGCAATGAGTTAATTACAGATTTTTCTCCTTTATCCACAGAAATATATCAGCTGTAATCGATCACTATAATTTCGAGAGTGGTTAATCTCCAGACCAAGTGAAGAATATATCATCATCCAGTTAACTTGATTGTCTAGAAACCTTGAACCCTTCACTCACCATAAAAATGGACGGTCGTCAAATATCCTTGGAGGTCGAGATTGAAGAGTACCTCTTTGATGTAATGATCAAAAGCCTTGTGGATGATTATGTTCAAGATTTGAAAGATCTTAAGAATATTAACATGAAGAACGTGAGTGAGAGGACGCTGCTGCACCAAGCGGTGCTTTTGGGCAAGCGAGATTGGGTTGACGTGATTCTTGAAGCGGGCGGCGACACTTCAATCAGAGACAAGGAAGGCAAAAGTCCACTTCAAGTTGCAGAAGAAATGGTCTCCACTCACCCTGGCGACGAGGATCGCGAAGAAATAAAACAAATGGTGCAATCTAGGCGAGATAGTTGTCCACCGAGAAATGACGCATCAAAGAAAATGAATACTGATGTAATAGACGGTTTGAAAGAGTTGTCCGCCAAACTCGCTTTCATTACGGACTCCATTAAAGACATGAAAACGGAGACATCAGTAATCAGGAGTACCTTAAGCAAGGAGGAATTCAAGAAAGAATTGGATAAAGCAAACGCAATTCAATCCGTATTATCTACCAAAGTAGATCTCATTGAAAAATCAGTAAAAGCAGAGGTATCTGAGCTAAAAAGTGCTTTAAATACGGATTTTACAGAATTAAGGCAGTCTCTCACTGAATTGGCTCGAAAACAGGAAAATGTTTTCTCCATTACGTCCAATCTCAAAATTTCCCACGAGGAGTTCAAGTTAGAACTGGATGAAGCCAACTCATTGATGACCGATGAAGTCGCTGCTATTAAGGAATCCATTGGAAAGCAGAGGAAAGATGGAATGGAGATTTCTAAAAAACTTGAATCAGAAATTCAGAAGACTACTGGGGAAGTGGAGACCATAAAAGAAATCCTTTTGAAATTAGTTGATACGTTAATTCCATCAGAAATACCGATACCAGCTACACCTAGTAAAGCGGAATTAAAAGAGCAATGCATCGAAGCAATGATGCGGAAGACGAAAGTGAAGCCGATGAACGGAGAGATCATTTCAAAAATGAAGAGGCTATACGAAATGCTGTACGACGAGGATCGCATTACGGCGTACATTCTGGAATTCCTTCAATTCCAATCGACCGTCCAAGTTTTAGTGGATTTTGGATCTGAATACATTGGAGAAATAAAACCGACATTGAAAGACCACGACGGGAGAGAACGGAGTGGAAGTCACTTTTTATCATTTGCCGACTTTGAAGACCAAAAGGCGTACGTGGGTGGGTATTCGAGTGAGAGATACGTTATTGCATTTCTCGCCTCTGCATTGTCACAGTTGTCGGTGTATTTCGCATTCAAAAACAAAGGACTTCCGTATTCGGGCGACGAAGAGCGATTCAAGAGAATCCTCGAAGAGGCGGAGAGGAAGAAGAGAGACGGAGTGAGAATGAATAGGTGGATCACAGATGCACTGAATCATAAGGAGACTCGACAGGGGCAGGAGATATATTTGATATCGGTTGTTCCTACGATGATCGCTGAATATGGATCTGAAGTCGGAAGGTCGAGATTAAGTAAACAACTCCCGTCACTCCTCGAATACTACGATGGACACGTTGAGGCGACACTCATCAATGAAACAAAAGTACGTAAAAAAGAAAACATCGTTTATTCATAATTTCACTCGAATTAATTGTCCATTTGAGAATAATTGCACAGAATTAATTCCAAAGCGGCCGAATTTCGAACGGGAAATAGTCGCAAACCATTTTATTGGACGAGATTTCGTGGTGACGCGTACATCAGGAGGGTGTATGGCAGTGCGTGCAAATTAAAACATTAAAACATTTGAATTAATCGCGTGCAGCGTTTCAATTGTTATTTAATTTTATTTGAAAATTAAAATTCAAGGCACTGGTTCATGTGAAGTTTAATTTATTTTGAATGACGTTACACGTTGAAAAATACTCAATTATTTAATCAGCAATCGTTTGAGGACATTGAACTCATGGACTGACAAATCAATCGTTTATAAAAGGCCCTTAATATTAAACATTAATATTAAACAGCGCCATTGAAGTAAGTTTATGTTTGAATGATTTAAAACTTTCGTACGTCTTAAATGTCCATTTAAATGTTACTTTTTTGAGAATAAACTCTTGTTATAAAACTTATTTCAAATTATATAACTTTAATCCATGAATTTGAGATTCATGATAAGTTTAGACTTTTGCCGACTGCTAGAACGTTTTAAGAGAAACACTGGTCATAACAAATGAACACTTCCGGATAATATATTAAAATGTTACAAAAAGTGACAGCTCGCGTATTTATTTAACAATTTATAATGCAGTTATTAACATCCGTGGAATATTTTGCAAATTTTAAGTTCGTAATTTCTTTTCGGTGTAAATAGATGTGTCCAGTCGTTGTTAAACTAGATTATAAATTGGATAGAAAAATCATTTTAATGAAGAATGGAAAGAAAAATTGAACCGATTTCAAAGCTTTCGCATATCATTTAATCTTTTATAATATTGCAATAATTTTTCATGGATAAGTGTGATTATTTGAACTAACTTTTTATTAGGTTGTAAAAAAAGACAATTTTTTCTGGGATAAATTCACTTAAATACTTGGATATATTAAAGAAGCAAAATTTTATTTTACTGTTGTTATAAATCGTGGAATTGTTTTGTTCAACAAAAGCCTCTCAAATGTAAAGAGTTTTGAATTACTCAGTATACTTATGGTAACTCAGTACGCTATCTAGAGTGGAAAACTCATGAGTATATCATTCTCATGACAATCTTCAACTGTATATATAAATAGTGTATAAATAGGAAAAATTACTGTTTCTCAGTACTTGAAAGAATGAAGAAGTGTGTCAGCGGTAAGATTCATACTTTGAATTTCTATAAGTAGGTTGTTTCTCAATTCCATAATACACTTTTTCGGGATGACATACTTCTTTTTTTCTCTTCCACACTTAGAAGATGCTGGGAAATCCCTGAGGATAACTAAAAATCGTGAGACATGGTGGCGAAATAAATGGCTTCGTGGAATCGGAATCGGACAAGAAACTTGACGGGAAAACGCCCAGATCTCTTTCAAAACTGCATAAAATAAGCAAGCCCCAAAACGGGTTTCATTTGTAGTCAGAAATTAATAATTGGCTGCAAGGTGTCTGTTTTTAGTTAAAATCTCTAGGACATTTTACTTCTGCTCACTTTTCATACCTTCCAATGTTAAAATAAACATTTTGAAAGAAAATTTATTTGTAACACAATTCATTTTATTCTCCTTTGTTTGGCTTTAATCATGAAAAATAATGAAAAACACAGAAATTGATTATTTTTGTTGGTGGATATTGTTAAATGGAAACTTTTCATTGTAAGAATGCAAAAATTTATTGAATAAATGAATAATTTTTGGAATATAAATTCATGTTTGTGTTATTATGAAATTGTAGTAAATGGCTTCAAAACAATACAGATTAAACATGAGATCTGGTTCCATTTGAATCTATCAAATTAAAAAAGAGTTTCCGTGTAATGCATGTTTAAATATATAAGTATAATATAATTTCATTGTCCTTGTATTTAATGATTAGTGATTTCTCCAGAATATGATATGTTTCATTTTACTGTTATAGTCTAATCAAAGTTTAAATGCCTTTTACAGTAAACATTGTTTATAAATGTGCTTTATTGCCTTATTTGTGATACTTTCATGTAGTTTCATTTGAATAAATTCTCTGAAAAGATTCATTTGAATTTAAAATATAAAGTATATAAACTTAATATTTCATTCATTTTATGCGCTGTAAAAATTAAACGTTGTACGATAAATAGGACCAATATTAGTAAAATGACAAGTGGAAATTTTAAAATGGGTTTATTGCTGAAATTTCAACCAAAAGTGCAATATTTCATTAGGTAAAAAATGATTCAAATAGTTCATCTAATCTATAATAACTCAAAACACATAACACCACAGTTATTTCGATTAAATTTATAATTAAATTCATCCAGGAATGAAACGTGCCATGAGAAAATCATTAGCCTTTACTGTGATTCGAACCCGATCCCCCAAATATCGGTATTTTAGCCTGTTACGCCAATAAGCCACCTTTGTTTACACCGAATTGCATCTAATGTTTAAGCGTAGGTTTCTCATGACAGATATTTCGAACCTCGGTGTTTATTGGTGCGATTTACTCTATACCATTCATTTTCACATGAAATGATTCGCAATGTTCCATTAGCTCCATTTTCATAAATCTTTTATCCGCAGGCTAGAGATTTGAGAAGGTGAAATCGATTCTAAAATAAGAACGACTGTATCTATTTGAGTGTTTGCATGCATTGTGTGGAGAAACCTCTACAATTTTATCCAATTTTTGTCACTAATTTAAGACGTCACAACCTTAACAATTGGGAATATAACCCCTTAAAATACTCTTTACCTTTTTAAATTCCACTATTTCACTGTAGTTTTGGTCTAGGGCAGGCTTTAAAAGGGCAACCGCAACCCTTTTTTCCTATGCCGCTTGGAATCTCGACATCTTAGTAATCGTGCAGTGTGAACTCGAACCCTGAACCTTCTTCTCCATTGATATGGGGAGAGAGAGGAGAAGTTTTGTTGTTCAATGCATGGACATAAAGAGTTCTATATACTCATTGCAGAGGATCATTGCAATGCCGAAGTGCTCTAAGAGTTCGGTCGCCTCTGATTCGGACTAACATTGAAAGTAAAAGGAAATCAGAGGAGACTGTACTATCAAGAGGAGGATATAACCAAATTTTTTTGCCAGCAGCGGATTCTGTACGACACATATTGGTCAGAAACAGCTGTTAAGGTGACTCTACAAGAGATTTATGCGCATAACAGTTGTTTCTTAAATCGTGCGTTTGGGCGTTTGCCTTGCTGCCACTAGAGGGCTCGGGTGGAGTGGTAACATTTAAATAAAAATATCTAGTTTGTTAAAACCATAGATCATTATAAACAGCTCTTGGCCGCCTAAACCACTATCAAGTTCTCCTTAAGTGAGTGTGCCCGTTAACTACCCTCTTTTCTTTAAACACTAACGTTCCCAGGAAGTGAAGTACATTGCACAACAGATACTCGTTTTTTCGCGCTTAATTAGTGACCATGTTATAAAAACTTAGCTCTGTTCAATACGCTATCATAATGCACGTCATAATTTCACCACCCTAAACCTTAAATCTTTACACGGCTGGTATCCTAGCAACCCTCTACCACACACCAAAGTGGTGGCTTGCAGGATTGGCATGTAGGTAGGGATAAGAGAGGTGAAATGCACATGAGTGAGATGGGAGGGACATTTCTAAAGAAGAGAGGACGGGTGTGAAATGAAGGTAGGTTTGAAGAGGGTATTCAGAAGAAACACCATGACAGAGATGGTGAAACCGAGTGAAGATTGAATTTGAGATGGTTGGAGGTGCAGATAAAGAGGATGCAATGACCCGAAAGGGATGGAGCGGAAATATGTTTGAGTGGTTAATTAACAAGTTGAATATGAACGGCCCAGAAAGTAAGAGTGAAGTTGTTTGTTAATTTCCCTCCAACATAAACACCAAATCAAATCAGGATATCAATATGATACAGAGAATTGGTTGACCATGGTGAATGGATAAAAGATTCCTGCTTTTTTAAATAAATATCATTTTTCTATACACCAAAAATAACAATGATTACACCATCGGCAATTGACGTGGATGAATTAACATTGAAACCTATGGCATAAATATTTCAGATATCATTTCCTCAATAACTGATGATGCACTAAAGCTTCTCAAAACCAAATACTCGGTTATTTATACACGAATTAAGAGCTATTTGCCAAATTGTTGCTTAAGAACATAAATAAACACAATGTTAATTGCGTAGAGGAACGATCAATCTCATATAACTATATTTAAAAGAGAAAACTGAATTATCTAGCTTTCTAACAATTCTGTTATATGTCACCAATTCAACTTTAAGAAAAAAAGGACGGTTAATAATACTCTTTATTGGCCACCTTCTCACATACCATAGCCCAAGAAATTTTATAAAAATCTGATCATACAAAAAAAAACCCTTGGGCTGATTTTTTACACTCTCCTTCCTAACCCACCCGAAACTGGACCTAAACAATTCCATGTCACGCACGAAATTTAAATATTCTATTGCCCTAATAGTATAAATTTATTCCGTATTGAGGAACTTCCGGACGTTAAATCCTTTAAACTTCAAATGACTTAAAATGTAATGAAGTGTTTTATTTAAAAATTTGAGTATGTTTTTAATAAAATAATAATTTATTAAAAAAAGTTGTCTTACGTCATTTGCATTTGATTCCCTACTTTCAATCCATTTTATTGGTGATATTGAAGATAACATCCTAATTTACATAGAGGTAAATCACAGCCTATGCACTTCCATGACGTATCTATGCTCCGTCCAGCAGGAGTTCTTCCTCTCCTTGAGCTGCAGTAGACACGCACATTTTTCTCCCCTCGATCTTTTTAAGAGAGTGGTTCTGTCTCTGTGAAAATGAGCCAACCGGAAGGATTCTTTTATGCCCTATTACTTTGCGGGAGGAGAATTTCCCTATCATCTTCCTACAAAGTTCTTAACGAAAATTCTTCTGCATTACTCCATGCCTACCATTTGAGGGTGAATTGGTTCCTTAATACAGTATAAAACTGTTCATTATAGTCGTGTTCACCACAAAAGCAAATTAATATTTCACAACTTATTTTGCTTTCCTACATAAGTCGTAGTACATTCTTCTCTGATCATCTCTGTCAACACCACTCATCTATTTGGGGTACATTGCAATAGCCTGTGAACAGAAGACCATAGCTTATTTGTTCCCTGTGCCTTTTTTCTTGGTACGCTGACTTTATTCTTGGGATCGCAAAAGGTTTGAAGGACACAAATATATTATACCAAACCGTTGTAGTAACCTATCCACTCCGCAAATTTCGACTCTATTCTTTTTGGAGTTCAAGGTTGTTTTATATTAAAATTCCTCAGGCCATTCCTTACGATATGGTCCTGTAGTAGCGCATGCAAGTGTGTTATTCTTAAGTAATAATTCCATGAGTGTCACACTTGAAAAAACACTATCCAAATACACGGGAAGATTTTTTCCTGAATAGTTATTCATTAAATTCAATATAATTTGCGTTCCAAGAAACATTTATCGATTTATTTTTTCCATAAGTATACATTTCCCTGAATGAAATTAGTATGGTAGCTGCCTAAAACCCAAATTTTAAGTCCCTACTTCGTTGGATTTCCTTGGATGTGTTGTTTTATGTAGTGACGTTCTTTAAAAGCAACCATTACTTCATCAACACTTAACTCCCGACATGGTTTATACTTTTGATGGAAAGTTTCTATTACCTTAAGAATCGGCCTAATTTTTTTCCTAACATCAAAACCCTTCTCTTTTTGCTTTTTTCCAGAGTTATATCACTTATGTGGAAATGTTTGAAATTTTTGTTTATCTACCAAAGGTCATAGAGTGACGAACAATCGAGCAGTCAATACCTTGACCATGCCGGTAATCCCTACTTTCAGGTTAATCAAATATTCCCATGTATACAAGCACTCCAATGTATACTACCATTTCATCGTACGTAACATCTACCCAGTCTTTGTCAACCTTTTATGTGGAGCGTTGGAAATGTTATGCGGAGATGTTTCTATTCTTCACAATGCTACAAAAAAATTTTTCCCCCCTAGCATATATTTTAGGAAGGAAAGTTCATTGTCGTCTATCGCTATTCATGTAGAGGCCCTCTGACTTCTTTGAACTCAGATGGTTGTTTAAAAATCAGGGTCTCTCTCCAAAAGCCTTGCATCTGAATATAACCTAGAAAATCACTCCTACTTGGGGTTACTTCATCCTCCAGTTCCACTTCACTTGAATTTTCACTATCATTGTATCCTTTTTCTCCAATTATACGACTAGAAATATCTTAATCCTGCGAAAAATCACTTCTGTTCACTTTTTGTACAATAGCATCCTCACTCAAATTAGCCATGGTCAGAACTGAGGGGCATTGGGGAAGATGGTTTTCTTTAAACTTGAGCTGCGCTTTGCCTTCTCGCCGTACGAAATGGGAACAAAGAAATATCTCCATTAAATATCACAGTCACTCTGAACAACACAGGGCTGGCATAGGGTTTTCAATTTTAATCAGCGCCTCAAGAACGAGAATTATATATTTAGACTCGAGAAGTCATCGCTTATCACCTCATTTAAAAAAGGAACCACGCAAAAAGTCCTTCCATGAGACTCTAGAAACTACTCTCATCACATCCCTGTAATGAGCTGAAACATAGCCCCTTATTGTCTCGGGATTTTAGCTTATGGTAGCAGATATTACGACGTTCTGCTTTATCTTAATGAAATGCGAGACAGAATGGATGCCTGTGTTATCAAAGATAAGCAGTCTCAAGATGAAACAGATGCTTATGAAGCTCTAAAGACTGCCTTAAGTATAGTAGGGCGGGTCAGCCGGATTTGACCGTGTTAAGAAGGAGGGTAATAAGTGGTAGCGGCCAGTTTCGGCCGCATTATTAAGGAGCGGAGAATGAGGCATTTAAACTTCTATAGGGAGATGGTTAAGCTGCGTGCATTTTATTCACTTATGAGATACGTTTTCAGTAACAGATTTAGTTTCCAGGATTCCAGGCACATACCTGAGATATTATCCCATTGTTCGTCTTTTGAATTTTGGTAGACTCCAACCAGGGTTTCATCAAAAAACACATCCTCATGGAAGTCCGAAAAAATATGTTGATTTATGAATACTGGCATTTTTAAAATGGATTTCGAATCCGTGACGAGCATCATCTGATGAGAAAGGAATAAGTCATAGGTATAAAAAACTCAATTGCACAGAATCAAAGCTCAATGGAATGATAACATACAAATGGACTTTCTAATTGATAGGTATGTCATGAAATGCGTACAATTTCAATGGATGCATTGGTTAAAGATACTTAAAATAAATAATGACATTACAGTTATCAGTACATTTTATACGTTTTCATTCACCCTAAGGTCTAAGGCACGAAAAAGATATCAACACATTTCAAGGCTGGTTCAAAACTAATCGCCAGTTTATGAGACTTTCAAAACACAAGGTATTACAAGAGAAACCTTTCGAGTAAATTGTTCATTCCAAGTTTAGGAATACAATATTGTTGTCATGTTTATCTCTCCTCATAGAACATGTTTGCCCATGTAAGCAATCACCTACCGTTTATTATCATCAATAAGTTCATACATACTTGCTCTAATGAGTAATTAGTACAGCAAACAAAAAAGGCGATCATTTTTGCAGCACAAGTTATACCACCACATACCCCTTTACGGAAATAGATATACATTATTAAACAATTAATTTAATTTTTGAATCCCCGTCGCTTAAACTCCTTGCCAACCATACTTTGATCATAGGTAATCACAATACCAAATTCCAAGAGACGCCAGACACGTCTCCATTGTTTATTACCCGTAGTTCAGTCTGCGAAGTGCGAAAAAAACCTGAAAAAACTTACCAAGTCTTTCAAAATCGTCCGTAGGATCACTCTGGTCCCCGGAATCGCTCCAACCGACCAATATAGCTTGGAGCGGGTAAGCGACACCGATAGATGTCGCTTACCCGTTAAAATACAGAATCCTGCCCCTGGAGACCATTTATTTGGCGATTTGATGTGAAATTTTACCATCCTTGTCTCCGATCGAAATCATGCCGCCCGCTTCAAGAGTCTCGCGTGCCTAATGTCGCTTAACCAACAGTACCACTTGGTGGAGCAACGTTATCTTGCTTGCGGTCTTTACGTTTATATTCTTAGCATCTTTTAAATCTTAAAAATAGACATCCACATTAGACCGTTGATCATCAGTTCGAAGAGCATCGCCAGATAGATTTGACTACAGTTCATTTTGATGCCAAGTAAAGGGCTCAAGGTTTCCAGTTTACCAAAAAACTGGAGGATGATTGACTTTTTACTTTGTTTGGAGATATATTCTTTATCTAAATCGCTCTCACAATCACAGTGGTTGATTACAGCTGATTGATTTCTGCGGATAAAAGATGGACATCTCAAATTGAGTCTCAGGCCTTAATGGTTTCTTACAAAACAATTCAGATGCAATGCCATACGTAATACTAGGGATGAGCCTTTAGCATTTTTACAGTAGTTGACGTTTGTTGACAGTTAAGAGGAAAAGTATTACTCGTTTCATTCAGGCAGAAAAAGCAATTATTAAAATTATTATTTTTTGATTTAATTTAATATTCAACTGCATTTAATTCCAATTGATTCGAATCCTGTTAATCTTAATTAATGAAAATGTGCACGGAACATATAAAGAAGTGATTTCCTAAATATATCCACAAAAGATATTAAATGATATTGAGATAAAATGCTGATCAATGCGAAACTCTAATCTGTGCTGAAAAGTAATCTTAGATAATTAAACCAAGAGTTATAACTTGAATGTTGGATAGAATTTTATCTCCTGCAGGGTGAATGTAACAATTTCTTTTCCTTCACTTCATAAGAGGTCTTCCTGTGCTCATTAGGGATAATTTAAACCAAGAGAAAATTGAATATATATAAAGGCGATGTAATTTGTGAATATATGAATGCAGAAGTTTATCAGGACAGATTTTACTGAAAAATTAACGATTTAACCCATTCTTTCCCGAAGCTATTTTTTTGCCGATTTTAAGGGTGTCTTTTCAATATGTTGCTCTTTTTGAACCAATTGTTACTGGAAAAATAGTTTTTTAAATCTGTGCTTTGTAAATTCTGTTGTTGGGGCCGTGTGTTTAAACACACGGTGGGATAAAGTCTATATGAATCAAAACGAAAACGATTGGAGGGGTAGCATGACTAAAAGAAAAATCGCACTTTATTCAAACTTATTTATGTAAACATCAAATAAATAGGAGATGGTATTGCTTCCATTGTTAATGAATACACTAGCATTTTAGTAACTTTTCATTGAAACATAAAAAGGTTTTTTGTAGCAGTAAAATTAAGAGTCAAACATGTTTTAAAACAATTCTTTGTTAATCAGTTAAATATATTTTTCTCTTATTAGGTTTATACTACAAATGATATTCTTTGAAGTACACATCAGGATGAACACCAAAGTTACACTTTTCACAGTTAAACTCGAAGCTTTTACAACAGGAACCGCACCGTCGATGGGTTTTTATTTTACATAACCAGTGATTGTACTCATCGTATCTTCAATCTCTGATTGCCTGCCTCATTGTTTTTGGTGAGAGTGAATTTGGCCTTGAATTGGTCCAAATAATCCAATTCAAATCTCCCTGAAAATATCAATTTGATCGGTTTTGGGTTTATTCATTCGGAAAAAATGCCGTAAGTTCACAATACTGCTGTTTAGACAAAATCTGCAAAAAAGGCAGTACCACTAGTTGGACCTTATTCTCATCCGATACACAGGGCATTTTTGATCAAACAAATCCATACCTGCCATGCCATGGTTGTACATTTCTACAGCAAGTAGTTGGCTTAATTAAACAATTTTCCTTTTTTGGCATTTTTAATTCCTACAGGTGCAGGTTCTCAGGCTTGAAACATTATAACGTCATGTTAGCTGCAATGGTAAAGTTCGCATTCTTACGTCAGCAAATTAGAGAAATTGCACTGTTCTTATCAGTAAGATCTGAGAATGCACACCGCACCTTTTTCTAACATTTGCAAAAGGAGCTCCGTCATCACGCTTTTCTAATGGCTCCTATGCACAAATAACTATTAAATTTCAACTTCTCTACCAAGGTAAGCGGTGTAAATTATTTATCAACAAACTAAGCTCAACCAGGAGAGAGAAAATAAATACAAATATACTCTCACTGAGGCACCATGTGAGACACCTTTAAGTCTGTTTTTTATGCAAAAACTCTAAATTAAGGAAGGTAACCTCTCGAACTGTCTATACATCATATTTTACAAGCAAAACGGATAGGCTTTCCTCTCATAAATATGATAATTGAATGTCACCCATAGTATAATTTCATACCTTCATCAAGGAAAAAATTATTGCTATTACACTCTACAATCTGGGTAAATCTTTAGCTCATTTGATCAAATACAGGTCTAATTTTGTAGATCTGATCATCTGTCTGTGTCTGTGCGTTATCATGAAAATGAAGTAATTTGTGAATCAAATAAAATTTATTCCGAGTCATTGATCAGCAAGTTGTGGGTGGAATGTTTTGTTTCCCATTACATACGTCTAAATGGTACATTACAGCAGCCAGAAAGTAATCATACACTAACATATGTGTATAATTCACTGGATTCTTTGTATTGAGCGTCCACTCCCGAGGGTTGTGAATTACATTTTCACCTAGGCTTCCAAAGGCAGTGGAAAAAATTTTAGGCTTACGACCATATCATTTCCCCCTGCATCACGCTACAAACAGATTAAAACACATTATAGCCAAGGAATGCCTTATCTGTAACATTAAGAAGACGACTACTGATGCACTGGCAATAATATACTCTGCGAGAAAAATAGACTTGGACTGTCCCACCGTCTGTTAAAATAGACACAGAAAGTTAACTAACTCGTTGATTTGTTCCATTTGCCTATGAGTAAAATATTTGGGGTTTGTCATATTTCTTAAACATTAAAATGCATGAATTATAGTGGAATTGTATTTTTTTACGAATCATTCACATATAAAATAAGAATTTAACTTGAGGCAACAAATGCACTAATGCAGTGATCATCATTTTTTACAATGAATACCATTGTGGAGCATGGTTAAAGGCAAGGTAAGAGATATTATACCATGAAAGGTTCCAAAGTAATAAAAAAAATTAAAAAACGTTAATCTATTCAAGGAAACGTCAGGAGAATTTTTTAAATTTTGACTTGCTTAGCGTATGTATAAACTCACGCTCGCAAAATATTGATTAATGCGTGCCTTTACTTGTACAAAGACTTGCTTGTTTACATTGAATTCACGAATAGAGATTTGCTATTCCTATAATTAATCGCGATTACTGAATTTATTGGAAAAACTCCACAATGAAATTTTATAGCTTATCTGCACATTGTGATTTAACAATTTAGAATATCTTAACAAATTTTTGAAAATTCTCGGAAACAATAATTAGAGATATCAAATACTTTTACGAAATACAATTGACATCTATTTCCCTGTATTTCCCAAAATACTAAGCCTAAATATAATACAGATTGAATTCAATTATTATAATATAGTTTCAAAAAAGTTATTCATGGGTTTTTAAGTTCATCCCCACATAACTTCACCTCTTTAATATGCTCTTTGTTTCCCCAGCCAGCAATTTAATGGACCTTTGGAGTTAGAGGCACTCTATTAAGGATAGGTTGCTAAAGTAAAAATTGGACGTCATGTTTATTAGGACAGACCACGCCCCCTCCCCTACCGATTATGGGCGTACGGCGTACGGGCAATGATATTATCGAATTTTCATCTTTTCATCTCACTGCAATGACAAAAAGAACATTCATAGCAATCTGAAAGAAGTATAAAGAAGTATAATGACAAAAAAGACCAATTTGTTTTTATTCTGAGGCAATCGACTATTATTTGGGAATCAAAATGGCAGTGCCCCTTACGCTGAGGGCGCACGGTCGAAATCGGTGGTGTCGGGCCACGTTAGCGATTATAGCAAGATATTGCTAGTATAGATCAATTAATGTGGTTTAAGCTTTGACCGCAGTTAGCACGAGAGTTTTCCCGTTAATATGAGAAATATGCGCAACGTTAAACTTTCATAATGCAACGAAAAAATGTTGTCAGACATGGGACATATCAAAATGAACACATACATACTTACAATGTTATGAATATAATTACAACCAGCAACGTTTTATGGCGATATGAACTGCGTCAATAGGACTTTACCCTGAATATTTTTTGAAATGTTATAAATGTAAGCAAGTTAACATACTTAAATATATGCGGTTACGCTAACGGCAATATCGTCGCTCTTTTGTTTTTTGCGCGATCTTAACACTAGAACCGCTGGGTTTTGCCAATCCCCGAAAACGATGTGAGATCATATTGCGATTTGTCTAATGACTCACTGACAAGGTGAAACTCTCAGTCGCCTGACCACCATATTGTTACAAAAGCGTACATATTTTATTATGATTGAAAGCGTTTTCATTGAAAAAAAAGGGCACTGATGAAACTTTAGAACTCTAAAAATGCTTGTAAAAAATAAAATTATATGTTGCCAACAATTTATTAATTTTATTTGTAACCCGATAACTAGCATTTTTAAAAGAGTTAGAAAAAGAATCCCAGTATGCCACTAATTAAGTTATACGACAAACAGATCTATATTCCATTTGCGGGACAAAAATGTCCCATTTACGATTTTTAGGTCATTCTATTGTTTTCTCGGAAACTACGAGTAGAAGGATTAATATTATATTCCAAAGTAGGCAACTCCATAAATAATAATTATTAGTCAAGAACTAAGAAATTTCAACGAAAAATATTGAGAGAGATACAGCTCATCAAAATGGGACAAAAATGTCCCGTCCGCGGTTCAAGTGTTAAAAACCGGAATATTTTCGCTATCTTATTGCAAAGAGAATAGTTCGTTGTTCTGTTGCAAAAAAGAATAATAATTGTCCAGTTTTTTTTGTTATAAAAGTAAATTATTATTACTAACCCAACTAAGCGCCGAACCATCCAATTCACCAACGAATGAATAGGTACGAAAAGAATTTCGCGCATTGCAACTCCACGACAAAGTAAAAAATATCGCAACCGCGAACCAAGTACGTAGAAGACGTCACGGAAGTAATGAGATTATTGATAGTTAACTCCTAGGCAATAACCGTAAATGTTAAGAATAATGTTATATTCCCGCTCGTTATCGCTCGATGCTGGATCATTGCTTTAAGGGCAGCGGTGAATTTCAATAAATAACCTCCTTTCATGCACTATCCCAAAGGAGGATATTTAAGCCCCCATTCAAGAAAACATGGGCTTTAATACCCAGGACTGAGAAAACATGATAAACTTGCCATTGAAGCTCACTGAAATCCTCCAAGCAAACCCTTCAAAGAACAGCAAGTGAACACAAGGGGAAGTTGTAATAGGTTATTCCTCAAGAATAACGAACTCAGCCATGCTACAAGAAACATTAAATGATACAATATTATTATCAAATATTACGAAGGTTACAATAATAGAAAACTCTCTGAATAAATCAGAACCTGAATTTGTAAGAGAAAAGTATACTCCTGTCCAAAATAATGCTAAATACCTCAAAGCCCAAAAATTTCGAAGTCCCGAGTTGACGTTGATGTGACAACGCCGAACCACGCCCCCTTTTGCGGAAAAGCAATATATGCTCGGGAAGGAAGAGAAATCTTTTTCAGAACGTACTTGATAAGAGGGAACACACCTCGGTGAAAATTTTTCACCTGTAAGGGATGATTTCTGGGGAGGGGTGAGAGTAGGGTGGGTCTATTGAGTCGGTCCTATACCGTCGGGGTGGGGAGGCATTGAGAAAAAGGTCGGTCGGAAACGAAGTCGCAAAATCGTCCTTGTTTTCGGAGGATACAGAAATGAAAGACAAAAGTCAAGTATCCATTTTATGTCTTCATTGAATTATTTGCTAAAATTGATGGTTCTTCCTTGTATTAGGCCGCAAAAAGTCGTCCGAGATTACCGTCGAGATAAGATGTTAAATCGGGTCAATCGAACGTAGAACGTCATTTTGTACAATTGCATTTATGATAGCAAAAAGTCGTTGTTGACGATAACCACACAGTGTGGCCCTCGAGGAAAACATTTGACAGTATTTATTAGTCGTACTGGACAAATGTTTTTGTGAACTTGGATTAAGTAGCTCAAAATAGATACAATTATTTGTATCTATTTTGAGCTCTTCCAGCAGAGAACGTGAAACGTTGGGGCTGAGTAAATTATATAATAGTGTTCCCTAAAAACTCAAGGAGTACTGCATAAACAAACCGTGAGAGTTTTATTCATTTGAAAAATTGGACTCGATAAGGATTACGCCAATTCTTAACTTGTAGGAATACTCAGCGGAAAGATTTTCCTTCTTTCCGCTGTGATCCTGTCAGAGATGTCAGCCTGATCGACGTTACCTATATTCAGAGCGCTTTTGTTGGTGTGACGTAGATCATTCAGATATTTAAAAAAAATGCAATACGCATTACATTAGCTCATAAATACATTTTAAGTTTAAGAATACGATGACTAAATTATCACAGAAAGATATAAGACAATGGAGACCAGAGGTAGCTAACATGGAGACGTAGGTTTTCAGTTTGAATGGAAATATCCTCTCAGCGCCTTTAAACTGTTGCAAATGAGGCATCTTAAGACATGTGGGTCATTTAAAATGTGTCAAGGGAAAATTTAATTGATAAAAAATGCTATGCTAAAATATGAATACTAACAGAAAACGTCAAAGATACTGACATATCGGAGTAGAGTCCGCGGCAAACCAAGTTATTAGTCAGTCCGCTGAGATGTTTCGTATTCTTGAATTTATCGATCGCTGCTATACCAAAAGCGATATCGATCCATTGATATTGTCTACCTTAGCAGATCTGCTCCCTTTTTCTTCTCTAATAAGGAAAGAGAAGTCCAAAACAACCCGAATGATCGAAAACAGCTTGAAAACAACACTTCTCTGACATGCCCACTCCCAGCGAGAAAGAAACCGCAGCCCTGTTCAGGTCTCTTTTAGAAGAGTGGAGCTTTTCCACAATACCGGATTTTGGGAAGGATTTTCTTCTGTGTGGAATGTTAATTGCTCTCCCAGAAACGTATATATGTAACCAACAGGATGTTGCCTCATCACAATTGATTTTGGATTGTAGAGAGGAGGCTAAACATACTAATTGAGTGAACTGATGATATTATTTACGGCACTTCATGGTCAAATAAGTGACATCGAGTTATTTTCTACTGTTTTTAATAATTTCAATTTTTTTAGTATGTAAGCTACGTATTTGGTCGATTTCAAAGATTTTCGTGAGGAACAACATGGAGACATCGTAAAATCATTACAAACTAAGTTAATCAACAAGAAATCACATGTTATCGGAAAGGTATGACAATTGAATCAGTATGAGTTGTTTAAATAAAACTAGTAATTATTGAGGTATGGCTTGACAACAATTTAGATTGGGAAATATATCTCGTTAATAATTACTTTGAATATGAATGTTATGTTTCGATATGAAACCGAAGTAGTTCGTTTCCTTTGCCATACCCTTTTTTTTAAAGATTACGAAAGGAATGTTACCGATTTTCAAAGCCGACCGCCATATACTCCAACATCAGCAGCTATTTCAGTTTCACTCATAATCATCAAGAGGATATCAGTGTCATATAATTTAGGGAGGATGTCTACAGAATTATGAAGTTCTTCCGGTGTCGTTGTTGAGTTATGTAAGGTGAATAAAATGCTAAGGACCAGCGAATTTCCGAGCAGGGAAAATTTACGAATGTATTTAATCTGCCATTATCACATCTTCCTGGAATGGCCATGGCATATAACCTTCGATGTGAACCCCATGCTATGTTTTCCAAATGCGATTTAAACATTATGCCCAACCCAATGACTGTGATATGTTAAGGAGTTGATTTTTGAAAGCCGCCCTGGGATATCATTTTGATCGAGTTCCTATCGATCGACTATAAGTTTTATTTTAGTTAGGAAGTAGAAAGTTGAAATGCATCATACGCCGATGAGACGAAGTTGGACCAAGTGTTAACATTAAGTTGCGAAAAGATGTCTCTGTCCGGCAAGCAGCGAATTTAATGCCGAGTTACTTCTAACGGTAAGCAAAACATGAGTAATTTCTGATTTCTGTGGTTGGTGGGTGGAAGTTGGTTAAAAAACATTCTAACAGGGTAATTAAGTGTGTAAACAGTTATTTAATCCCAACTTTGAAGTAAATAATGTTCCTAAGAGGGAGCTGTGAAGCTATTTGTGGGAAAAATATCACGTTATAATTCAAATATTCATAGTCCTTAAGTTCCAAACGCGGCAGAGGAAACATTTATGATGGCGGCTACGATAAAAAATGTATTCTTTCACACAATAATCGAATGTTAATCCAGACAATTGATTTTTCTCTTTATAATTATAGTCAATTCGATTAATTATCATTTTCAGATTACATTTACGCGTGTAGCTGTGCAGCATGCGAGTTTGATGGAAAGTGAGGCGATAGTGGAGTGTTTATTAATTCAGTTTTATAATTTCAAGAGTAACTTAAATGATAAGAAAATTTTCCTGGCGCCGACATGTTAATATACATTTTCATAGACGTCCTTCACTTACCGTGGTTATTATCACAGGTACACTTCATATATTATTGCCCAAGATATATATCCGTTGTTACTTAACTGTTCTGCCCCTTGTAGCAGGTAAATGACTTTCTCATTGTGGTTTGTGAACATTAAGTAAGTTAGACGGCTAGGAGCCATTGTTTCCCTTTGTCATTGTCCGTTCTCATGTTCTACTTATTACATACTATCAACGTATTACCGCATAACGGTGATGCATCATTTATACTGCGGTTTGTCTTTTGACATTGTAACATAACGCTGGCCTCGCCATTTTTCTTTTACCACCTCATGGTTTATAATAACAATAAGGGACCCACCATATTGTGAATTTTGAGAATAAACAATAGACCTAAGGAGTGGAAGCGTCGGCAACAAAAGGGGATGGTAGAGGAAACCGTCCGAGTGTACGGTCGTGCAAAGACAGCACGCAAATAGTTTTGTTAGATCAAAACCCTCGCAGTGAAAGGACGTGCAAAGAGAGAACACGCAAGTTTTTGGTAGAGGGAAGTTCCTGAGTGTGGCATTGTGCGAGACATAGCCCACGTAGAAAAGGAGAATTGACAAAGGAGCTGGAATTAAGGAGAGGAACGGGAGATTTTACAACGGGACGAGACCCAAAAAGCTGAGGGCCCGCCAAGGATGAATACCACGCAGGCTGAGAGGATTTTCCAGACCACAGAGGGACAAACCAACCTGTATCGTCGAATAATTGGATCGTAACTATAAACTTTTATTTTCATATAAGATACAAGAAGCCATAAGGTAAGAGGTTTTAATTGGCCAAGTATTAAGTTTGTGATTGGTATCCCTTTGTATCAAGCAATTGGATTTTGTGAAAAGTTTAGGTGATGAAGTGTGGCAAATAATTAGACAATATACTTAAAAGAAGGAATAATTATTCATATACCAAATTTGTGTCTAAATTAGAATATACAGTTGGTCATGACCTAAGTGTATAAGGAATTATTTTGATTATTTAAATTGTATGTAAATTGAATATTTCATTTTGTCAAGTAAATTACAACCGTATCTCTAAACCTGCAATGTTTCATGTATTTTCTTTTCCGACGAGCAAGCTGGGGCAAAGTAATTAAAATATAAGGTACGAGAAGATACCGCAATCGTGGTTTCTTTCCAGGTAAAAGAATCAATAGTTTTTCGTGTTACATGTTTATCCACAACGTGTGGCATTTAGCGTATTAATTTGTAATAATACCTTTTACATTTTTGTCTCCCATAACGTGGGGCACAATACAAAGTAGAAAAACAAAGAGAATACTTGTTACGACATCGATTATTGTGAAATGATATGATTTGTATTTATGCTAAATACCTTTATCATTGGAGATGAATTATTAATGAGTCAGTGTATGGTGTGAATGTTATATATAAGTTTACAGTACTATCTTCGCAATTACCTTTTTAGTGATGATGTATTACAAAAGGAAATGGTATTTTAAGTCACCATTGCACAATTAACATCGTTGACTGTGTTTCGGATTATAAGTAAAGAAAGGCACGTTAGCTCCCTTTAGCAATATATTTTAATCCGACACATGTCAAAAGCGTTGCGGACGAGATGTCGCGGGATGAGAAGTTCTCCATTCCAGGTTCAGTGCGAGAGAGAGAGCGAGCGTGAGCTCTCAACGGCAACTAGACACATGCGCCAACATGATGCGCAATAGACACACCCCTAGCGGCGAGTACCTTAACTACAGCTTTCCAACTGGAGGGAATCCAAATCCCGAACATACCGCCCGCCTCGGCAATGACGAAATAATAATATCTTAACATTTACAGCCGCCCGCCGTGACAAGAAATTAGGAAGCCAATTTACAGATTTCAATTGAACATACAAAAAAAATGAGATTTCCTATCATAACAAAAGAATTTAACAATATAATACAGTAAAAATTTACCCAGGCAATATACATAACTTATTAACAGAGCGCAAAATAATGCCTTTAGAGGTCTTCAGTTTTGCGACTCTAACCAGGTCATCATTTCCAGGAAATACTTCCACTACTCTTGCCATTTGCCACTTAGTTGGGGGTAACAAAGAATCTTTAACAATTACCAATGCACCCACAGTCACGTTAGGGGAAGGTTTCCGCCATTTAGGTAGATTTTGCAAATGATTGAGATATTCCTTTGACCATCTACTCCGAAAATTATCCCTCATTTGTCTCAAAAGTTTAAATCTGTTAGATAAATTCATTCCGTTAGTATTGGATGATGGCGGTTCTGCCAAGGCAACCAGAGGTTCCCCAATTAGAAAATGCCCCGGAGTTAACGGGGTTAAATCATCTCCAGAATTGCTCAAAGGCGATAGTGGCCGAGAGTTAAGGCATGCCTCAATTTGGCAGAGCAGTGTAGTCATTTCCTCAAATGTAAGTATTTGGTCGCCAATTACGCGACGTAAATGAAATTTAGTCGATTTTATCGCTGCCTCCCATAAGCCTCCGAAGTGCGGCGCATACGGTGGGATGAAGGTCCACTGCGTCCCGGCGCTGCTCAACTGACAGCCGACCTCTTCATAGAAGGATGAGGATTGCTGGAACATTGTCTTCAATTCCTGCGCAGCTCCTCGGAAGGTTGAGGCGTTGTCGCTGTAGAGAGCATTACAAATACCTCTTCGCGAAACAAATCTGCGAAATGCAAGAAGAAAGGAATTAGTGGTAAGATCCGAAACACATTCTAGGTGAACGGCTTTAGTTACCATACAGATAAATAGACAAATATATCCTTTATAGGTTTTATGCCCTCGACCCTTAGTTGTCCTGAGGAGGAATGGACCAGCATAGTCCAGTCCAGTAGACGAGAAGGGTCTTTGGGGCTTAACCCTTTCCTCTGGCAGATCACCCATGCGTTGCACCACTGTCTCCCCGCGAAACCGGGCACAGATCACGCAGCTCCGAATTTCTCGCTTCACCACTACGCGGCTGCGGATGATCCAGTACCGCTGAGCCAGGTACGCCGCTGTAGCTTGCAGTCCGCCATGAAGGGTGGCTGCGTGCGCGTGGCGCACCAGCAGCATGGTGAAATGGTGGTCCTTTGGAATGATGATCGGATGTTTCTCGTCATAGGCCAGAACTGCATTCCTTAGTCGACCACCCACGCGAAGTACTCCATCCATATCGCAGAATGGTCTAAGGGGTATCAGGGGTGATGACCTCTTCAGTGGTTTCCCAGACATCAAGGCTGCAAGTTCGTCTCGGAAGGCCGTGGACTGCGTGCTCCTGATTACAGCTGTCAAAGCGTGGGCACGTTCCTCGGGTGAGACGAACCCCAAGCGTTTGTGGCTCTTGTTTCTGAAATTGTGTGTCCATCTTAGACAAAGGGACATGACGTTTAACAAGCGCAGGAACGATGAAAATCTTCGGAATACATCACCTGCGTTATGGAAGGAAGTTGCAGTGTGGTTTACGGCAATCCGCATCTCCGATTCCTCAGCACCTGATGATTCAAGTTTCCCGCAGCTCCACTCGACTTCTCGGCCGGCAAGCCATGGCGGTCCGCTCCACCAAAGAGTGGAGTCCATCAGTTCCTGAGGGCTGATCCCACGCGTTGCGGCATCAGCTGGGTTGACCTTGGTGTTAACGTAGCTCCACTGGGCCCTCGGGAGCGCCGTCTGGATCTCCGCGACGCGATGAGCCACAAAGGTCTTCCACTTTGTAGGGTGGCCACGAATCCAAGCCAAAGAAACTGCTGAATCTGTCCAGCAGAATACCGGAACAGACCCAAACTGAAAGACTTCCAAAGTTTTCACCAGCAAGCGAGTTAAAAGTACAGCTGCACACAATTCGAGGCGAGGTACACTAACAAGCTTTAAAGGAGCGATTTTTGTCTTCGAGACCAACAAGCTAGCACTGCCATCACTACCCTCCTGAGCAACACGCAAGTACACTACCGCTGCGTATGCCCTCTCAGACGCATCACAGAAACCATGGAGGGAGATGAAAGACATATTAGTCTCTGAAGTACCTATCCATCTAGGAATACTGATTTGCTCTAATTTGGATAGTGAAGACCTAAACCTCTGCCAACGTTCAGTTAGTTCCAAGGAAAGAACTCCATCCCATTGTACCTTAGACAGCCACAAGTCCTGCAGGATAATTTTGGCCACAATTAGTACAGGCGCCATCCAACCCAATGGATCAAATAAGCGGGCTATCTCCGAGAGCACAGTCCTCTTGGTGACTACTGTCTCTTGACCGGTAGGATGAGCAACCCTAGCACTAAAAGTATCTTTCACTGGTGACCATCTAACTCCCAAAGTACCAACCACTTCTGAGTCCGAAAAGACTTTCGATGGATTTTCACCGTTCGAACAAAGAATGGGTTCGTTAGATGCCCACTTACTTAATGGAAATCCTCCTCTAGCTAGCAAGTCAATTAATTGTCTCTTAACGTTCATAGCTTCAACCACATTATCGGCACCGCAAAGAATATCATCCACATATGAATGCCGATCAACTGCTTTAGCTCCCAAGGGGAATGAATGACCCTCATCAAGCACTAATTGCCGAAGTGCCCGAATAGCTAAGAAAGGGGCTGGAGCCGTACCGTAGGTAACCGTAGTCAGCTAATAATCGGAGACAATTTCGGAAGGAACGTTACGCCAAAGAATACGTTGAAGGTCCGAGTCGTCTTCATGTACACGAATTTGGCGGAACATTTTCACTATGTCCGATGTAAAAGCCACTCGAAAAAAACGCCAACGCGTTAGAATCACCCACAAATCAGGTTGCTGACGAGGTCCACTCAACAGTAAATCATTTAAAGAATTCCCTGAGGCACTCTTAAAAGATGCATTAAATACAATTCGAATTTTACTCGTTTCGTCATTTTCTTTCGAAACAGCATGGTGTGGCAAGTAATATAATTGATCACTAGCACTAGTGAGTTTCATGTGACCCAGACTCAAGTATTCCGTCATGAAGGCGGTATACTTCTCCCTCAAAACGGGTTGACTTATCAATCGATTCTCGGTTTTCAAAAATAATTTCATAGCTGACTCCCGAGAAGGATACAATTTCAGTGAAGTGTCTTGCCTGAATGGTAAACGGACTACATATCTCCCATCAGAGTCTCTGCTGTGAGTAGTTTTAAAATAATTTTCACAATAAGAATCTTCTTCTGAGGGCGTTATTGCCGTGGAAACTTCCTCAACGGACCAGAATTTCTCAATCGCATTCATCATCTCATCATATGCTTGCACATGCATTACGTTTGCACAGAAATTTTGAAGTTGCAACTCATTAACACGCGAAACTGGTCCCATTAACACCCATCCAAAAGGGCGTTAGGAGAGCCGAAGGGGCCTTGGCGAAAACCATCTAAAAACAGGGGTCCGCAGACATCAGCTCCCAGAATGAGATCAATTTTTGACGGGATTGCAAAGTCAGGGTCAGCAAGTTTTAAGTCAGTTAAGTGAGGCCAATATTCACGTTGAACATAATTAGACGGAATCAACGAGGTTAACTTCCTAAGTACCAACGCTGGCACCATGAGTTCATACTGAGCATCAAAACTTGAAAGAACACGCAAGTTTACTACACTGGTAGAAACACCAGTTTCACATCCTTGAACACCCGTGACCGGAACATTTACACTAGTCTTTCTGAGCTGTAATGTTTGAACAACCCACTCGGAGACAAAAGAGGAGTCTGATGCAGTGTCCAACAAAGCTCGAACAGTTAGCAATTTTCCAGAAGGGGCTTCAATCTTCACGCGAACTGTGGCTAAAAGAACAACCCCTTTCGTAACCACCGAACAACTAGATGCTCCTGGCAGTTCCGAAGGTAATGAAGCTGAAGACCCAACGACAGGTGACTCGGAAGCAAAATAACCGTTCGTAGGAGATTTAGTTGTTTTCTGTGTCCTTGGGGGAAAGCACTGGTGAAGTAACGTATGATGTTTCTGATTACACACCAAACATCGGCCAACAGATTTGCAAAGTCTTGTCACATGCTGATTAGATAGGCAGTTAAAGTAAAGTGAATATTTATGAACCTGTTCCTTGCGTTCATTAGGCTTCATGCTTTTAAATACAGAGCAATAGTTCAATGGATGCCCATTGGAACATAAGAGACAACGTACAGGGCTCTTTTGAGATTGCTTAGTGGAAGTAGTATGAACTAACGATCGCGATTTCGATTGGTTAGTCGAAAAATCACGTTTGGCTTCGCGTTTAGATGCAGAACCACCACCAGAATCCAACTCCCTCGAAGCGTCCAGAGCATGAATTCTAGTCTCCAAAAAATTAGAAAACCCTGCGAATTTAGGAATCGTATTCATGTCTGTAAGTGATAGGTCCCACATTAGACGAGTAGACGAATCTAATTTTCTTGTTAGAAGAAACACAAACCATTCGTCCCACTGTTCAACCGGTTTTCCAAGATTTTGAAAAGCTCTAACCGTCTGACGAAACTGATCTAACACCCTTTTAAGTTCAGCGGAGGTTGGCTTTTGCACAGGAGAGAGCTCAAATAAATTCTTCATATGAAGATTGGAAAGAATCCTTTTACTCCCATAGCGCTGCTCAAGATCATTCCATGCGCCCTGATAATTAGCACTGGTAACAGGTGTATTTTCAATCACTTCTGCGGCTTGACCACGTAAATGAGACTTCAAATAAAGTAATTTGTGCACGTCAGAAAGCTCTGGTACTTCATGCACGAGTTTTCTAAACTGATCACGAAAACTTTCCCAATCCAGCACATTACCCGAAAAAATAGGCAGTTCAATTATCGGAAGTTGCGAGTGAATATTAACACGCGAGATATCACCCGATGCGTCAGGCTTGACGTCGTGAGAAGCACATAAGGAATTTAAACACGCGGCTATGTTAGAACACGCGTCAATGTAATTCTCTTCTATTTTAGAGAAGAAATCTTCAGAATCGTACCTCGTCTTAGTTACTTCGGGATTCTCTAGCAGTGAGTAGTGCTTTGACAAGAAATCATCCCAGTACGAAGTTATTAATATTTTGCGCTGTTCTAAAACTGTTTCCGAGAGGTTCTCTATCCCTCGTTTTAAAGTATTAGTCCAAAATCTTGAAATTAATTCGCCTCTCTTTAGTTGAGTTTGAATCAGTTTTTCAAGTTCCTCAGACATCGCGAAAGCGAAAGCCAAATTGGTCACAGTCACTCACATGAAATGAACTTTAGAGTTTAAGTGAATGGAAAACACACAACGTCCCATTGAATGGCACAATTCAGTCTAGAAGCTCGAAATGTTCTCAGTCAAATTTTCAAGGTCAGCATAAAAGTTCCCCTCGAAATTAGTATCATTACTCACTTCTCCAAAGGAGACTTAGAATAGGTGATGAGAATGAAGCACTTCAAGTCAATAAACAAGATATAATGCAAAAGTTCACACGTGACTTAAAGGCAGAAATGTTCACGTTAAGTTGAAAATGAAAGTTCACTTAAGTTCACATAAAAAGAAAGTTCTTACCGAAATAGTCACTCGTGATAAAGGCAGGCACACTGCTAAAGAGAAAGAAAGAGGAATATTTTCTTCGTAGACTCAGGAAACAGAAGTCAGGAACCAGGAAGCAGGAGTGGCGAACGAGGAACCACGTGGTGACTTTGAAAGCCGATGATATGAAAAGATTCACTTTCGTTGAGCGAAATATTCAAAAGAAATATTATCGGTAAGATTCACTTCTCTCAGTCCGCGATCTCTTACCGGCCCGAAGGACCAAAATGTTTCGGATTATAAGTAAAGAAAGGCACGTTAGCTCCCTTTAGCAATATATTTTAATCCGACACATGTGAAAAGCGTTGCGGACGAGATGTCGCGGGATGAGAAGTTCTCCATTCCAGGTTCAGTGCGAGAGAGAGAGCAAGCGTGAGCTCTCAACGGCAACTAGAAACATGCGCCAACATGATGCGCAATAGACACACCCCTAGCGGCGAGTGCCTTAACTACAGCTTGCCAACTGGAGGGAATCCAAATCCCGAACAACTGTATGAATAGTAACTATATTGTTTATGTAAGTAGGAGGGGGAGTGACTTAGAAGGGATGATAACTGTTTGAATCATATTGTATTAGTATGTGCTTTGTGCCTTACAATACGAAGCCGGTTGTATGTTTGTGAAGTTGTAGAGGTAAGTTGAGGAGTTGAAATTCGCTATTTTACCTCGTGCTCATTGTAATGCATATCTTTTTTAATTACAGTTATGTTGTAGAGCAAATTGGGTCTTCAATGCTACCAATACATTTTATGCAAGCAATGTAAAAATATTGAGGGTATGAAGACGTGCTAATGCATCTTTAACCCTTTCGCTGCTGTGAACGTAGCAGCTACGATTCAAGCGTACGCTTGAATCGTCGATTTATGTTGCGCAATCCCATGAAGTTTCGGAGTTTACGTAAGTCTTTCGGTATTGGCTAATGATTCATTGCTCGTGTGTTTTCAGAGACCATTAAAACGCCATCCTATGAGGCAATGTGACCCAAATATCTCACTTTGTTTTAAAAAAGCTGGAGTTTTTTTGTGTTCTGCTTCAATTTGGCCCGCCCCTATACCTTTTAAAGATCTTTTCAAGATCTGTGAGATGATCTTTAAACGTCCGCATGATCACTTTAACGTCGTCTATGCCAACAAAACATGTTTTCAGCGACAATCCTCATAACACAATCGCAATGAAACTTTCGAAGGTGGCAGGCGCAGTGTATAGTACAAAGGGAATATGTGTAAATTGACAGAGGTTCGTAAAAATCGATAACGCCTACAATCGATTTTGTGTATCCATTTCAACTTTCCAATATCAACATTTCAAATCAATTCTTGCGAACACACTGCATCTGGCCGAAATGTCTAGCTAGTCGTTTTTTCGCGGCAGAGGATAACTATCCCCGATAGTCTCTCTGTTAAGCTGCCAATAGTCTACGCAAACTCAATGGAACATTGACTTTCCCAATTTTTCACCACACGCGTGTTTTCAGAGTCCACTAACACGCCATCTTTTGAAGCAATGTGACCCAAAGGTTTCATTTTGTTTTGGAAGGGCTGGCATTTCTTCCGGTTCTTCTTCAATTTGGCTCCCTTAAACCTTTTAAAAACTCTTCAAGATTCGAGAGAGAATAAAACTGTCGCCACCTATCGCGACGGAAAGTGTAGTCGCAGTAAGAAGGAAAATAAAAATTGCAGAGTAACTATGAGCTCCCTTTTTACTTACGAAAAGAATAAAATGCTTGGGTACTAAAAATGCTGGACTCGCAAATGCCGACTTGGATTCCTGAATAACCCCCTTTTTTAAAAGGTCTTGTATTTGATTTTTCATTTCAGCCATTTTCAGTGGGTTGCATTGAAAAGGCGCTGAGCGCACTGGCGTCCAGTCTGACAATGGGATATCGTATTTCAACTGATCAGTACAACCTAAAGCCTTAGTAAAGACATCACTGTATTCTCCTAGAATATCTCTAATTTTATTTTTTTGTTTCATGTCAAGGCTATTGGACATTGGTGCCTCTGTACCTTCCTCTTTTGAAGCTAAAGGCAGTACCGGAGCCATCACGCCTGGTCGCCCTTTCAGTGAATAGGTTTCCTTCACTTAATTTAACCGCATTCCTACGTGTTTCATGAAGTTTGCCCCCAAAATAATGGGAACTGGACAAAAGGGAATGATTAAAAATTCGCAATACCATGTTAACCTATCTATTTTTACTCTAAAGTATACGGAATGAGAAATTTTCACCCAGGCATACGATATTTGTGCTTCGAATTTAATGCGTAGGGTAATATACGTTTCGCAAGAAAAATTCACCTACGCAAGAACGAAAGGCACCTGAGTCGAGTAGTGCAACGGCTTCGTACATTGATCATGGGTGAAAACTCGTTTTCCACTACCGATAACCGAACTCCTACTGCCACGATATTCTTGCGGCGAGGACGTGGCTTTTTCTTGCCGCGCTTCACTTGTTTCCCTGCCGCTTCCAATTCCTTCTCGGGGAACCTGAGTGACCGAGACCACTCTGCCTTTAATTTCTCTCCCAAAATGAATCACCGGCCGCGGGTTGCCCGCTCGTCCCACCGCGAGGGATAGTGTCTTGTCCCCACGTCAGCAAGCCTTATTCCCAAACTCGGATCCCCGAATTCGCGATCCACCATCTGCTCTCCACGTGGGGGTTCACGATATGACTCCGCGATCATTCTTCTGGCGTCGAGTCCCCGTCCCCATTTCTCTAATTCATCCAAGGACAAAGGCTTGTTCACTAAATGCCAAGAGTAATTCGGGTTTAAGTTGCCGAAAACTATCTCTAGTAGTTCCTCCACGGGCACGGGACTTTCAAGCCTATTGTTAATTTTTTTAATTAGCGACAAGTAATCTCCAAGCGACTCCTGAGGCCCTTGCGTTCTATTGTATAAATCCCTTTTCAACCACCACTCGTAATTAGGGGGTCCGAACTTTGATTTAGTTTCCCTGGTGAAATGGTTAAAATCACTGATTTTATTGTTCCAAAACCAGGTTTGGGCTCTCACTCCGAGGAGTTCAGGCAATAATTTCATCACCATTTGTTCTTCTACGTCCAAATGGTGTAGGAAGTTTTCGAGTGCTTCTAGGAAGCTTCTAACGCTTTCTTCACCTTCCCCCTTGAACCGAAGTTCCCACCGTGTCGCCGCAGCGAGAATACGTTCCAGCCTCTCTAAGGTTACTTTAGGTTGGTTGAGTGGAAATTGGTAAGATTATATTTGCACTCGTATTTTCGGCAGCCTTTTCGCTATCTCTCGAAAGAGTCTTTACATGTTCCTGGAAACGCCTTCTCAGCTCGTCCAAAGTCCCTACACTATCGAGCCTAAATCGCAAACAGAAATCGATCGCCTCCGATTTAGCTAACTCGTTCACCCAAGCTGTCCCCTCGGGTACTTTGAACGCCACGGTTACTGTTGCACCCTTCACTGCCACATTTTTTTAACCACGCTCTGCTACCATTTAAACTGTCGCCACCGATTGCGACGGAAAGGGTATTGGCAGTAAGAAGGAAAATAAAAATTCAGAGTAACTAAGGACACCCTTTTTATTTAACGAACAAAATAACAAAATGCTTAACTCGCACTGCGTCACAAGGGGTGATATGAGTGGAGCAAAACGGAGGAACAAGGGGGTAATGGGAATACAGGATCCTAAGCTTACTTCTGGAGGCGATAGAGCTGACCAGGAGCGCCGTCGAGGAGTGGAGCGGCCCCAACTTCCCATACGGGAACCACCGAGGAAAAAAAACAGGCCTCTTTCTTGGGGTCGGATATATATATATATATATATATATATATATAGTTTGACCAATTTTCTTCCCGGAGGAACAACTTCCAGGGGGGGGGGACAGTTGACTGCTGACGTCCCTCTCTCGCTGACGTTCTCTCCTCTCTCAGCTCGAACGTTGAGCCTCTCAGGCACGGCTCAAGACTTCAAAAGATTGTCATCATCATCCTTCTTCCCCTGTTAAGGTTCTGCGACTCATTTGACTTTCAATTTTGAATCCAAAGGCGTATGGAAGGGTAAGAAGTGTGAACATCTTCGTTGCAAGAACGTTGTTCTTGCCAGACACCTCAGACCTCCAGATTTTCCTGAGAGTGGGTCGGTTCTTGGCGGGGACCTTCTCCTTCACTACTTCAAGCTCCTGCATTTGGCTTTGGAGGAAGCGTAGATACTCGTAGCTGTTATCGCTCTCGACGTGGCAAATGACGCTCCCGTCAACGAGGTGCACGTCATCATTGTTCTCCGAGAATCTTCCTCTCGCCAGATGGAAGAATGCACACTTATCCAATACGAACTCCATTATTATAGCCTCTGTCTACTCTACAACGGTGTCCAGGGCCTTGCGAAGGTATTTGTGTTGGAAGTGTACATCTTTAGGTAATCCATAAAAAAATGCGTGACCTTATGCTTCCCGTCACCTAGAACACCGCACATGTAATCCTTCTCTAGACGCAGCCTTAGCGAGAGAGGCAGAAGGTAAGACCAGAACGGAAAGAGGCTGAAACTCTCAACTTGAAAAATGCCACAGGGGTATGATATGAAGTGTGTCCAGACCATACGCTTGCCTGCGGTCAGGATACAGCACGTTCTCGAAAGTGGAATCAGGCATTGGTTGTAGGGTACAACCTGTGGATGGACCTTCATCACATTCCAAATACCTAAAATGAGCTCTTGTAAAGTGGTGTCAAACGCCTTTCTTTAATCCATCCAGGTCATTGATACGTTGCACTAACACTGGATGGCATCCTGACATATATATTTAAGTGGGACGAAAAAAACGAAAGTGTTCTAATCAAATCGTAATAACACGGAAAAGTCGCTACTCCTCACCGTGACCACAGAAAAAAATTCTGAATTCGGATTATATCTTCCTGTCACAAATTTCGTTTCATGTTTCGTAAAATTGTAAAAAATATAACTTTTTTCGTTGATTTTTAAATGAGGCAATATGATTGGGAAAAATCGGTATTTGGTCTCTTTAAAAGAATCTAAGTCTAAAAAAATACACTTCTGCATTCTTTAAGGGGTAGGTGGAGTCCCTCATCACGTTCGAGATATCGAAAAATCGTAAAAAATACGATTTTTTCGGAATTTCCTCTTCATGAAATAATTTGATCGGATTACTTTCAAAATCGGTATTTCGCCACTTTTTAAGGTCTTTTTTCTTTAACTAAATAACTAATTCCCATCCCTCTCCTTCTTTTATGGCGGAGGGGAAAGGCATATTCAAAAAAATAAGTGAGCTTACGATCGTGGTTTTTCTCGTCATAAGTGTGCAGCTCTTCGCCCGCTCCTATACACTTAAGGTATATGGGAGCGACTCAGAACTCACCACGTGAAGGTGGCTGGACTATGAGTTCTACCCACGCACTACCCAACCAACCAACCATTACTTGGACCCGGTACTTCAAAACTAAGTGTGTTGGAATCAGCCATAGAAGTTAAAGTTGGTATAAATTGTCTAGACTTCAGCTTGGCTCGAATGAAACCATCTCTGTTCTCTGTACCACACACACACGCGGCTGCCTTAGTAACTACATTCACAGTTCTCTCCACTGACTGTGTTGTTTGAAAATTACTGAATGTAATTTAGGGAATTCTTTTTTGCGTTGAAGTCATTAATGGAAACCTCGTCGTACTCTTCGGGAAGAATAGGAAAACATAATATTGACTGTATTCCATCCAATCCTTTCTATGCAAGCTGTAGATTTCAGATAAATTTGCGGTACTTTGAAATGTCTTACAGTTTTTTTATCTGTATCTTTCGCTTCTAGGAATTGACTTTTAGCCAAGTTCTCTGAGTCCATCCTTCGAATCTGAGATCATTGCAGCTAACAGATTTTCTGGATGGGCGAAATATCCATTGGTATGAATAACAGTATCAACAACACGCCGGAGATTTTCAGGCAAGTACATCGACAACTCAATGCTATCTATAGATGTATCGGTCCATCTCCAAGCATTGGATTTGTCTTCAAAGTGAACCACAATGGTGCATAAACTTTCAGTATGAAAGATGTTATGTGGATTAATTCTGGTGATGGTATGTTGGAAAATGTTAACAGTTGAAGATACCTATTGGTAGCAGTCAGCCAACAAGAGTTAATTAGAGCCACTGGTTCATGACTTGCAAGATCTTGATAACAGGTCTCAGAGCTGATAGACTTGCAGATCTCAAGCAGATACTTTAAATTTTTACTGAGAATATGAGAGTAATTCATGAAGATTGCTCTCAATTTTCTGGATGCCAGAGATAGGTTCTCACAATGTTTTAGACTTTTGCCAATAGGCACCGAAAAACATTTTGGTCCTACGGTTTTTCCATCCATTTTTTAAACTAAATGTCTTAAAGTGAGTTTATTAACGTGTAAAATACAGACCACTGTTTGAGGGATATCTCTAAAACTCTAATGACACCCCTTTTTCAGCCAGTATTAGTATTCGTACTGTCACTTTAAACGATGCGTGCGTTAGATAGGTTCAAACATTTAGCGCTAGCTGCATCAAGGATACTAGAAGCTATATCCTTGGCTGTTTTTGTTAAAGGTACAGTGTGAAAGAGGTAGACGGAACCCGACTTCTGAATTACTGAAATGTGCTCCTCCCTCTTGAGATTTCTAAATTACTAAGCCTTTTGTTTCAAATAGAAGAGTGTCATCTGAGCACCCTACGAAGTACAGGCCTTTAGGATACACTTAAATCAAAGGAAATTGAGCTCTATGGCCTCTCTAGATAGATAAAAATACAATTCTCCAATAGCCGTAAAAATGGCACCACTCGTCAAACATGTACCCACAAATACACTTACTGTGTTGGTTTGCGGGAAAGGAAATTCCACAGCAGGGACCAACCACAGCCTCTCCACCAGAATACCCTCCTGTGATGGTTTACGGTAATGTTACTTCCTCGCCAATGACCACCACAGACACAAACACTCAACCCAGTTGGGATCCTTTTCAAGGGCTAATGGGACCCTGATAAGGATGCCTGGGTTATAACCTGATATCCTTCATAGGGCTAATGGGACCATACTAAGGATGCCTGGTCATTACTTCAGTCACACTCACAAGCACTCAAATCACTCACTCGCACACACAAATGGGCCCAACTTCTGGGAGAAATCGCTCAAAAAGAGCGTGGTCAAAGAAAAACACACAGAAACAAACGAGGGTGAGCGTCGGATACGCGTATTTCGGACACAAAGTGGCCCTCTTTAGCGAGCTGAAGGGAAAAGCACTTCCAACACAGGTAGAAGCATTAAAACCAGATTTAAAGAACATATGTCACACTTCAAATACAATCGACCAGAAAAATCCAGTATCCTACAACACTTACTCGACACAGAACACGAGACATCGGAACACAACCTACAACTCATTAAACAAACAGATAATCATTTACTTGACGCTTATGAAAGTTTATACATACACAAACTCAGAAGAAACCTAATAAATGGCCGACAAACGGCCGATTTATTAGTCATCATTATTTTCTATTATAGACTTGGGTGCTTCTCCTTCTCTATGTTTCACGTAATTTCTCGTTACCCTCATACATCAACTATCAGTTTAGTTTCAAATTTCAATTTTGGTCGTTATCCCCGTGCCTTACTTCAACGGGCGGTTTGTTTTGATATTTAGTTTTCGTTTGTCCTCACCCCTTTCCCCTACTTCAACCGTCAATTTGACTCCCCCCCCCCTACTTACAACGGCCAACGCGTCAGAACATGTCCAAGCATTATGACGACATCCTTGGGTTGCATCATGTGCGGTGGAGATCCCTATCTATTCAAACAGTGGAGTTGTTAGCACATTTGGGACATCTTCCTAACGTGACGAAACTTCTAAATGTGGAATTTATTTTTCATATTTATTTCGAGGCGTTAGGCTATGAATGTGGTGTTAATTGTTATATATTATTGTGTAAAAGACAAAGATTAATAATTTTTGTATCAAAATTAAGGGTAATTATATACCCTGACCCTGAACCCTCACGTACAATCTTCAATATGATTCCTGCATCAGATGCGTATTAAATAACTAAGGATATTTGCAATTTAAACTATGTTCCTATCTATTCAAACAGTGGTGTTATTAAAATAATTAATTTGGATCATTAGACTAAAGAATATTATAAATTAAAATTTGATATCGGGGTTCACTTTTGAGGGGCTTGAGTAGTAATTTCGTAGAAACTAATCATTGATTCGTGTAAAATGTCGAAAGAACAACCCTTTTGTAATTAACGCCAAAACGCTTACTCTTCAAATAAGGGTAAAAGAGTACCCTGACCCTAAACTCATAAGGGTCTGAGAAAATTTGATGTCTGCATTCGATGGGTATTAAATAACTAAGCAACTTTGCAATTAGAACTTAGTACTTATCTACTCAAACAGTGGTATTATTAAAGATTTTCCTACAACGCCACCTTCTCCATTCTTATGCGGTCCTAATACTATGGCTGAAGGTTTGGCCCCACCTAGCCGAAACTATTTAAGGTATCGAAATTTTGACAAAAGCATTGATATCCAACACTGCCCCTGGATCTTTTGGGGGTTTAGAGGACGTCCTGACCGTGGTCTAAACCGTGAACCTTAAGTACCCTAGGATATTCAAAAAGGGTCTCTAGGTTTTTTTAGCGGTATTTGAAGGTAGGCACTGTATATGACCCAATCGTTAATTATTTCGGTTCTAGCACTATTAGAAAAAATACAAAAAATTCCAAAAGACTCAAAAAGAGAGTCAACGGATAATGGAATAGAATATTAATTTTTTGCATATTAAGGGTTTTCGGACGAGAAAATTCCCTCTCTTCATGTGTTACTTCTTGCAATTATTTCACAGGACAGTTAAAAATTACATCACGTGAAGCGTAATTAATGGAAGATTAGGCACAACTTTGGTCTGAATGTGCGTATCAAACCGCCGAATGGACGATGTCCGTTGGGAGATAAATGACTGTACATAGCATTCATTAACATATTGGTGACCAACCTCACAGTAGATGGGGAGACTGCTTAAATACTGGAACGAAACAATTAATCCTAGTATATACTAAATGAGAACCTAAACAGATACGTATTTGCTCAGATAAAGACCAATTAATAATTTTACACCTATTCAAGAACGCCGTACGTACGCATTATTTTAGGCCAGCCTTTCAATTCCGAAGCTTGTAATTACTATTTCTATCCACATAAGGAAGTTTTTCGCGCGAGATATTTGTCGTTTGCGCATTGGCTGGCAATCGCTAATAAGAACATACGGCCAGTCGCAGAGCTAGGAGGAGGGTGAGTTGAGGAAATCGGATGAGGAAATTCTTGAACGGGTTGCGTCATCTTCCGATAATGCGCAGCTCACCTGCGCCGCTCATTCCACTGCCGGCCGGTCGCCGAGCTGGAAAGGGGGTGAGTTGAGGAAATTCTTGAACGGGTTGCGTCATCTTCCGATAACACCCTGTTCCTTATATAATTCTAGAAATTTCTCGAATGCGCAGCTCACCTGCCCCGCTCACTCCACTGCGACCAGAACGAAGGTATTCCATTGGCCAAGGGCTATGCAAGGAAATTAAGGTAGGTATTTTATTGGTCAAACGCTATAGAAGGAAAAGTAAGGTCCCCCTCCTCCTGCTCTGTAATCTGCCCATCATTCAGAAGCCAGACATTCAAATCATCGACTCGACTCGAACACCAAGGAAGGACAGCACAGGAGAGAAAACTCTGACCACACAGCCATTGCAGCAGCAGATCATCTCAGGCGACGACTCCGTACTTCGCTCTCAAGAAGTCAACGCCAGCAAAGGAGGACATTCTCTACTCACACGGTATGAACTGTTTTAATTTCTTTAGCTTTAATTTGTTGTAAAATCAACAGTTTATGCTCAGTAATGTAGTGTTTGAGAGAAATGCTCTTAAGTAGACTCGAACTGCATGAGAAATGGAATATACAGAACAATACGAATATTTAGTGTATTTGATTCTAAAAGAACTTGTTGTTTGAACAAAATACATTTACGTATCACAATATCATACGAATATCAGATATTTCCAGAGATTTTTTTCAATTTCATTCCAATTATATATTGTCATGAAACATAATATGCTATACTTTCTTTCAGTTTACAACGTTTGGCGACTTGGAGATATTTTCTTTGGCACTAAAGGAACGAGGAGGAATCTTCAACCTTACAGCAGTGAAAAGGAAGTGAACCAGTGATTTCAAGAAGGTCTACTCCTTTCTCCGGTTTTAACTGCTGACGAAGTTCTCAGAAAAAGGACGCTTTTGAAGGACAAGGCGATATTCACAAGGTAGGCCACTCTCATTTCTGTTGTAAATGTTCTTGCCTCGGCCACTGTAACATGCTAGTCTTCTTCCGCAAATTGTAGTCTATTCTAGCCAGAATTTATTTTCTTATTTCATGAGATGGTAACCAATACTGATTTGCAACAATTTTTATGCCAATTTTACATATAAAGCAGTAAGCAAGTTTAAGTTTTTCTTTCAATAATATTCTGCAGTGATAAAAGTTTCATAAACCAATGGAAATACATGGCTTAAACGTGTTCTTGGTGATATATGTTGCAAGTATGGGTAAAATGTTATTTGGGATCGACAAGGTTTTATAGTAATTCCGAAAAAAAAATTCTAATTCATATTTAAAAAACTCTACATCACATGATTCGATGTTTTTAGCTATTGCACGTTTTCATATCGTCGGCAGTTACACAATTTTCTCAACTTTTTACAACTATTTAATTATTTGGGAATATTCACACGATACGCCGTACTCATTTCTTTCATTGATGATTGTATCTGCCACCATAGTAGGCTAGATTTGATCCCTAAAGTGTCCTTTGGTTTACTTTATTTTACCTAAATTATACTTTCAACGTTGTGATTTTTTGCTCAAATACAATATACTTTATTTAAAGTTACATATTTTCAGTGAATAAGCAAATAACTCCTCATACTCCATTTTTGTGTCCATTTTTATTGTAATTTCCCATTTACGAAACTATAAAATGATTCTCCCAGGAAAAGCGATTTCTTTAAATATTATTGGGTTATCGTTTGATAAAATTAATATGAATAAGCAATTTACGTCTTGCGATGAATTTAAAACTTTATCGAATAAACTTAAGCAAATTCCTACCAGGTCGTACATGATTCAAAAATTCATCTCTGAAACAAATAAATGCAGTTACGCAGACATAAATATAATACCGTATTGTTAACACTGACAACAACGCCTAAAGTCGTCATTTGTTATTGTGTTTAAATAGAATATTTATTAACTTTGATATTGTAAATGAAAGGACTTTTTATAACAAAAAATTGCAAAATATCAAATTTTATCATTCATCAAAGCGTGCTCTCTGGCTAACTCCGTTTAATGGATTCTGACCGGTTTGTAAAGTCGTTAGATTACATTTTTGTAGGGCGAAAGAAAGGTATTTCGCCATTTACCATATAGTTTTCTGAATGAATGACGATTGTTCTTACACTGCCCTATAATTTCACTGTGATGTCCTTTCACTGATGAGTAAGTTTAATCCTTTACCCGTGGCAGATGTAACATGCAAAGAATCAGGGGAATATTTCCATGTCATCAATACTTTGTCATTGAATGGAGGAACATCTCCCTAAACAGCTGAAGACACAATAATTTTTAATGCTTTTGTCGCGTTTTCCATTAGATGTCAGTACCTCTGGGGCCGGTCAGAGAAAGAGATTTTGTGATACAGATGGACATAAATATTGGTTAGAAATAATATTGCGTTAAGTGCTGAATTCAACTTACATTAAGGCATGCGCTTCGACTGGGGTTAAAAACCGGTTCTATCTATTTCACGCGAAATCCATTTATTAGTTCAACTACTATGGCGTCCTCATTTACATAGAATACTTTGAGTTGTGAAGAAACTACACTCACAATACTACCTTTAATACCGTAGGATATATAATTTGATGCATCGTATCTATTTGCGTCGCACTGAACACGCTTTTCTAAATCCTAATGAGAAGTTTTGAAGAACATTAAATCAATGTTATTGTATTTATGTACGTTTTCTCACTTTTAGTTTCTTATAGAACGTTGTTTTCAAATTTTTGGACATTAATTCAATTTCTTACGATGTTGAGTCTTTTCTGCCATAGACTGTTTTAAGCAATCACCGTTTCTTTGTATGACTCACGTTCGAGTAACAAACAATTTACAACATTATTACCTCTGTTACATTCCTCGCCACACAGTATTTGCGTAGGGCAATCCAAAATGTAGCACAGTTTTAGCTTGGTGTTCTCAATATTTTTATTGCCTGAGAAAACTCTTCTTAAATATTTGTCCATTGCCATGAAACTTGAAAAAATTAATATTTTTCTCCTTTGGTGATAGATGTCCATGCTTTTTATCAAATTCTTTAAAAGTCGACGCATATTTATTCCGGGAAAACTTTAACATTTGAATTTAATGTTTAAATGTGAAAAATAAAGTTAATTTTTTGTAAAAACTTTTTCTACTAAATTGCTTGCCTCTGTCAAAGAAATTAATCCTCTTATATTTATCATCTGCTTGAATGAGAGTTGGACCGCAATATTAATTTTACAAAAAACCTTGTGTGTATATCTTTTTATTGCAATTATACAAGTTTTTGTATTGTTAATCTTAAATGTTTCCTACCATCATGTAATGAAAACACAAATTGATAATTGTATTAAACTTTTAAATATTTAATTTGAAATAATACGAACCGTTGTCAATGGACTGTCCTTCGTCCAAGACTATAATATTATTCGAACATTGGTAGGTTTATTAATTATTTGCCAACAAGACCAATTTTTTTAGAGGATTTTAGCTTTTAAAATATCAGGTTTACTATAAAGTGGTGTTGCGTACTCATTTTCATGACAATTGCTTCGATACCATGCTCTCAAATATATGTCAATTTAATGTAAGCTTATGTAATGAAAGTTTAGCCATTCGTTTATAATAAAATGCTTACATGAGGAATAAGTAAAGCTTCCTAGTCCCGAGACATATCCGGCATCATTTTTGGGAAAAATCTTCATACATACGTTTTGCGTCGTAAGCCACGTTTGCAGAGTTAATTTCTCTGCCTCTCAATCTTCTTAATGCAGTAATCAGCAAATAGCATTGCCAATATATTGGGTTGCTGAGCGATGAAAGTTCAAACATCTGTGTATTTTAAACAATACGCCCAAACCGAGGAGGAGAGAAAATATGACGCCTTGAAAGTCAAATGGGGGAATGTTGTAGTTAGATTTGCATATCAATGCCCATGCACAAGTTTATTTCAATTTTTCAAGGGTTACGGCGAGGATGAAAAAATAAATTCTAAAATCTCATTACAGACGATATTATAAACAACTGTATTTGGTTATCTGTGCGTTTATTTGAATACTTTTCAATTGGCAGGACAAAAAACAGACATGTTTTTAAGGTTTCAATTTTGCTCACAGATACGATATAATTATGCATAGTGTAACGCATTATAAAAAATACGACGCATACCCAAAACAACTTGACACAATAAGGTAACGAGGGTGTAAAATATAAAATTAAGTACAATCAGCAATGCTGATGACTTGAAAATGTTACTCTTTTTCTAACTGCTGAATTTCATTAAAATATCGTAAGGCACATAAAAAGTAATACAGTTACTTTTCTTTCATTGAATTTCTCTTTTTAGTTTCCAGTATATCCTACTTAGCGGGCACATAATAGTGATATACGATTGAGCTCTTAGATTTTTTATAGTTAATTCATTTCATAAACCTTTACGACACAAAACCCCATCGTTTAACAGATGCCTTAGAATTAACTATTTTGAAGTGTAATACAAATTTTTAGTACTCTTATTTCATAATGAACGTCTAAATTAATTATATATACAACTGTAAAGGCTATGTACGGAATATTTGCTTATTACAGGGAATATTAACTTGACCTACGCTCAAATCAGCATTATTAAGTTATCAATACCAAGGCAGTACTAAACACGAATATATTTCTTAGCCTTTTAATTATTACCATATGTCTACCGGCTTCAAGTCTGTTCACTATGATCACTCTAGCAATATATTATGAAGAATGAAACTTGTTCTTAGTTTCCCTCAACAGCAAGGACTAGCTCTTGTTTACTTATGAATAATTAAGCTTAACCATGGAGGTAATGTAAACAAATAACAAACAATATTGTTATCACTTCTCTTGATATAAAAGTTAGTTGTGAATGAAAAAATAATATTCATCCCTACAATCACTCTCGTTAATGGCGAAAGATGTTTCCATATTTGCATTTTTCACTTCATTCACATTGCGAAACACTTTGTTTATTACAACTCCACAGTTTTTCCCGATGTAAAAGTAATTTGCAGTGTTGTTGAAAAGTCCTTTTTTGAGTGAAGCGCAATTTGTCAAGCTATAGCTAGAATCAATGCTGTGAACCATAATCATTCAACTGAAACAAAGGAACGATTTATTATCAATTTCTTTTATTTTCTCTTTTTTTTCGCCCTCTCCAGAACGTCAGGGGACCTCATTATTTGTAGACCATACAATTAATCGTAACGATTGTTTTTACGCTGGGCCATACCCAAGGAAAAAGGGAAGTATGGATGACTTCATTTTGATACCAATATGATGTGCAAAAGGTCAGTCTTCAGTCATTAGTTTGTTGTTGACTCTAATTGACTATGATTGTCCAAAAATTTGACCTTCGAAAATTTACAGTCAGAAATTCATAATTGGTCAATAATAGCAAAGGAACAGATGATTTCGCACTATTCTGACGGTGTCTCATGAATAAATATGGAGTTAGGTTTATCGCGTCACTGAGATGTTACATTTGCGTCGCCGTCTACAATTCGACGTTCAGTATACCATGATTTTTTGCTCCTATCGAGCAATCTGATCACACATTTCACTTAATCGTTATAAATGAATGCCTATTTGCAATCGAATGCAGATCAGAAAGCGATTAATGGCATTTTAAATTTGGCACAATATTAACACGTAGATCAAATTTGAACTGTTGCGCCAAACGAAATGCTAGTATTGCAAAATTTCCAAATGTAAATATCAACTTACTTCACTATTTCCAGCTGTTGCTTATCCTTCTACCCCTTCCACCATTCCCAGGCATTACACCAATACAAATACAAAAGTCTACAAATCACCAGAGTCTAAAGGAATCATTTTTATGTCAACATGACAGAGGTCATTTCAAGTCAAACTGATGTCAAAGTGAGTCAAAAAGGACATTTTATAGGTTAATTTCTTTACCCGTGGCACATATGACGTGCTAAGAATCAGAGGAATATGTCAAAGTTATAAATACCTTGTCATCGAATGGAGGAATATCTCCTTAAAAAGCTCAAGACACAATAGTTTTCAATGCTTTTTTCGCCCTTCCCATTACTTTTCCGTTTAAATTTTTAAATTTTTTGATATTAATTCAATTATTTCGTTTATGGGTCTTTTCAGCCGCGGTCTGGTTAAAGCAATCAGCGTTTCATTGAGTGATTCACGTTTGAGTAACGAACAATTTGCATGATTTTTTCCTCCGTTACATTCGCAAACACAGTATTTTTGTAGGGTAATTGAAAGTGTAACACTATGTCAGTTTGGTATTCTCAAGATTTTTTTTTCCTGAGAAATCTCTTCTTTAATATTCATTCATTCCCAAGAAACATCATGAATTAGATTTTTTTCTCATTTGGTGCTTCTTTTTACCATCAATAGTCTATCATTTATCAGATATAAGCTGGTTACTTGGTTTCTCCATTTTGAATTCACAATTAGGGTCACCTGACTCTTTCCACTCTTCTCACCCCCACTGTATATAACTTTGAAGCCATCACTGTCAATTTCTCCATTTCCTGACCATCTATTCTTACGTATCCCGAGTATCTATGTAGCATTGTCTTTCAATACTGTAATTTTTTCTCCTAGTCTACTCATCTTAAGGAATGTCCTCACATTCCATGTTCCTATTTTCATACCCTCCTTCGTCTTTTGCTGGAAGGCAATTGTTTTGCTGACGAAAGGAGAAGCCCTTTTTCTCCTCCTGCCCGATTTTGGTTCAAAAGCCCATATTTTGGAAATCTCTCATTAGAACAATCCATTACCCATGGCTGCGTAACTTTAGATATCCATTAGGATGTTAAATGAAGTGGTTTCTCATTTCCTTCTCCATCCTATGCCGTTGGCCAGCTTTGTGGTTTCTCCGCCTTTAGGGACCATTCCTAGCCCATACACTTTACACACACTTTAGTTACTCTCCTTTATGCTCAGTTTCCTAGCGTCCATCACCGACAAGAGTCCCCTCCTTTCTCGTTGGCGCGCTCCCTTGCCGGCCCGGCATCACTCCTCCGGGGCGAGCTACAATTGGCTTGCGATGACGTCAGTCGTGTCGCGTAACCAGGGGCACAGATCATAGCTGACTCCGTAGGTGGGAGTGAGGAACGGAAGACGTGCAACTTAAAGGGGGAAAGTAAGAGGAAGAAAGAGTAGCCATCTCAGGGATATGCGAAGTGGGAAGGACAGAGGCGAAAGCGAAATTTGCTCAACGATCTTTCAGTATGAATGCATCAAACTAAACGCGTTATGGGATATCCTAAGGGGCAGGTGAAAACGGCAATCAATGGTCGTCATTATCACCATGTTTTCCCTCTCATGTTTCCTTACAGAAAGTTAAAAATTAATTTTTTGCGTATTTATTCAATTTCTTAAGAAAAGTAAAGTATTTTCTGCCACGGTCTGGTTTAAAAAATCATCGCTTAGTCGAGTGATCCATTTTCAAGAGCCGATAAATTTGCTCGATGTTCCCTCGATAATATTCCTCGTTACAGCGTATTTGCGTAAAGCAGTTTAAAATTGTCACTGTGTACATTCATACCATTCTCAATATTGATATTGCTTTCGAAAACTATTCTTGAATGCTCGATCATTCCCATTAAATATCCTTAAATAGATATTTATTCTCCTTCGGTGATCCATGTATTTAGTGCAACATCATGATAATTCCTTTATAAAGAGTGGCATATTAATATCGGGAGATCATAAATGTTTGCTCTAATTTTTAAAAATCTATTTTAAAAAAGGGCTAATTACAAAACATTTCCATAACGTAGCATTTTAAAAAGAGAATTTATTTATAATTCTCGTCGTAATTAATCCCAAAACTTACTTTAAAATACATGAGGAATAACAATAATTCTGTTATATGGTTGCACTTCGCACAAGAAAGTTAATGCCTTGAATTCACTTAAAAGCTGTATAAATATCTTTGAAAAACTAATTTTTATCAATTTTTAACGCCTGTGAGAGGCAACGTTTTAGCCAATTTCATTTCATTTTTTCGATTAGATTTTTAAAATTGAGATAGGAATACATCTATTTTTTCTTTTCTGACATGACTTTTGGATCGAAATTATTTTTTGAATGCAAGCGCTTATGGCTATCTACTTATCCCATTTACTAAAGTCTCTTTTATGTTTTGTCTTTATTGTGTACTACCATAGCTGTATACAAAATCAAAATTGTTCTGACTTTTAAAATATTCACTTTGGACTAATATTGGCCGGAGTCAATGAACTTTTTCTCGTACCAGGCTGTTAGCATGTTTGTCGAAAATTAGAATGTTTGTTATAATCTTGTTAAATTTAACCGATTTTCAAAATGATTTTTAACCCACAGTATACCATGACCATTTTAAGTTGGTGTCGTGTACTCGTTTGGAGACGTCTGGTTAGGTGCATTGCACTCAAATATGTGTAAATAAAATGCATGAATTCTCAAAGAAATTATATTCATGGCGTTACAAGTTAACCCTTACATTCGGAAGTCGTGGAGGATAGATAACGCTTTGAAAGGTACATGGGGGAATGTTTCTAATTGGGTGTGCATATCAATGCCCATTTGAAAGTTTATTTCAGTTTCCCAAGGCTTAGGGCCAGGATGAAAAATAATATTGAAACCTCTCTTATGAGACGATACTAAAATCGAATAAATTTGGTTGTTTGTGCGTGTAATTAAAGACTTCATCAATGGCAGGTCAAAAGACGGATTTTTGTTAAGTAATGCCAAGGCAGTACTTAACACAAATACAGAACTTAGCCTCTTTTTGATCTCCATACATCTTCCGGATGAAAGGCTGTTCATTATGAATTAATCTAGCAATATTTTAAGCACTATTCAACTAGTTCGTAGATTCCCTCAACAGTAAGCACTAACTCTTTTTTTACAGTTCATTCATGATTGGTGATGCGCAACCATGAAGGGAATATAATAAGTTAAACCTTAAGTGATACATCCAAGTAGATTTCATTCGTCGACTAACTTAAAACCTTTGAAGAAACTATTCATTTGAAAATTTCGGTCCAATTTATAGTTAACGGCTTGATTTCATTGAGTGTTTACGAGTCCTCATCATTCCTATATGTAGATATCTGTGATTCAAAAAATAACTTAATTGCTTTTGTTGTCATACAATTTAGTGACAAAGTATAAAATATAATACCTCCGCACAGTTTTTCTGAAATAAAACCCTCTAAAGACATATTGCAGAGACGTTTAGTCAAGAAGCAATCAATAACAATCCATAAATGAAATCAATCGATCAATCAATCCATAAACTTACAGGCTGGATTATCCGCTAATGCAAACACCCTTTTCTTTGATTAATCCGTCTCTCAATCGTTTCTTAAGCCCTTAGTTTCGATTGTTTTTCAAAAGCTTTGTCAATGGGAATTTTAACCAAGAGGAAAAAAATTTCCACTGACCTAATTTGTCCCAAGATGCAACTCTGCTTAAACTTTTTCCCAAATATACGATTTTCCGATCGTCCGATTTTGATGAGGATTTACCTTTCGTAATTCCCACTCCATCATTTGGTAAAAATTTCCATGGTATGCGAGATTCAATCAATATTTCAGGAGTTTTACTGATGTTTTAAAACTCATGGTAACGCTTCTGGCTCCATTGAGCTAATATTTTGCGGCCAATAGCAAGGTAGGAATCCTTTTAAATAACCATCACGCAATCTTAAAGTCTTTGCAGCACACTTTGTGTTACATAGTATTGTTGCCACCTATTCTTTTTAAAAAAAGCTAAGTTTTTAAATGATAATGAGGCAGAGTGGGAAAAAATGTGATGAAAAACGTATCAAACCACATAAAAAATTACGGAATATCTCAAAATATTGGCATAAAATAAAGAATCATTTTGCATCTTCAAAGTTTATCCGATATCAAAATACTTGGTGTGCTTGCATTCACTATTTATTCATCTGCTAACCATCAAAGCCTTGTGTTACCAGACTCCATCACAATTTCTTACGAATTCTAATATTTTATTAATATTATTCGCCTTGAAATCAGCAATATCGTGTAACAGACTGATGCCTGGGATGTATATTGAAACATTTCACTCAGTTTACCTGAAGTGGACTTTTCAAGGAACATGATTCAATGGATTCAGCCATTTTGTGTATTATGATGTCATATCACTATATTTTGTGCTCTAAATGCTATCCATGATATTATTTTAAGCCTGATTTAAGTTTATAACTTCCATCAGTCGGAATGGAACTAAAAAAGTTTGAATTGTGTGAAGATTTCATGCAAAAATTAATTAACGCTTTTACCTTTCTTATGAGGTCTCCAAAACCCTTCTTGTAACGATTTATCGCTGTTTAGCCGGGTTTAGTTCTCATTATTTCCGGTTCCGGTTTTATTTTTTGTTTGGATGTCCTTCACTCTCCCTTCCCTCTGAGGCATATCCACTTATTGGTTAGTCCTGTGCCTACTCGACGGGTGTGGAAGACGGTTTGACCTTGTTTTGTTTGAATTAGAAAATTTCCGTCAAATTTATATAAAATGGCTTGACTCTGAAGAGTATTTTCGAGTACTCATCAATCGTTTCTGTAGATATTTTAATTTGAAACAATAGATTTATAACTTCTCTTGCTATAAATGTTAGTGATGAAGAGTACAATTTTGCTGCTTCGTACATTCACTTTGAAATAGAGACATCTACAGACATATTGCAGGGACGTTTCGTCAAAAAGCTATCCCAATCATTCCATAAACCCTTGGTAACAATATTTCTCCTAATGTTTGGTCAATGAATTTCGTAATCCAGAGGAAACGTTTTTCCACTGACGTAATGTGTCCCGAGATACAATTATGCTGAAACCTTTTCCCAAATAAACGATAATCCGATTGTCTGATTTTGAAGAAATTGTACTTGTGACAGATTACCTCCATATTTTGGAAAATGTTTCCATGGCATCATATATTGAGCCAATGGTATCAATATTTCGGAAACTTAACTATTTCTCTGAAGCTCCTTATAGAGTCTCAGTCTCCGATGAAATAGGATTGAGTGTCGAATAGGAATGCCGGAATTCTTTTCAATGAACATCACACAATCTCTTATTCTAAAAGTAAACTAAAGAAATTAACAGTCCACTTTTACATAATATATTTCCTCATCGTGCAGGACAGATGTCGCATTGAAAGGTACAAGGCGGAATGTTGTAATTGAGTTTTAAAATCAATGCCCATTGGAAAGTTTCTTTCATTTTCCCAAGGCTAAGTGCCAGGCTGAAAAATAATATAAAAAACACTCGTTTGAGATGATACTAACGTCGAATAAATTTGGTTGTTTATGCGTTTAATTGAAGACTTTCCCATTGGCTGCTAAGGAATTGCTATTCATGTTAATGTTTTAAGCCCGATATATGTTAAAGTCATCCGTCAATGGGATAGGATGTAAAACAGTTTGATTTGTGTGAAGATTTCGTGCGAACAATTTCACTTTTCTCCCGGTCTACAAAAGCCTTCTAGGTAAAAATTATCGCTGTTAAGCCGGGTTAAGGTCTCATTATTTCTGGTTCCAGTTCATTTTTTTGGGTGAATGTCCTTCACTCTCCCTTCCCTTCGAGGCATATCCACTTTTTGGTTAGTCATGTGCCTAATTGACGGGTGTCAGAGTATTTGGCCTTGTTTTGTGTACATTTCCTCGATAGATACAATAGAAAATTCTCCCATGTATATGCATCATAGCAATCACTCGTATGTGAATTTTACGGACAAAAACTTTGTCTCAGGACCCAGAAGAGAAGCCGATGCTGCACTTCCGTTAAAGCGCTTTTCGTACTGAGTCCCTTATCATTATATCCTGGCACTTAACCTAAATATTTTTTCTACTTGTCTCATGACCAAAAAATACCCTTTTTGTTTCTATAAATGGAACATTATAGCTAACTCATAGTCTGTTTACAATCCTTTTTTAGGGTGGATATCTCTTTTTATATTTCCACAGGTGCAAACTGAAGGTGATCGACTAAAATTGGCGTAGAATTTGAGGATAGAGAGGAAGATTCTTCTGCGACTACAACTTTGCAATCCCTGAGCTAAATTGATTCTCTCTGCATTAACTCCGCTTTCATCGCAGGGATGGCCAACAGCCAAGTGACACTCAAAGCAATGGAAGCGCTAATTGATGACGATGCGTCCATAAGAGATGTCATTGAGACGCACGATAACAGTCTACTGGGAAATGTGCCGGACATCGGCGCGACCCCACGATTGCTGCTCCTTCAAGCGGTTAGGATAGGCAATCCCAGATGGGTTCGCAAGGCCATGATTTTAGGGTCTGACTCTTCGACGAAGGGAAATGACGGCTGCAATGCGATACAATTGGCCGAGGAGATGATCAAAAAGCACCAAGGCGATTCAAACCGCGTGAAAATACTACAAATCCTGAGATCAGCTAGAGATCGTGGCGACCGTAGACACGTGGAATGCAAGAAAGAACTGGAATCCGTATTATCTATGAAGTTAGATCTCATTGAAAAATCAGTGAAAACTGAGATATCTGAGGTAAAAAGTGCTTTGAGTACGGATTTGAGACAGTCTCTCTCTGAAATGGGTAACAAACTGGAAAATGTATTATCCACCTTCAAGTCCTATCGCAAAATTTCCCAAGAGGAATTCAAGAAAGAATTGGATGAAGCCAAATCTTTGATGATAAAAGAAGTCGCTTCTATGAAGGAATCCATTGAAAAGCAGAGGAAAGATGGAATGGAGAATTCAAAAACGATAGACTCTCAGTATCAGGATGTAAACAAAGAAATGCAGGAAATTTATAAAAAACTAGAATCAGAAATTCAGAAGACAAATGGGGAAGTTCCGAACATGAAAGAAATCGATACGCCGATTCCATCACTAATACCGATACCAGCTACACCTAGTGCAGCGGAATTGAAAGAGCAATGCATCGAAGCGATGATGCGGAAGACGGAAGTGAAGCCAATGAACGAAGAGAACATTTCGAAAATGAAGAGAAGATACGAATTGCTGTACAACAGGGATCGCATTACGGCGTCCATTCTGGAATTCCTTCAATTCCAATCGACTGTCAAAGTTTCAGTGGATTTTGGATCTGATAGAATCGGAGGAATAAAACCGACTTTGAGAGACCACGACGGGAGAGAACGGGAAGGAAGTGAATTTTATTCATTCGCCGACTTTGAAGTGCGAAAGGCGTACGTGGGTGGGAAATCGACGACTGAGAGTTTGGCTATTGCAAATCTCGCCTCTGTATTGTCGCAGTTGTCGGTGTATTTCGCATTCAAAAACAAAGGACTTCCGTATTCGGACGACGGAGAGCGATTCAAGGGAATCCTCGAGGAGGCGGAGAGGAAGAAGCGAGACGGAGTGCATATGAATTGGCGGATCACAGATGCACTGAATGAAAAGGAGACTCGACAGGGCAATGAGATATATTTAACATCGGCCGTTCCAATGATGATCGCCAGATATAGATCTGTAGGCGGAAGGTCGATATTAAGTGAACAACTCCCGTCACTCCTCGAATACTATGAAGGACACGTTGTGGCGACACTCATCAATGAGACAAAAGTACGTAAAAAAAGAAAACATTCTTTATTTATAATTTCACTCCAATTAATCGTTCATTTCAGAATAATTGAACAGAATTACTTCGAAAGCGACCGAATTTCGAACGGGTAATTGTCGCAAACCATTTCATGGGACGGGATTCATTGTGACGCGATACATCACGAGGGTGTATGGCAGTGCGTGCTTTAGCATTAAATCATTCAACTAAATCGTGTACAGCGTTTCAATTGATATTTTATTTTATTAAAAAAATTCAAATTCCAAGTACTCGTTCGTGTGAAGTTTTGATTTTATTTTGAATGACGTCACACTTTAAAAAAAACACGGATAGTAAGAAAACGATCCCCAAAAATGTTTAGCCTTAATATTTCAACAAAAAGATTTGGATTTTTAAAATCCAAAACACTCTTTTTCGGGATAATACACTTAATTTTTCTCTTCCACACTTAGAAGATGCTGGGAAATCCCCGAGGATAACTACATATCGTGTGTCATGGTGGCAAAATAACTGGCTTGGTGGACTCGGTGACCAGAAATTTGACCGGAATACGCCCAGATCTCTTTCGAAACTACAAAAATATGCAACCCAACAACCGGATGTCATATACAGTCAAGAAATTATTAATGGCAACAAGTACTCTGCTTTTAGTTTGAATCTCAAAGTATATTTCGTTCTGCTTTCTCTTCATTATTTGCAATGTTAGAAAAACATTGAAAAGAAATCTCATATGTAACACAATTATTGTATTCTTCTTTATTGGCTAGCATCATGAAAAGCAATAAATAAAAAATAAGTTGATACTTTTTGATGGTGGATACTGTTAAAATAAGACCTTTTATTGTATTAGTGTCAAAGTTTATAGAATTCATGAATAATTTCTTTAATAGTTATTCATAGTTGTGTTATTGTGAAGTCGTAGTAAATGACTTCAAAACAATACAGATGAAAAATGATTCTAGGTTTCATATGAATCTATCAAAATGAAAAAGTTTCCATGTAACGCATGTTTAAATGTATAATTATAATGTAATTTCATTCTCCTTTTATTCACTGATTTATGATTTTCCATAATATGAAGTCTTCTATTATACCCTTATAGTCAAATCAAAGTTTTAATGCCTTATACATTTCAAATTGTTTATGAATATGGTTGAATGTTTTATATGTTATACTTTCATGTAGTTTTATTTGAATTAATTATCGGAAAAGATTCATTTGAATATGAAATAAATATTATATGAACTTAATATTTCAATTATTTTGTATGCTGTTAAATTAAAGGTTGTACAATAAATAGGACTAATATTAGTAAAATGACAAATGGAATTTTGCAAATTTAATGTCAATGGAAAATTTAAAATGTGTTCATTGCTGAAATTTCAACCAAAAAGGGAATATTTCATCCGGGAACAGAATGATTCAAATAGTTTATTGTACTTATAATAACTTAAAACAAACAACTTTGTTGTTATTTCGGATCAAATTTATAATTATATTCATCAAGGAATGAAAATTGCCATTAGAACATCACTAGTCTTTACTGTGATTCGAACTCGATCCCAAAAATGTCGGTATGTTAGCCTGTTACACCAACAAGCCACCTTCTTTTAAACCGAATTGCATCTAAGGTTAAAGTGAACGTTTCTCATGGCATATTTTTGGAACCTAGGTGTTAATAGTTGCGATTGACTTCATACCATCCATTTTTACATGAAATGTTTCGAAATGCTCCATTGGCTCAAATTTCAACAACCTTTTATCCGCAGGCTAGAGATTTGAGGAGGTGAAATCCATTGTAGAATAATAATGACTGTATTTCATTGAGTATATGCATGCAATAGGTGGAAAAAACTCTACAATTTTATCCACTTTTCGTCGCCAATTCAAGACGTCACAACCTTAACACTTGGGATTATAATCTCTTAGAATACTCTATACCTCTTTGCTTTCCCCTTTCCACTGTAGTATTGGTCTAGGGCAGGCTTTTAAAGGGCCACCGCATCCCTTTTCCTCTAGGTCACTTGCAATTTTGTCATCTTAGTAATCGGGCAGTGTGACGTAAAACTAGAAACCATTGTCAAGAGAAGAGAGAGGGAAGAGGTTTTACCGTTCAATGCATGGAACATAAAGTGTTCTATATACTCATTGCAGAGGATCACTGCAATGCCGAAGCACTCTAAAAGTTCCGTCGTCTCTGATTGGAATCATGATCGAAATATTGTGGAAATCAAAGGACGGTGTACTATCAAGAGGAGGATGTAACCAAAGTTTTTACGCCGGCAACTGATTCTGTAGGACAGATATTGGTCAGACAGCTCTTATGGTTACTATACGAGATATTTATACGCATACCATTTATATCTTAAACTATGCATTTGTGGAGTACGGCAGGCTGTCCCTAGAGAGCGCAGGTAGAATGGTAAAATATGTACGAAAAATATCTAGTTTGTTGGCATAATTGACTGTTTTAAACCGCTCTAGGCCGCTTAAACCCCTAAAAAGATTTTTTACAGTGTGTGCCCGTTGACACCCGTACCTTGTGCGCATACTTACGTTCCCAGCTACCTAGAGGAAAGAGAATTCACCAGACTGGACTAGAAGAGTTTTCCCTATTTTAACACTTATAAATTGCTTTTTTCCTGTTGTAACACAATTAATGCTTATTTCATGTATGTTGCTATCTGTCATTAAATGGATCATATCTCTGGTCCATCGAAAACTATAACATTAACTCAATTTTCTCACCACAAGTTGTAAGTGGTAATGAATCAACCTTTTAACTACACTTTTATCACTTATGTCAGCTTAAAAGGAGCGTCTCGGCTGCTTGGGTGAGTACACTTTGGACTGGCATTTGCGTTCCATAATGAACTATAGATACGAACGTTAATTAGTCCCATGGTCATAATAATTTGATCAAAAATTTAATACAATACAAAAAACGCTGGACACTTTGATTAAAAATTATTCAATTAAATGTATTCTGATTCAAAACTGTTATAATCTTTAAAGTGGGAGTCCCTTAACACACAAGAGGCTATGAACTAAGCTTAGGTTGCTTGAATAAATTTCAAAACTGTTATGCTTCAGTGCGATAAAAAATATAATCATGACGCCCCACTGTGTCTTTAGATCAGACAGACGTCATATCATAAGTGAAATATATTGCCCAACACATAGGTACAAACACTGGTTTTTTTTCGCGCTTAATAAGTGACCATATTATAAAAACTGAGCTCCATTCAATACACCTTCATAATATACTTCACCATTTTACCTCACAAAACTTTACATATTTACATGGATGGTATATTAACAACCTCCTGCTACACACCCAAGCGGTGGCTTGCAGGATAGTATGTAGATAGAGATAAGCGAGCTGAGATGCAGATGAATGAGATGGGGTAGGACACTTGTTAAGAAAAGAGAACAGGTGAGAAATGAAGGAAGGTTTGAAGAGGAAATCCAGAAGTAATACCACGACAACGTAGGTGAAACCAAGTAAAGATAGATTTGGAGATGTTTGGAGGTGCAAATGAGGAGGATGCAATGGACCGAAAGAGTTGAAGCGGGGAAATGTTGGAGCGGCTTATTAACAATATGGATATGAACGGCCCAGGATGTAGAAGTGAAATTTTTTTGTTAACTTCTTTCCAAAATACTCAACAAATTAAACCAGGAGATCAATAGGATATAAAGTTTGAGGAATGGTTACAATATTCCTACTTTTTTAAAATAATATATTTTTTCTATAGACCGAAAAATGACAATTATTACATCATCAGCTGTAGACGTGGTTGTAGTAACATTGAACCTTATGGCATAATTATTTCTGATTTTATTCTATAAATAATGTAGTACTTTCTTAAACCCTTAAAAACCAAATACTATTTCAAACAATATTTTATCAAATCAGAATAATACGCATTGGAATGAATACGCCAAATCACACCATTTTTGAGCCAGTATTCCATATTCAGGTAGAAAAATGTTACGCTTTTACTCTCTGTCAGTAGACAGCCAACTTTTAGGATGGGATTCTGAAAATAGAAGAAATTCATATCGGAACGTAAAACACCTAAAAACTGAAAAATGTAATTTATTACACAGAGTAAATGGGTGGCAAGGATCCTGTAATCCATATTTTCAATTAAAGTAATTTAACGGTTTTAATCTCCAGTGGTAGAAAAGCACTCCTCGGACTGTGTTACAAAAAATTGCTGAATAAATAAATGGATGATTCATCTCTGCGAAGTTAAAAACTTTAATTACCCTTATCCTTACTGAAACCAATTGTACTAACTTCCTTAAACAAGAACATCCAAGAAGGCGGATGGTAGTTTAGGGCATTCAGTTCATCGGAAGAAAACCCATACCGACCGATATTTAAATGCGATCCCAGACAACCAGGGATAGAGGAGAGAAACCACATTTTGATTTTTTTGTAAATGACTACACAAGGTAAGGATGGAATTTGTGAGGGGGACACGGCTCAACAGTTTGCATGTGCGTCGCTGAATGCGTTTGTCTTTAGCCAAAAAGTATACAAAATAAAACCGGGGAAAGAACTGAGAAGTGGCATTTGATACTTTGTGAAAGACAATACAAGGAAAGGAAATAAAATTGGAAGACGAAATTCGACAACATGCAATCGGCGGTCTAGACAAGCTGGTGCCAGTACGGCTGCTAGCTATCATGTTTGGGAACCAAGGGATGAAGAGGTACAATGGATGGGGAAGCGTTGCATACAATTGTGCGTACAACGAAGCAGACACCATGAACATCAAACAAGAAAATGATGTACAAAAAACGTAGGGTCATTTTGAACCCTTGGCGGTCCGAGGGGTTTGAGGGCCTGTACCTCATAAAAATAACAATATACGTATCTTTTACCTAAGTGGCATCCAATTAGGCATGAAAAAAGATTAAAAGTCATACATATATGATGACCCCATCTAAAAAATTCTACGAGTGACAATCAAACATATACAACCTCAGGGGTCAAAATGACCCCTCGGCGGTTCTAGTGTTAAAGCAAACATAACAGAAAGGTAGGTAAACGTCCGCTTCCGTAACACACTTCTAAAAATTTTTGGTAGAAATTCCTGTATTTCACGTAAATGACAGCGTTAGGTGAGAATGGCTCTTAATTTTTGTGTTGTTGATGAATGCGGACGTTTACCCAACGACTAAGTTGAATAATTTCCGACGGGCAATACAGACACGATAAAGTAACGAGTATGAGACTTAATAGTTTTCGCACGCATTGTAAACAAACAGAATTGAGGCATAGGGGATGAATGAACTTACAGTCAAGAAGAAGATGTCTGCATCTTGGAATGGTTCCACCCCTCATTCGATTCATCCTACAGATGTTTGTCCACATATGAGTAATTGATGAAGGTCTTCACCCAAGTTACATTCCCAGTTCACTATTGAAAATGTGGCGTCCTCGCCCGCGTCATGAATATTTTATGAAGCACAAATTCCACAACCGAGGTACGATGTGTGAGAGTATAAGATCGGCGACGGACGCCTGTGGTATTTTTCTCGTTGTTATATGATCTTGATTCATCAAATATAGCAAATTCATATCACAAACACTAAAACAAACACATTAAAACTTTCATGGTCGCAAACCGACAAAAGAACAATGGAGCATCGCGATGCGCAGGAAACGGAAAAAAGCGCCAAATAACAGGCGCGGTATTCAAACTGAGGAGTGCGCTTCTAAATATTCTTGTCTGACTTATAATTTACTTTTCAACTTAACTTTAGAGGATAAACATTGTATTAAATTATAATTTCAGTGGTTGCTGGATAAATCTAAGTGCTGCATCCCTATGTGCAATGAAACGAGTTCTTTGGTAAATAAAAGGAGACTTTAATCTCTGATACTTAGAAGGCTCATTGAGATATTTCTTTAAGAACACAAGAATCGTAGACATACTTAAGCGCTTGAAATTCCATTGTCACATACACTTCACTCAGTTATCTAACAGATTTCACAAGTTACCGGTAAACGTAGACAATATCGTACTTAATATTTCAGATTTGACGCTTTACAAATCCTATGCTTAAATTCTTCAAAATGTTAGCACACAGTATTTTTAGAATAAAGAATATGCAGAAATAACGCAAATGGGCAAAAACACAGTGATGAAGCAAAAGAGACAGGAAAATACGCGTGAATTTCAGATGATTGCATTACAAATTTCTATTGAACGTTCATTAGGCATTAAAAATCAAATTATAAACACATCTGAATTTTATGAAACTTTTCTGAATGATTAGACATACTCTTCCCGTGCGTTGCAGGAGCATGCGTCGAACGTGGAGTTTCCTTAACACATGCAGATAGTTTTCAGGCTAGAATTAGTTTGCACCAGCAAGCTTGATGCAAACTTGCCACGACAACTTTGTCGTGACAAGCCTATGACAAGTTTGCCGTAAGTTTGCATGCTATCTGGGGCTATATTTTTAATGGGGGATGTGCATTCAGTGTTCTATTTATGTTCTTTCAGTAAAATGAACGATAAATGAACATTCCCTAATGAAAATACCTCGACAGAAAAAGTGTTCATTTAGTGTTCTTTTAATGTTAATTTGTTGTTCAAATGATGTTCTTTTTGTGTTCACAGGGAACGTTCATTTAGCATGCTTTTTATGTTCTTTCCTTCAGAAAAAGCATTAAAAGAACACTAAATGAACATCCCCCCTGACGCAGAAAAAGAAACATAATTTGAACACTACGTGAACATTAAAAGAACACAAAATGAACGCTAAAAGAACACCATTTTTATCGTGATGGAAATAACATAAAAAGCACCATTTACGTTAAAAACATCTCCTACAGTTCACTCTGCAGCCAGAGCTATGTGGAGGACGAGAGGAATTTACACTATTACCGGTAACACAAACATTACCCCTTTGTTTGAATGAGTTGAGGCCTTTTCGGATTCGGGGTTGAAATTATTGAATTCTATACTCTATAAGAGCATGATTTCAAGAAATGAACCTTATTTTACTGATAGTACCACAATCAAACATTTTATGAGCATAAAAGAGACAAAGCTATGTTCTTTAAGAGTTTACGAGATTGAACGGTAAAAGAACATTTAATGAACATAAAAAAAACGCACATAAAATCGGGATAAAATTTTGAACATAAAAGAACATAAAAAGATCGTTAAAAGAACAGTGGAACATGAAATGAACATAAAAAGAACCTTAAATGAACACTTTTTTTCTGCTAGGAAGCCCAAAGGCATTAACATTGTGTTTAATAAATGGCGTGTTACATCAATTTTAGTTGAGTTTTCCCGATAGAGTCCTCAATTTCATCCTTCTTTCATGAGGGTGATGTGTTCAACTTGAAAATTCGGGAAATGAATGTTATATCACAAATAAAATTGCAGTGAACTCTGTCCTCAGTACTTCTAATAAACTATTCATTGTTATAATTGTCATGAAAAGGACAAAAATATAATTTTTGTGTAAAATATTCAAAAATACTGGTGCTTGGAGACGGGAAAAACGTTGGTGTATAAATTTGGCGGAGTTATATCGCCCACGCTACCTATGCGGTGAGTAAGAGTACCTATGCGCAACAAGTGCTATAATCTGCGCCATCTAGATGTGAAAAACAAGACGTCAAAGGTTTTCATCCTCCCATCCCTCCTCCTCCCTCATTGCATCATGGATTTCAAAGGCCTCTTTCGGAAGTCATCAGACAGCGCTCACTCATCCAACTTCCAGCGACCTCTCCACTTGCCAACTGCTTCTTGACTGATGGATTTTTATTTACTCCGAAAGGGAGTCATCGAATAAGGAGAGATAATCTTTCGTCGCTGATGGAATAATAGACTTTTGTATCAAAGAGAAAACGGTGAAATGATTGAGTAAGAAGTAGAAAAGTGGAGAATAGACACAAACAGAAGGAAAAGGAGTTGGATGGTCTATTCTACTTTGTCCAAAGAAGAGCAGAGCAAGGCATTCTTCTTATCATTTCGAACGTAGATTGGCGCCGAACTCAACAGAAAAGGAATCAGAGTTAATAGGACGTTACCTCTTTGGGGAGTGGATATAAAACGCTCTATCTTCCACTATTTTTGCTATAACTAAACTACATATATTTCAGTTTCTTCTGGAATATTGTGCTGCACTCCGATTGTTCATTTAAAAAAAAAATATGTACATCTATGTTGTAAGCATGCCTCTAAATCTGATACATATTTTCTAATTTCACACTTTTCTGTGCTGTTTATAGGTTATAACGGTTCTTCAGTCATTCCTTGTTATTTGATACGTCGTATTTCCAAGGAGGACAAGATGGATGGCTTTGACTACGCGTATGGCCGTTTGTTGCGTCATCTCGTCAACAGTGGCCAATTCAAACCCGCGCACGATGAGAGAATCGCCAGCGCCCTCAGGGAAATATTTGAGGGACTATCATCGGCCGGAAGTGGCGACGGGCGACTTCCGGCGCTTCCCTCCTCTCAAGATGGCGGATCCGAGGCGACCACGTCCCAGTCTTCCGAGTTACCAGTCGTCATGGAAACTGTAAGCATTGCATTCAGAAAAATAACCATTAATCCTTTCCATGAAATCACGCGATGAATTCAAACCATAGTGCTTCCACCGAGTTCGTTGAAATTCAATATAGACACACTGTCCTCAGATTGATATTACCAATTATAATCACACCATTTTGTATTGTTTTTCGTGTAATAATTAGATATGCGTGCGTCAATTAGGTCGGTTAAGATGTTCACTACACAACAAATTATGTGCATGTTTTAGAATCATACCAACTTCATTCCACGGTAAAACTCCACGTGGTCAACAATTTACATACTCTCATTTGGATTTTCGAAACACACCTGGTGTCTCACATTCCAAAATCTCTCATGAAGTTCAACACCAAAAAAAAAAAAAAACAAAAATTATCGAACACAAAAAAACATGGTTACAGAATAAGGACTTTTCTAAGTTTAAAGGAAATAAATTTGTCTTTCCCTCAGCATAGTGCACGTCTAAGAGAATTATTGAATTTCTCTATTTAGATACAAATATTAACTGAACTCTGTATAACATATCTGGTGGAGTCAAACACATAATAAAAAAATACAGTTTTAAAATCAGATCCAAGTTAATTAAACGCAAAAAGACGCCTCGTTATTACAAATCTATAAATTTAGCATGCACAGGTATTTTTGAGTGCTAATTTCTAACTTGAGTCAAAACTTCTGTGAGAGGCAACGAATGGCGGTTTATCACCACGGAGAAATGAGCTCACAATCGCGTAATGTTTTTATTTAATGACCATCACATTTCAGAGACGATGTGGACACTGTAAAATCCTTATCGGAACAACTGACTGGCTCTCTTAATAGCTCAGAGTGTGAATATACAAAGAAGATGAATTATTGATAAAGGGTCACACTCACCGAATCTAGGAAGAGTTTAGAAGGTGGCTTTCCGGTCCTTTTCCGCTGATTGTAGGGAGGTAAGAAATCCCACAGATCCACAGCAATGAGACATGCAAAGAATTAGTTAAAATATTAAAGATAACTCATATTCCTAGCTTTAAAAAATATTTTCTTTCACCTAATTTTTCTCCTTTACCGGACGTCATTACGGAACTTTTGTCTGTTTATTTTTGCCGATGGAGGAATTAGCTCTCAAAACGAAATACAATTTATTTGAAAGAGACTACGGCTCGTAATAACTTCATTACACACTATTCACCAATTAACAAATGTTTGCGTTTACAACATGCGTTTAAAAATCTGTAATCCAGCAGTACGTTAAGCAATTCCGTTACTTTCAACAGGAAAGAGATAAATTTTGAAGTACAGTAATAATGACGTTAGAAAAATAATGTTATTTTAAGACACTGTTTGAAAGACAGCGATACATCTGAATAAATCATTACCTTCAGCGAAACGAAGTCAACTCTGCCCTCGTCTGTTCCCACTTAAGAGATAATCAAAACTTAAAAATCTGCTGTAATCCTACGGAGAAAGATTGAAGACGGAGAAACAAGATAGGAACTTAGAACAAAAAAATGAAGAAGACGGAGAATCGAGGAGACTCACTCGTCTGTCGACACTCGTGACTGATAAGAAAGGTGAGCGAGGGATGCCTCAGAGAAAACTGCGTCTCAAATGTGCGATTCTCTTTATCGGTCCACCGTCGGACACGCGCGTAGGAAGAAAAACATGAATTCCTTATCTCGAATCTTCTCAAGGAAAACGGCCAACTCTGGACGGCCGACTGCCAACGTGACTGTATCCAAAGATTCATCCGTGGTGAAAAATGGATCGAGACTTGCATTGCATCATGGTCTTCAATTGATTGTTGAATTAGTAATCCTCACATGGCAATGACAAGTTCATTCTTAATGAGCATTAATTGTTCCACCATCACTTTGAGTGAACTTACAGAAAGAGTACACAATTCACATTGGGGAATGAAAAGGTACTCTTTCTGTTACTCATTGACGAAGCAAAGTGCTAACTCCATGATATGGAAACCCTTGAAATTTTTATTAGCGATAAAAAATTTAGAATATCAATTGCTAAAAACAGGAGAAAAACATCTCTCTACTGCGGTCAGGTTTGAGAACTATATTCGTAAAACCTAACAAAAAGATTTACGTTTTTGTGTATCAAGAGAAATTAATGGCATATACGAGTTCTCTTTTGCAAAAAATGTGTGCAATAAAATCATTTTCTCGCAAGATCAAAGAAATAAAAATCTTTCCTATTCAAATGCAATCACTGCTCTTTTATGTTTCTAAAGTAAGTTCAGTACATCCGTCTGAAATCGCATTTTTTCCAATAGTAGAGTAAAAATTAATCTTAAAGGTATATGTATGAAATGGCAAGCACCATATGCAATAAATCAGAATGATCATATGCGCCGTTTTTTTTAGAATGCAACATATCACAATCGCTAAATTCTTCTTCAATATAAAATAATTACTCCTATTCATTCACCATCCTAGCATCACGATTTCAAAACCATTGATATATAGAATTACGGCATCAAATTCCATTCTTTAATATGAACAGAAACTGCTATATTAACCGCCAAAGCATAGTAGTCTTCTAGTAGCAAGAACACGTAAATCATTTTTTTGCTATAATTAGGGCGGAACATTCATATACTTCTTCAGATCACAAAGAAAATGTAATTAACAGACAGTGAATTCACCGAGTGTTTCACTTACCTGAATGGAGAACTATCCAATCTGCGTACGTCTAATTCCTCCCTTGTAAAACAATGAGCACACGCTGACGATATTTTCGGTAAAACGTACGACAAAGCACGAACAAGTAAGAGTGTTCTCCCGTTGCGATCTCAGGAGACTCTGGTGACTGATAACAAAGTAAGGGAAGGGACGCCTCGAGACCGCTGAGTCTTCGCCACGCGACTCTCCTTATCTCTGTCTCCAACTTCATCTTCGGATATCTGCGATTGGCAACGAAAAAAACCTTTCCTCTTCTCGTTTTGAGGAATACGGGCGGTGTCTTACGGCTGAATGTCCACGTGACTGCGTGCGCGCCATTGTGAGCGGTCGAACAAGGGAATAGTCGATTGTTTCGAACCATTAAATCGATTGAGGCATTGGTACTGGAATACTAGATAAAGATGCGAGTTACTCCATACGGTGCTATATCTCAAAATACACACAATTTGGTGAAGATTACCAGGAAAGCATTCTGATCACCAATGGGTACGTAATTCCCTGTCATTTTATGACCATTTTCTACAATTAAGGAAATTTTTAATTGTTGTGTTCCCTGATTAAACCTTTACATTGCTTGCACGGGAAAGGGGAACTGCTGACAAGCGAAACTTCTTCCAATCTGTCTCTCCTCATCATTCCTTCCAATTTGACTTCCTCTATACTTTAAGTGGCGCACCTATTGTTTACTATATCGACTTACTCCTGTTGGTGGAATTTGTTATAAATAAAACTACCTTCAAGGTTAACAGAATAACGTATATCGATTGGAATTGACTTTCCTAATTCTTATTATTTTGTTTCGGATAAATAAGTGCTCTAAATTGACGGCATAAGACAAATGACTCCTTTTTAGCCGTCACAAATCTTTCGAGCACTCCTAGTGGTTAAACAATCAACAAACATGTTTTCTTTTGACGGTTCTCTCAACAAAAAACTTAACACGGATTCATATATACACGTAGAAATGAGTAATTTATCTAATTTCATTGACAGGAAATGTCATAAAACAAAGTCGACGCAGTTAAATCTTCAATGAACTCATCGACTTATAATATTTCCAACCCAAGGTGAGTGATTAAACAGGGATAATTAGACATTAAGGAATACAGCACTCACCGAATTGAGGAAGATTCTAGAAGAACGTCTGTTGGTCTTTCCTGCCCTGAGAGTAGGGAGACTAGAAGACGAAATCCAACCACAAAAATGGCGACTGCAAACAATAAGATTGATGCCAATATATCGCTGTATACGGTAAATGAAAAAAAAATTACTCAACATACTTTTTTATACTTCTGGATACAATAATGGGATTTGTTTTTAATTAATTATCTATGTCGGTGAAAAATTGCTCTCGAAAAGTAAAAATAATAATTGAAAGAGAATATAAAGCTCACGGTGGCATTTAACAACAATATGATACGCATATCACCATCGTAAGATTTTAAACATTGTGAAACAATTATTCTCCCTACCAATACCTATTTCCAATTCTGGAAACAATAACGGGATTTGTTTTCAATTATTCATCTATATCGGTAAAACTTAGCTCTCAAAAAGTATGAGTAATGATTGAAAGTGAATATGAAGGTCACTGTGGCTTTTAACGACAACATGATACATATTTCACAAACGTACCATTTATAAACACTTCATAATGAACATTTAAATTTTCGTTTTACAACAGAATGCTATGCACTCCCTCTATTTTATATAGAAAGGCCGTTAATTTGGAAATCCGAAGGCAATCGAAGTGTTAATGAGAAAGGTTCCATTTGGCAAACATGCTTATTAGCGAGAAAATGGAGTCACGCATTTACCTTGAACAAGACTAAGTCCAATCTGACTCTGTGCGATTCCAGAAACGAGGTGTGCTGACTGTAAAATACACTGAAACACTTCAGAGGAAATGAAGACCAAAAATCAAGAAAGGAAGATTACCCGTTTCACTTGATTGCTGCCGCTGGTGGATGATAACAATGTGAGCAGAAAGACGCCTCAAGACAGCTTCGTCCTATTCTTCTTTATCTCTCACCCTCCACCTTCTCAGCCACTTGCAGGAGGAAAATATATCCCTTATCTGTTCTCATCTGAAGGAACACGGATTGCCTATGACGGCCGATTGCCTTCGTGACTGCGTCCAAGTACTTATCAATGGGTAAATGAGTCAACAATTTCAGTCGATTACACCATGATCTTCAATTGATTGATGAATTGGTACACGGGCACTTGTCGATTGCCGGTTATTCCTTTCGACGCAATAACTTATGCAATCCCCCACCGGAAGGTAAGAGCATGAAGCGTTCAAGTCACACATGGATGTAAAAATGTCCGCTTTCCATAATATGATGATGTTATGATATGGTAGCACTAAAGGATAGACCCCCAGTCTGACAAACTCCACCAACTCAACATAAGTGATCCATTGATCTGACATACTTAATTATTGTTCCTCTGTATTTTATTCCAAAACATGAAGATAAGATATTTTTGCAGACCTGATATATATCAATTAATTATGGTAACTAAGGAGAAACAAAATTTAATTCGTCAAGATAAACTATGCCCAAAACATTGCAAAACAAGAGAACCCACGATTACAGATTTGGATATATGTGTTTGAGAGATTTTTTTGTTCAAGCGAACTAGTAAATCAAACGAAGTCCTATTCTTATGAAGTGACTAAAGCTCATCTTACGAGAAACGCATATTCATTTATTTACATTCAACTCGACTCTCATACGTCTTTTTATAAAACCAATATTAGGATACGTTTTTCTTACTTGTCATTAAACGATGGACCAGCAGATATGTTTCAGAATACCAATGAACAGTAGTCGCGAACTTCCATTCCTTCCCTCGTATTCCGTTGAGATATTGCAAAAGTAATGCATGCTGATTGGGTCTCTGAGTGTGCGGATACAATAATTTAGTGTGTGTCCACATAGTATTATGCAATTCACTTTTATTTCCTTGACTCAAATTAATCTATGGCTTTTAGATTAATTTAAATTCGCCTCCGAATTAAGATGCTGTTATGATATATTTCGACTTACGAAGTACAGAGTCGTCTATAATCTTGGCAGTTTAACGTAAACCTGGGAAGATCTGTATCAGCGAATGAATTTTATTTTGTACTCTTTTTACGTCTCGTGGTTTTGGTGATGCTATAAATACATTAATCCTTTTCTTAATTAATGGTTATGTTGATACGCGGTGGTATTTCGTTTCGGACATTGCAATCAGTGTTCTTGTTGTCATGTATCCGTTGATTTGCGTCGTGTCTCTAGATTCCTTTGGTTATTAAATTCTTTGAGTGAACTTGAGGCATTCCTATAATTAAGTCTTCTGAGAAATTTCTGTCAAACGTCTAAGTTTTTTCCGCTTGAAAACTAAATTCTTTTGCGTATGATTATGAAAATGTTTGTAAAATGCAGTTTTAAGTGTTTAGTTCAGGATATAATTGTCTAGTTCCTGTATAGCCATGAATGTTTATTGTGTCTATTGAATTGTGTAACCTTCCTAATGCTTAAGAGATTAATTCATAAATGTTGGCACTTAATTTTACGTTTCACCACTCGAATGAATCTGTGGCGATAGGATGAATCCTCCGAGAATGTTCTGCTATCTGTTGAAATGCGTTAAAAAGACATTATTCATCGCTGGCATTTGGCCCTTGACCTACAACAATACGACGCTAACGAATCTATTATGTTTTGTTAATCTGTCCGTTTTTATGTTGCTAATTACTGTGAAAGATCTTGTATTTTCCAGGCGTATCTTTTAAACAAATGTTTCTCGGATATTCCAACAGGTATACGGACAATGTGCTTAACCATTGGAATGCGTGGCAGTAAATTAAACACTGGAAATCACTTTATTTTCCCAGACTCGAATTAATATGTGACTTTGTGATGAGTTCTTACTATTCTCGAAATAAGGGAACATGATGTGTCTTCAATCAACGTACGTAGTTTGTAGTTTTGAATAATATTGTCAGTTTGACCTGGAATGGTACGCTATAAGCGAATCGATCAAGTTATAACTTTGTCGTCTTCGTCTCGTGATGTCCACTTTCATATGAATCACTGGTATCCAAGGTTTATTAAGTGTTCGTTAATAAACGGTTTTATTTAGTTTCGCACAGTGCGATCAATGTGTTGATTTCAGGTTGTCCGTTTATGTATTTCGTGTCTCTAGATTCTTTGGTGGCATATATGTATCATGTATTCAATACATAATTTCTCCTACGACCCTCTTACCAAGCAAGAGGCGTTCAAATAAAATTCTCCCTGAAGAATCCTTGACCTAATATTATGAGTGATAAAATGTTGTATTGAGGTGCGTCTCCGATATGACAATGTACAAATTAAGGCTCCGAAATTCACTGTAAAGTTCGAATGTATCCACTCTTAATTCTGTATAAATCAATTTTTCGATTAAAGTAAAGGAAGCTCTTTTATACATTGATATTTCATTATTACAGGTACGAGGTACAACTGATTCCAAATCATGTGCGTACCTTTAAGGAGACAGCTGAAGACGGGTTTAGCCTCGTTAACGACGAAAAAAAAAAACTTGAAAGCGGGTGATGTTAACCCTTAATGGGTCGCGTCCGGTGCTTGTGAACTGACGGAATTTTCTTCGAAGATATTTCATTGAAAATGTAAATCTACATTTACGTCATACCCTGCAAGCCACTCAAAGGGTGTGTGGCAAAGGGTGCTTCCACACCAAGCATGCATGAATTACACGGCAGAAGATGTATTCCTTATGCATTTTTTTAATTAGTCGTGAGCGTTTCAAGTCTATTGTGTATTTGACCCGAAATGAACGACAGTTTCGATAGATCAAGAATTTCACTCAAAGTAGCCTCAAAACAATTCTATTCTTCAAATCGCGGCATGGATAAAACATTTTAAGACACGCAAAGAGTTAGGGAGTCCTGATTCCATGTTCTTTTGCCCATCGATAGCCGATAATACCCTAAGATGCGTAAGTTATAGCGAAGGAATTATTGCATAAATATATGGCGATCGCTGGTTCCATTCGTACAATCAAGCAGGCTATGGCAGGATATACAGGCCTTCATATATGTTCAGAATTCTTATCTCCATCTCTTCCCGTATTGTTGTGTATCTTTCACCAAAAGTCAAAGGTAGACTCGCTGACGGAGGAAGAAACAAACCAGAGTGGTTAAATTTGAGTTCCCGATTATTACTTAGGATTTTTCTCAAATGTTCATCTCTGTGCTGATTTTAATATTTGATAAAGAATGTGAGGCTTGACAGTTATAATTTTCGATAGGTTCCGCGGAAAATACTAACCATTTCCCGTCCATACGAGCCCCAAGGAAAGAGAAGAAAAAACTATTGTGCGTCCATAGTTGAAGGAAAAAACGTTGTTCTCTCATTAATCATAAATTTGTTTCCCTTATGTTACGGAGAAAAAACAATTGCCGTTTGGTGAAAAGCCATGTTTCCGAAAGCGGTTTTAACTGTCAAGCGTGGCTGAAGACATTCGAGAAAATCTTCCCCTGGCGATATACTCATGTGATACGCTTTATTTAAACTAGAGAATGAGGTTGGATGTAACCATGTGTTGTTTTTTCGTACCTTGTGGAATGATAGCAAAGGCTTCGGGCTATATCCAAGTGTTTCCTAACTTAAAAAGTAATTACTCATATTTTAAATACAGATTTTTTAAGGACATAGGCCCTAATACAATGAAGTTCATTAAGATGTTTTTTTATACTGTATTATTTTGGAAGAAATGTCATTGTTACCATATTGAATTATTTTCTTCCTAATTAATCATATGCTAGTTAAACTTGCATATTTTCTTTGAAAACCATTTAGAACATTTAAACTCGATTGACCCAACGCATGCATGCATTGAAATGTGGCCGATGATGGGTTGGCAAAGAGCCCCTGCTGCTAACTGACCGCTGCCGTGGGTGACCTTGACGGAGACTGTCGGGTGGGAATGAAGCCGTAGTGGTCGGTGAACACTTGGCAATGTGCGTCGTCGCTATCCAACGGTGGGGCAAGGAGCCATTCGCTTTATTCCACCCCGACAGTCTCCTGGAGAGGCCTTCAAGGCTATCTCCAGGGAATGCGCCTTGGACGAGGGGAAATGGGAAAGACAGCGTCGTTTGTAGAGGTGGGAATTTCGGTTCATTTTGTGGATTCGGTTCATGGGCTTTGATTCGTGGCAATGATTCCGTTCTTTAAATCGTTCATAATGAACCGAATGAAACAAATCCACGAGTGAATCTCGAATCCATGTGAATCTCGAATCCGTGTGAATCTCGAATCAGTGTGAATCTCGAATTCATGTGAACCTCGAATCCAAGTAAATCTCGAATCCAAAGTGTGCGAAAAAACAAACAAAAAAGTGAAGTGTGATGCTCCAATTCGGAAACACAAGGCAAGGTGTTTCAAGGGTATTTACAGGGTTCTTATTGAACGATTTGGATTTGGCGGATTGCTAGCAGAATCTTCCACACAAATCCTTCGTATTAAACGATTTGTGTGGAAATCCAAATCGTTCAATATGAACGATTTGGATTCGGCGGATTTGAATCTTCCATCAAACGGTTCATTTTGAACGATTCGAGTTGAAAACGTAGATTCAATTCATTCGGTTCATGCCATTGAATCGTTCATTCTGAACGATTCATTCATGAACGACACAGCTCTAGTCGTTTGGAGGCACAACTCGTAGTCTACACTTGGAGATCGTGCGTTGGTTTCTTTGATTCTCTCACTCGATCGACATATTCTCAGGAATGCATAAGTGTTCTCGCTGAATTCTGTGTAGTTTTCCCAAGTGCTCGTCGCTTCTTTCCTAAGAATCTCAATCACCATACTGCTTTGCTGCTGTGTGCACGAGAAATATATTTATCTTCAAACGTAAGTAACGATTTCATTATATTCTTAGTCCTCTTGTTCCAAATTGGGGTTCTCTCTTCCTCAGTCGGGGTTCTAATGCTGTGATATGATAAATATAATGTGCATATTTTTGTTCTTATGATATCGTCAACAGTGACGAGCGATTTTAAGCTTCTTTATTTGCCAACAACATAATTGTCTCATTATTCATGTACTGAAAACTGTATTTTAGTCCACATTGTGTCATGCTTTTGATAGCTCTATGCGATATTGTGGTGAGGTCTGGATTGCAATATTTCATAGATATGTGTGGCTTTCCTTTTGAGATCTGTTTCCTGTGCATCCATTACTCTTGATCGTAAATCCCAGTGCAGAAACTTTACTTTTTCGAATCCCTCCTCATCGTTAATCCGAAACAAACTCGTAAGTCTGTTTAATTTTTTCTTTTCTTGAAACGTTTTGGTTTAGCTGACTCCGATTGCAAAATGAGATTGGGAGTTTTCTCGTTCTGTGCCCTGTGAAAGTTTTCTCTTTTCCAAAGTATAATTGATGGTCCTATTTCCTCGTGTCTATTTGCCTTGTTTTTGCACCGAGGATTCGGCATACATATTATTGTCAATGCGTGTGCATCCTCTTAAATTGTAAGTGCGAAGTGTTTTCGAGGATATCAACAAGTGAAATCTTTATTCTGGTGTTTTGCTTTGGGGAAAATGTTTCTATCACAGCCAGTGTCGTAACTTGGACCTGGCTTTGGGGGGGATGGATCAGATTGAATAGCACACCACACCGGGAAATAATACACGAAATTTTGCTTTATAACATGAATGTATTTTATAGAAACATGGCATGACCAATTTGAATAATTAAGATATGCCAAAATAAAACTAAAACATTTCGTAAAGGTTTTTGAAACAAGTAGGATTGCTCTGATACCTTCATCATCAAGTTCTAAAGACAGTGCCTAGTCATAACAGCAACGTGTCCCTGTTCTTCGCTGTTTCTTTCAGCTGGGCGTATGATGTCATTCTCATATCGCGTGCAACGCTCTTAAATATGCTGTCCTGGGTCCACCTCTTCTTTTCTACCCCGACACTTTGCCTTCGAATATGTTGGTCAGGGACTGATTGTTACTAATTACATGTCCAATCAGTTTTGCTCTCCTTTGTCCAATTGTTTTTAAAAGGCATCTGTTTTCATCTTCTTCTTCTAGCACCTGTCGATTGCTTTCTCTGTCTTCCAACCTTGTTTTTGTTAATTTTCTCCAGGCCCACATTTCCATTGCTTCAAGCCTGATTCTTTCCATTTTTATGATTGTACACATTTCGCATCCATTTAACAAAACACTCCAAACAAATATTTTTATGAACATTTTCCGAGTCTCAAATGCTGTGACATAATTTTTTTTTTTTTTTAGTATTTGGGTTTCTGGATCTGTCCCCCTCATCCCCCCATAGTTACGACACTGACCACAGCTGTATCTCTCTTTCGTCGTGGGTATTCACTTTGTCCGAAAGAGTTTCTTGTCCGTATATGTAGCACGTTGAATGCTCACTCCTCAAAAAACGCGATGAATTGTTATACTGGCAATTTCTCGTACATAAGTGACGTATTTGGAGTTAGTTTTCAAATTTCGAGTGGGGGATAAAATTGGGTCCAGGGCCGGCAAGGAAGTTTAACAATAAAAGCCTCGTGGCGTATCACTGATGGTTATGTATCCACAAGTATATCCATTGAGGTTTTAAATGCAGGATGTAAATGTTGGTGATATGACAACGTGATCATACAATTAGAATAATGAATCCATATTCCAGGTGTTTTCTATTTGGACTTTCTCCGTCGATACATTACCGTCTAAACGACCTTGTCCTTTGAAACGTCAATTCAACGGTGAGTGCTATACTTAATTCTTCGTACCTAGTGCTTTTTGTATTGCAGTGTTCCCACAGGGGTTTTGGATATAGGGATTACGGTTCTATAGTAAACTTTTTTACTAATTTTTTATAACTTGCAGGCGATTGTTACGTTTAATAATTTGGAGTACAACCCCTCACCGGCAGTTAAAGGAGAGTAAAGACCTCCTGTAGAAAAACCCGTGTTCCACATCCCGGCGAGTCCTCTTGAATTTGTACTATTCGTGAACGCTATATGTAGGTCTTCCAATCAGATTTGTGCTCTCCCAATTTATCTATTGTGACTCCTGCAGTAACAATTTCTCGCATATTTGTAATTTGTCAGAAGCAATAGATATCACTCTTTGTCTAAATGCGATTTTCGGTAGATTTCAACGGGCCATGTTCAAAAAAATAATTGGTGAACTTCTATTTTTGAACCATAATTTGCACAGTGGGTCTCAAATTTTGACTAGGTCAAAACGTGAAAAAAATCGATATTTTTGTTTTGCAATTCGCGTATAATTCCTTAACTCAAAATTGAGACATTGTGAAATGCGTAAAATGGTGTGTGTGGGCGTGTTCCGAAATTGTCATTGAGAAAGTTTTCGCGGGTGGTTCGATATTAAGTCGTCATTCTTGGTTCAAATTCCGTGTGTGTTTTTTGTTTATGACATAAGCTTTGACGGAATTTCATCTTCGGTGGCTATTCAATTTCTCTGAAGGCGCGCCTATTACTTTTGGGGTAGCAATCGTTTTTTGTTCCGTTATTCCCGTCAGAGGGCGCAAGAAGGCATTTACTCCTTATGTATTTAATTGTTTCTAAATTCTTATTTGATAGGATTAACAAAGTCTTTCAGTGAAATATACATTTCATTGCGTCCATATGACTTTTTTTCATATACATCTGTGGAATACAATGCTAACCGCCATCACGGTGTGTGGCATGGGATTACACCGACAGCTACGAGGTACCGTGCAAGGCACCACTAGGGTGTGTGGTACTGGGTGATTCCACACCAGGCATGCCGCACACACTCCAGCTAAACTCAGAACCACGCACTTTTCCCCGAAGCCTGGCGCTTCCGTTCAACAGTTAGTGTTGAGAAGGCCTTAAAAGCCTGAAATCATTCATCAAGGCGAAACGCCTGTTTGGAGGGTTAGGGAAAGCCGTTCTCTTTGTATCGCGAGAAGGACTGGGGGGACGGAAACTATGGTCCTTACACCCAGGCAATGACACGATCCCATTATGCACTCTGATTTATTCAGTTTTTATCGGCCTCGATGCTCTGTAGTACTGCTACTCTTCATTGAGTAACAAAAAGTGTTCAGCCTTAATCAATGTTACACATTCTCTTTTAAACATAAAATTAAATTTGATTCAAAAATTATAAAAGGACTTAATAAACTCTTAAGAGGTAAATTTTGGTGTTCATTAAAGATAAAATATTTATCACGACGTAACAAGAACTATCTCTCACCTATTATTTTAGTTGAGAGAAAAGAAATCATTTTTCGAGGTGTTTCACTTGGCCGGCGACACTCGTGACTGATAAGAAAGGTGAGCGAAGGGACGCATCGAGACAGCTGCATCTTATTAATGTGTGATTCTCTTTATCTCTCACGCTCAACCGTTGGACACGAGAGTAGGAAGGAAGAAAGAAATCCCTAATCTCTCATCGTCTTAAGGAAAACGGTACACTCTGGACGGCCGAATGTTTTGGTGACTGCGTCGAAGTATTTACCAGGGGTGTAATGAGTCAAAGCTTTCAGTTGATTGCGTAATCCTCTTCAATAGATAGTGGGACAGGTATACGCTCACTTGTCGGTGACCAGTTACTTCTTCAGTCGCGACACTTGTTACACACGCATTGCGAAATCACACAGCATTGGCACACAAGTCACCCGTGGACATGAAAGGGTGCGCTTTTTATGATTTCTTGACTAAGCGAGGTTCCCAACTCCAAGATTTTGAACGCCATTCTGGTATACGCCGTGAACTTACTTGATTTACGCCATCGATCTATAGAATTCTTATAAGTGAAAATACTCGAAATATGTATACATATATAAACAGCAATGAAAAACGTTGTACATCCTTCAGTCAGGTCTCGATAAAAGTACGCAAAAAAATGAACAGGAAGGTAAAATTATTGTTCCAAAATAATTATGGCACTTTCTCTTAGTAGTAATAAAAATAACAGAGATCTCTTTTGCAGAAATTTATTCCAATCATTTTGATTGATCGAGAGTAAAATAATCAAACTCATTATCAATCGCTGAAACTATTCTTTCTAAAAAGAGTCGCAATTTCCACAACGCATTGAAAAACTCATTTGTTATTTCCAATTTCACCATCGGCAAAATTTGCTCTCAAAGTTATTTCTTTTTACGATAAGCTTCATATATAAGAGAAACGAAGGATCGTCAACGCATATCTTTATCTATTTACACGTAGCTATGTATACCAATCGCTAAATTTCGGTTCGATCCCAAATATTATTTCTTTAGCTGTCACAATACAATATACTAAGCACAGCCATATTTTCCACTCATTCTGAAGTAAAATTCAATAGCAAGAACAAGTAAGTCGTCTGTTCGCCATAATAAGGACAGAAGACTCGCATACTACTTGATGTCATGAACAAAATATGGTAAACGAATAAAGAAATCAAGGAATACTGCACTTACCCGCATGGAAAGTCAACCAATCTGCGTAAGTATAATTCCACTTTTGAAATTGATGAGCACAACTATTTTAATCTCGCAGTGAAAACACGGAGAAGCGAAAACAATTGAGAGCGATCTCCCGTTACACTCTGCTATCGAGACTGTTGGCTGATAACGAAGTGAGCGAAGGTACGCCTCGAGTGAACGCTGAGTCCTCTTCACACGACTCTCCTTATCTCATCCACTCCGTCTTCGGATATGTGTGCTCAGCAAGAAAAAAAATCGATTATCTCTTCTTTTTTAGAGGAACACGGGCGAATTCTTTCGGTTGAACGCCCACGAGACTTCGCGCGCGCAATTGTCAAAGGTCGAAGAAGGGAATAGTTGATAGTATCGAACCAAGCTCTTCAATCGATTGGGGAATGGGTACATGCGCTCAAATTATGTATACAAATTACTCCATACTACGCTATATCCACCGCGTAATTTAGGCTGAAGCTAACGGAATATGCGTGCTGAGTAACGATAAACATGTAGTTGACCTGGACTTCCTAAAGCTATTGACCACATGTAGAGACTGTAATTGATTGCATTCCACGCTTTAAGAACTATATTGAATGAGGGCCAAAATCACTTAAAGACAGTATTCGTAATGTCTTATATCGACGATATTTTCCCATCTGTCGTTTCTCATTTCTCCTTACAATGTGGCGGACCATGTATTTTAAACGTAGTGCACAGATTGATGTCCCTACTCACATTCTCCCGACGTATGATTGAGCAATAAACATAATACCTTGGAACTGTAATTGTTTTACGTATAACGGTTAAAAATTTTTTTCCAAATATAAAACGAGATTATTTGTTATGGCTAATTAAGTGCTCTTAATTCTTGTCATCAGAAAATTGACGCCTTATTCGCCGTGACAAATTACGCGAGCACTCGCAATGGTTGTGCGACGCGACAGAGGCTTTTTTATTTCGCTAGTTCTCTCCACACTTGACAAACTTCGGACACCACAGACATATTAAACTTTGATTGAAGGTATTTTCGTATATAAACAAGAGTTGTACCATTAAATTTTTATCAGTCCACGTTATATTTGCGTGATATTTTTCAGAGATTAATAGAAAAAATTATGATGCATAGATGACAATAAAGGGTTGTGAATTCACCTTAGCGTTCCTTAATTTATTTGTATTATGCTGCGATAAAAACTCACCTCCTCCCCTTGTAATCGTCCCAGATGCAAATTATGTCCAATCTTCGATTCCTCCCCTCCTCCCAACATCTCCTTCACCTCCTTCCTCAACCCTCTTCCCTCCTTTTGCGTCACCAGCAATGTCGTTTACCAGCTACAATGTAAGCTATGCCCATGATTCTATGACAGAAAAAGCTCCACGCCCTTTAACATACGTATCAATAATCACCGAGCCAATTGTAAAAACCCATCTCAATCTGATTCCCTTTCCGTGCCGATGCACGCCTTTCATCACAAGAAATCTTTCGACAATTGCTACCAAGTTTCAGTTCTGCACTCCATTCCACCATCTCCTTCCACTATCGATCTTAATTCTGTAGAGCTCTCATTAATTTGGCTTTATCACGCGTTCCTCTCCCAATGTCTTTCACTAATCCCCCTCTCTTTCCCTTCCCCTATTTTTTATAGTTTATATTCTCACACATTTATTTACAAACACAATGCATAAAAGCGTAGCCCTGTTTTTGAGATGTCTTCAAACGCCACGACCCACAGCGAATTTACGAAGAGCGTGACTTCTGCACTTCTGATGCTATTAGTTCACTCGTTAAGGGAGAGTATTTATCCTTACAGTTAATCATTTTCTTAAGAGCGGAAATCGACGGTCGCACAGATTGACGTTCTTTCTAACGGTTAATCTATATTCCCATTTATCGTTCCCGGAGTCGTAATCAACGCCATAAGCTTATTTTCACATTAATGTTTTATTTTTTGCACACAGGAGAGATAAATCATCTTCGGAAATATGATTTCTTCTTGTGCCTAATAATGAATGGGATATTGTATGAATTCATTCAGTCTTGTTCATGGACCTAGGTGAGGCCTTTAAAGAGCAATTATGGTTTTGTAGACTGTCAGTAAATATTTTATACAAAATTCATGAACTAATTCCATGGCTGCCAGGGAGCGCCCTGTGGCGTACTCGATGAAGAGCGTCGTCTTGGCGTCGAGCGTCACTCCGTTGGCGTCCAATTGGGCGTCGCCCCTCAGCTCGGCCACCAAGAGTTCATTAATTCTAGGCAGAAGACGATAAATGACCCTAAAAAGAAAAACAATAACTTAGGCATGATATTATAAATGAAGGCAAAGAGTTAAAACTGAGATGCTCAGCGACAATTACAATTATACAATATCTTGTATAAAATGAAATTATTAACCTTCTAGTGTACTTCAAAATTAATCCACTAAAAATGATTCAGCGAACATAATTAATTACAAAATCCCGATACAAACAAAATCCATTGCTCATGAGATAAATTCGAATGAAGCAAGAGATATTAAATAAGACATGACTGTAAAAGTACTGAAACAATGCTGAAAAAACACCATCATTGAGGTAAATCCAATAACGTAAACCCCTAAATCCTAACATGAAGAGTAAGTATAATTGTTAAGCTTAAACAGAAGTAAATTACAAAACACATGAACATATCCTTACTGCTTCCTCCTTTACGATGTCAAATGGAGGTCGTTGATTTGATTAAGCCGCGGTAACTGCACTCTGGCTTACTCCCAAACAATAGGCAACGCTAAGACACACCTCGTTCAGGTGGATTTCAAGGGCTCTGAGCACACGCTATTTCAAAATAGACTAATGGGATCCAAAATACCATCATTATGTTTTCAAAGAACTGAATTATTTTAATAAAAGAAAACCATATGGACACCTGCATCAAACTTATTCTGTCATCCATCTCAGGAAATAAGTTTACGGGGACCACTCTTGAGGAAGGCCTACTGAGATATGAGGAAGGGACATGACGTCATGAAGCTGAAGTTGGACAACCGCAATAACAACCATTCTTAGTATATATCGTACACAGAGATCGATATGCATTTACATTTGTATCAAAAGGTTTGGCGATTTAATCGATCAGCATATCGAAGAAGTCATTGGCATCAGAGCAATTATTGTTTTTTGCTCGGAACACAGTCTCAAACGCATTGCCTAGATCAGCTGAAATTCATTATTATTGAGGTTTTGTATTCCAAGTCTTCGTATTATATATATGCATATGTTTGAAGTACTTTGAGCATGCGATTGGAATTGGGTATTTAATGTGCTGAATCTTGTTGTTGAAGTGAGCATATATTCATTATACGGTCACTTTTATCGCCAGAAATGTACCACAATTGGTTGTCTCAAGAAATAAATTTTGACAGTGGTTCTCGTGAATTCAACGGATGCGAGCAGGAATTTGTTTTTCTCGATTCGATTTCTGTTGATCAACATTTTCACAAATTTTATCAACCGTTTGAAAGAACTTAGTAAACTCAAAGAATTTTAAAATGTTTAACTATCTTATGAGTGATTTAATTGGTAGATTACAAGGAATCATGCTTTGGGCTTAATTGCTGCACTTATGATTAAAATGTTTGATTGTGTAGATCCACTGACAGTGGTATTAAAACATGAACAATCGCGTAAGCCATGCCAAATATTTAAGAATTATATTACAGCCATAATTATGCCTTTCAAAGCGTTTGGGCTCTATGCCGCTCAACTTGATGTTGACAATTTAAGATTACGATAAACCTGTATTTCTTTCAAATTAAAATCCTCGAATAAATGGTTTTGGCATTTGAAGGGCTAGTCAGCGAATGAAAATCCTCAATCGTGAGGAATGCACGAGAAAAATAAAAAAAATAAAAGATAAAAAAAAGGTGGTTTGACTTAACTTGGGATCAAGGAACCGGATTTCAAATTAACAGGCATGAAGTACACCTCTTTTGACTTAGTCATTCTCAAAAGAGGACGGTGTGAATTTGATGTTTTCAGAGAATAATATCATCACTCATTAAATCAGTAGTAACCAAAGCAAGTATGATATCTTTTAGGCCGTATTAATGTAATCCTAGGAATATAATATGTACTGTGGAAACTAGTCCGGTTAACCTTGGAAATTAATGACTTCTGGGCGGCCACGGTGTTTTAATACACGGACTCGTATTTTATATTTATTTATTTTACCGCTGTAATATTACCATGCTACTGTTTATAATGTTTTCGGCGATCTATTCTGAAACACAGGTATCTCCCTCGCCCACGTGGAATAAACAAGAACACATCGCACAACGCCTTTGCCAGAACATTTTCGAAAGAATGAAGGAGTACATAGCAATTGAATTGATGGAATAAGTGCTCTAAAATGCACAACATTATACACAAAACTATCGATTAAAATACGAATATTTGATGTGTAAAGACTTTGAAAATATGTACTTAAACTATCAAAGCAATTGAAATGGTCTTTATTCTCGCCTCAGCTTTTTATGCCACCCACAAAAAAATCAAAATTTGGTCATGAGATTTCTCAAAATAAACCCACTTACGCTGTTTTTGCATTCAATTGCTCTAATCACCAATGGTTATATGTTAATTATTCAAACAAGCATTCGAATCCAATTATTATGAACGCAGGGAGTCGTTAGAAACTCTGAGGTGACACGCAAAATTAAAATCAATATATAGCAGGGAGGACTTCAATGTAGTATTTAATTTACGTTTATTTCAGGAAAAAACTTGGAAAGAAAAGATTCGGTACCTAATACTACGAAATTCGCCGCAATATGATTCTCTTGCTGTTCAATGGTTCGTTTACCTTCCCTAGTATTAGTTATTCCGGAGACCTAAGAAATATCTGTGTTTGAAAGGCGCGAACAAAGACCTCGGGGTCAATTTACCGGGTGTCGCGACTGGCTTTTGCGTTCAAAGATTAGCGAGTAGTAATATGTCTCCAACTCCCCTCTCCCATCCCTCGTGTACCTATTGGACAACTTTCCAGCAGAAAAGCGGAGAACAGCCCTCTCTGCCCCAGTGTGTGAGAATCAAGCTCTCGGTTAGCTTGGCCACGCCATTGTTTGTGTTGGGCGATGTTCTGATTTTTGGTCCCCAGCCTGCCTAAGAGTGCAAAGGGCTGGGGGTGTAAAATGGTGCCCTTAGCCAGGCCAACGAGATCGTCGGGGGCGGCTAAGGGGTTCTTTCGTGTACCAGCCGTAGTCTTCTCGACTCCCGGTCTCCAGACCGGAAGCCCTTCTCCCCGGGCCGGATCCTCGGGCCATAGATCCCCAGGCGGGGAGGGCCCTTCGGAAAGTGGTTACGTAAGATCGGTTACCGTTGGTCGGGCCACTCCAACGTTCCAAATCCACGTCCCCATCACGTCGCTTACGAACATGGAAATAATGTCACGAGAATGGTATTCCGATCTACTCTACGGGCTGTGTATTCGCTGGCTTGTTGGTACTCCTTCGGGACAGTGTCCTTTCATCAAGGACACGGAATCGTCGTAATGACAACTGGACCGAACAACAACGACTTTGCAAATCGTCAACCTTGCACAAGATCCCCTCCTCAAGATTTCTCCGTCGTTATCGCTATCCGTGGGTGGTCGACCTTCGTCTTTGTCAGTTGATCACACGATGTTGTCCTGGCTGGTGCGTGAAAATTACAGCCATTATGTCAGCCTTTTAAAGCGGATTACGATTCCGCCCTTCGTCGTGTTTGGCGGATCACTCATTGGTGATAAATCGGCCAATCCAAAATAAGCACAGTACGAAACCAAATTGGCCATCGGTCATTAAAACTAATCGGGTAATAAAACTGAAGCCAATCTTCGTCATTAGTCCACACTAAAATTTTATTCTTAAAACCCATTCCATTGCGTATGAGAGATGATCGTAGCAATTGAAACTAATACATTTGTGATTATACCATCAGTTGTTTAGCATTACGAAGTAATTACTGTATTAATATTATTTCATGTATCTTTTGGTAATCTCAGTATCTCCTAGCTCACGTCAAATCTTCTAATATCCCCTTATATTAAATTTTTAGTAGTTTGTCCAACATAATACAGTCACAACAACACTATAATGCATAGATACCACTTTTCTTCTGTCTACTCTGTCCTTACACTGAACAAATGTGTCCTTTAGATTATATGGGGTCTTAATGCAATGAAGTATTTCCCTCAATATTAATAACTGAGAATAATTAGGTACATGAATGTTTCAAATAGAATTAGTTAGATGAGCTTCAATTAGCTCGGATATTTTTCTCTTCAATAAGACCATTCATTTACAAATATATGCATATATATGTTACAGATTTTTCATTCTCAAACATTCGCTCATCATTTTTCTTCCACTGTGCAACCTTCACTGCTCTCAGGTTCATCAAAGAGGAGTTGGCTGTCGGGATGTACTTCCCCTCCACTCGCTGACGCAAGCAGCTTTTTGTTAAGAGTCGAGTCGCTGTCACTCAGCGCTTGGGTACTTACAGTATCCTCTCTCCACTATCGCTTCCGACGCAGCATGACGTAGCCTTGTTCGGTGATTTCAAATCAGGTCTAAATAGTTTTTTCTCAACATGGCAATGTAATATTATTGACAGTTTTTTTTGTAATCTTTTATGTGTACCATTTATTTACATAATCTCTTAGATTAATTTGGTTCTGAAGCTTCATTTATTGAGTTTCAAATGCCATGTGCAGTATTCCTATATTGTGCAATCTACCAGTACACAAAAGGGAATTCAGGATTCATTCCGTTTTATTGCACAAGATTTATTTAAATATGTTAGCTTACGGCCGAACGGGTGCCCCCAGAAGGTGGTGCCCCCTGGCGGATAGCCAGGGAACGTCGACGTCATCGAGGGCAGGCGTAGTGACGAGGAGTCAGTTGAAGACAGTCAGTGAGTTGGGACGGGTCAAAGGGGTGCGGCAAAAGTGATAGACGGTGATTGTGGGGTGTGTTGGTCTGAGAGACCGAGCGAGCAAGGGGCTCGCGGTTGTAAGAGTTCGCATAATAAAAGCGGGGAGCTTTACCGTTGTGCGTGAGTGTGTTATTCCTATTTGTCGGTGAATCCCAATCCCTCCCGCCATCCTGAAAGAGTCCTCCACTCCACTCCCTCAAGAATATTCGGTTCGTTTTGTTTCCACCCTCACAAATATATTGAGATGTTTTGCCAATGCAGGCTCTGTCGCAATATTTCTTTAATCTAACAGAATAAACGACGTTGCTGTCATATTCATCACTTGTTTCTAATACTAATGTCATATAGTTACATTAGCGGATGGTGTGTTTTAATAACTATAGGTTTAATTTAGTGACACGGATTTTAAATGAGTCCCAAGTATTTGTTTGTATTGAGTAGTATTTGTAAGTAAATACTCGTCCCTGAGTTTTTGTAACTCTTGCAGATAAAGAATCGACGAATTTTAATCTTCATGAAGTCAGCGTTAATTATAGTGTAACTTAGGGATTGAAATAGTTTTTTGGAGATACGATATTTTGTACTATTACTCTGTCTATTTTAAATTTTGCTGAAGAAAACGTTTCTCAGGTCATTGCTGAGAAAATTTTTATTTTATTAGAGTATTTTATTGGAAAAATGTAGGCCATAAAAGACTTAGTAATTTAAACATTCCATGTCATTATCCATTGCTTATTTACTTTGAATTTTTCTCATTAACTCCTCAAAGTTGCTTTATTCAGGGACAACGTGTTAAATTTAGTATGGTGATTTTTGAACTTTTATTTTCATAATTGAAATAAGCTTTTTATTAGGAAATATCAAGAGCAGTTTAGCACAAATATCGACATGGAAAGCACAAAGGTATTAACATTGTGTGTAATAGGTAGCGTGTTACATCAGTTTTAGTTAAGCTTTCCCGATAGAGTCCTCAATTTTATCCTTCTTTCATGAGGGTGATGTGTTCAACTTGGAAATTCGGGAAATAAATGTTATATCACAAATATTATTGCAGCGAACTCTGTTCTCAGTACTTCTAATAAACTATTTATTGTTATAATTGTCATAAAAAGGACAAAAATATAATTTTTGTGTAAAATATTCAAAAATACTGGTGCTGGGAGACGGGCCAAACGTTGGTGTATAAATTTGGCGGAGTTATATCGCTCACGCTACCTATGCGGTGAGTGTGAGTACCCATACGCCACAAGTGCCATAATCTGCGCCATCTAGATGTGAGAAACAAGACGTCGAAGGTTTTCATCACGCTAACAATAAGCCATGGCCGGCTTACACTCTCCACACGGGTGGCTCTCCATGGCTTAGAGCGAGATAAGAGGGAAGATAGATAAGAGTTTCCTGCGATAAGACGCAAGGGAGCCGATAGAGAAGCTCACAGCAGAGAGTAAAGAATGCGTTTAGAAGGAAACACTTCATTTCGACTCTTTCCTCGATCAACGACGCATTCCCCGCTCCAATCTATCTCTGTCTTTTGCTCGTGACGAGTGCCTCTTTCGGAAGTCATCAGACAGCTCTCACTCATCCTACTTCCAGCGACTTCTCCACTTGCCAACTGCTTCTTGGCTGATGGATTTTTATTTACTCCGAAAGGGAGTCATCGAATAAGGAGAGATAATCTTTCGTCGCTGCTGGAATAATAGACTTTTGTATCAGAGAGAACACGGTGAAATGATTGGGTAAGAAGTATAAAAGTGGAGAATAGACACAAAAAGAAGGAAAAGGAGTTGGATGGTCTATTCTACTTTGTCCAAAAAAGCGCAGAGCAAGTCACTCATCATTTCGAACGTAGATTGTAGCCGTACTCAACAGGTATCAAATCAGAGTTAATAGGACGTTACCTCTTTGGAGAGTGGATGTAAAACGTTCTATCTTCTACCATTTTTGCTTAAACTAAACTACATATATTTCAGTTTCTTCTGGAATATTGTGCTGCACTCTGATTATTCATTTAAAAAAATATATACATCTATGTAGTAAGCATGCTTCGAAGTCTGATATATATTTTCTAATTTCACACTTTTCTATGCTGTTTATAGGCTATAACGGTTCTTCAGCCATTCCTTGTTTTTTGATACGTTGTCTTTCCCAGGAGGACAAGATGGATGGATTTGACTACGCGTACGGCCGTTTGTTGTGTCATCTCGTCAACAGCGGTGAATTCAAACGCGCGCACGATGAGAGAATCGCCAGCGCCCTCAGGGAAATATTCCAGGGACTATCATCGGCCGGAAGTGGCGGCGGGCGACTTCCGGCGCTTCCCTCCTCTCAAGATGGCCGATCCGAGGCGTCCACGTCCCAGTGTGCCGAGTTACCAGTCGTCATGGAAACTGTAAGCATTGTATTAGGAAAAATAACTATTAATCCTTTCCATGAAATCACGCGATGAATTCAAACCATAGTGCTTCCACCGAGTTCGTTGAAATTCAATACGGACACACTGTCCTAAGATTGATATTACCAATTATAATCGCATTATTTTGTATTCTTTTCGTTTAATAATTAGATATGCGTGCGTCAATTAGGTCGGTTAAGATATTCACTACACAATAAATTATGTGCATGTTTTAGAATCATACCAATTTCATTCCACGGTAAAACTCCACGTGGTCAACAATTTACATACTCTCATTTGGATTTTCCGAAACACACCTTGTGTCTCACATTCAAATATCTCTCATGAAGTTCAACAGTTAAAAAACAAACACAATCGAACACAAAAACATGGTTGGACACAAATACAAAAGAATAATGAAAACATTGAGGCGCATATCCTCAAACATAAAACAAAAGAAAACAAAGTTATAAATCCAGAAACGCTATATTCGGCCAATTGTTCATCACTCCCTCTCACTGCTAAGAGTTTTTTCCCATATAATACAAAACAACATAAACCATATTGCACTTATTTCAGCCCATAAATACTATAGAGCATTTGTGTACAATCAATTGACTAAGACATTTAACAAGTTCACAACAATATTTTCTGAGGAAAAATATATGTTCAACATAAGTTGAACACATACATATGTTCAACATATTGTAACGGGGCCTATGTGTGTCGTGGGCGTCGCTGGGTGACGAGATGTTTGTTTATGTTGATTCTTGGGGATTGAAGTTAATGAGTTCTGATAAGATATCGTTCGTTGAAGTGTTTTGAATAAAGTGCTGCTGTATTCTAAAGTTTTGACAGCTAATTTCGATTTGAACCCGTAACAATTGGTGTCAGAAGTGGGATTCTTCTATAGATTAAATTAAAATGGCTGGAAAAATTACACTACGTGAATTATAAGAGGCCGAACTAAAACGCGAGTTGGAGGAACGCGATTTGAGTACTTCGGGCAAGAAGTCTGCGTTACAGGACCGACTTCGAGAAGCGATATTGGAGGAAGGGAAGGATCCTGCAAGTTTTCTATTCGAGACAGCAGATATCAGCCAACTGCTCACTTCCATGAAAAATCGGCAGGAGACAGTTCACGAAAAGATTTCCGCTCTTTTGAAGCTCCTGGCTGGATTATTCGTAAAGAAACTGATACAAGAGGCAGAGCTTCGCGTTTTTTCTCAGTCTGCAATGGAAAACAATAACTTAAAGCCAGAGGATAATGATGATGACCTTTCTTCAGCAACTCTACTGGAAGCAACAGGATTTTCAGATGCAACGGTGAAAGAGGCAGAGTTTCGAGATGGCGAAGAAAACGCGCATATCATTACAGATGAGGAAGAAAGACTGCCAAGCCAGAATATACCCTCGGACCAGCAGCCTACTATCCAAGCCATCAGCAATGGAGATCATGTGGGACCGGAAGCCTCCCAAGTCGAAGGTGATTCCGAATTGCCCAAGTTGGACTTGACTCGAAACTATTACAGTGACCGCGCCACCAGGGCAGGCGGAAAACAGTGGAAAGACCGAGGATGGTGATTTCACGGAGGACGAAAGGCTTACACCCGTGGAGGAGGAACTAAAGAAACTCCTCGAGGAAATCCGCAACATCGACTTCGGGAGGGACCAGGTGGCAGTGGAAGTGGCAGTCGGGGTCGGACCGAGGGCTCGGGACTCCACGGACGCCCTGCGGCGGAAGGAGGTCTTGGTCAGGGAGCGGGGTGACTGCGGCGCCGGGGTGGCCGAAATCGTAGCGGAAGGTGAGCTTTTGTCTCCCGCGGAAGAAAGAGCTCAGTCGCCTTCGGAGATCAGCTACGAGTCGAGCGCGGAGGGCTCACTGACTGCCATGTCGGAGGAAGTGTTGTCTGTAGTGGAGCCGACCTACGGCTCCATTGGAAGGCCAGTCACCCAAGAGGATTTGGAATCTGGTGGCCTTGGAAGTGGAGGATTTCCTTCATCCAGTGGGTCAATTCCTGGTGCTCCAAGTGAGTCATCAAAGTCTCCGCCTCCCATGGCCAGTGTTAAGAAAAAAATTCTTTTGCTCTGGGACAGAGCAATTTCTTAGTGTAGGGTGGGGGTAGTGTAACGGCGCCTATATGTGTTGTGGGCGTCGCTGGGTGACGAGATGTTTGTTTATGTTGATTCTTGGGGATTGAAGTTAATAAGTTCTGATAAGTTATCGTTCGTTGAAGTGTTTTAAATAAAGTGCTGCTGTATTCTAAAGTATTGACAGCTAATTTCGATTTAAACCCGTAACAATATGTATGTGCTTCTCTCACAGATTCCTGAAAAACATGATTCAACATCACAATGTCTGATCCTTTCTGTCACACTGTCTGCATTTGACATATCTCTAACCTGTTTATTGCCACAAAATATGACACAGGTCTTACAAGTTGATGATTTTGGCAAATATCCGAATAAAAAGCAATCAATCGTTTGATTCCACTTGGCTCATCTACATTTTCCTCAGTCTTTTTTTCTGTTCAGGAAGTCTCTTTTAGGTAGCATTCTTCCATATGACAGAATCTTCTGCCATTATAATTGTGTAGCCAGTTATAGATTTTCCCTTACTGTAAAGTGTACCCCAACTTGTAAAGTAGGGTAGTATTCGAATATCGTGGATGTAATGATGATGGTGTGTGGTTCGTTACCGCTGCAGAAGTCCGAGCACGTGTTGCTGAAATCATTGGAGATCCTTGGGACGTCGTGCATGATGGAGGGTCTCCTCTCGGACGCGTACACGTGCTTCAAGATGGCGCACACTTACTACGCGGACCGCTTCGACCGGAACTTCATGAAGACGAGGGAGTTGAGGCGCAAGATGGCGCGGGTGCTGTTGGAGAGCGGTCGTTACGATCAAGTACTGTCCGAGCTGAGGGGCGACGCCCAATTTGACGCCTACGGGACGACGCTCGATGCCGAGACGACGCTCTTCATCATGTACGCCATTGGACGCTCCCTGGTGGCCACCGGAAGGACGCTCGAAGCCGTCCCTTACCTCTCTCAGCGACACCTCGGATCCATGAACTTCGACAAAAGGGTATGTGTCCTATCATATAAATAGCGGTTCATCCATGCCACGTTTATGAACGCTATCCGATATGTTCTTCTTTTCCATTCGGTGATGACCGGTGATTCGAATCACAAAATTCGGTGATTCGATGGTGAAAATAATGTCTCTTTGGGCTGTATTCATATTCATATTTAAAATCGTTTTTTTTGCGAATGAAGAAAGGTTCAAAAACTTGTTTAGCTGAGTACTCTTACTCAATCAAGCCATTTTTCTGTTGGAAATGCACTCCAACATTTTGAAACATTTTCAACATGATTTTAACAAAATGTTTTCCTGATTGAAATATTTTTATAATTTTGGATGTTTTACAAACATTTCTTTTAATTCAACTTTTCGATAATTATGTTTTAGTTGTATTTTGATGGTGATGTTTAGAGTATTTTGTCAAATTTAAATCCTTTTTATTTTCAACAATCTATCATTACGTATATAGAAAGTGATGAAGATTTTGAGTCACAGCTAGTGTTCCAATCATTAGCATATTTCATGAATTACGTAGCAATTTAAATAAATATTACAAACGTATTTTTACAAGTCTTTAAGCACTATCTTCCATAATACAGCAAGTGGTACAAAACGGCAACAATCACCATAAATTTCTCTTTTTACCAGCATTAAAACTAATATAATTATTGTATCTTAGGCTACGATGAAGGAAACTTGGTGATTTTGAGGAATCCTTTAATGGGATAAGTCTTTTGATTAATGTACTACAATATTGTCATAATGGTCTGAATAGTCTGACTTTAAATGTAACTCTGTTATTGTTTGCCGTCGGGAACTAAGTTCCTAATATATCTAAATATCACGTATTTTACAGGCCAACATGGATGTTCTGATGTCTATATTCAAGATGGTAATGGAGCAGTTGATGGGGAGTCGTGTGGATTTCGCGATGCAGGTGGCAGACGGAGTCCTGAGCTCTTTCTCCGGTCGACTCATCAAGGGGGACTGCCCCTCCGAAGTGTTCGACTTCGCCTCCTGCTTCTCATACCAACTGATAGCCATGGATTACAAGAAACAGTTCCATCAAATGTACCACTGCGCCGTGGACCTTCACTCAAACATTAGGACCAACGACAGCTTCCTGGTCGAGTCGGTCATCGGCTGTTCCTTCCCTCAGGACACGGCGGAGTTCCGGATGAACATGGACAACATTGGTCTTCTGCACAGTGAACTGCTGGCCAAAGTCAGCAAGGACGATCGGTTCACGTTGGGCCGGCTGAAGGTCACGACGAAGCTGGTTTACATCTGGGAGCGTTGGGAGAGGGCCGTCAAAATACTGCTCGACACATTCAACCACGTCTCCGAGTTCCTCAGTCCGGACGATCAGTATCACGAATTCTTCCTGGAGACGGCGAACGGAAGGCTCTGGTCAAATGACTGAAGACGGATAAAACGAGATAAAGTTCCTAATATTTTGAGATTTTGTTTTTAATTTTATCGCGAAAACACTCATTAGTGCCACTGCGTCTTCAATGGCCAGTTTGAAGACACAAGTTTTAATACAATATGCGCTCAAGGGCACTTCATTTCGGCGTTGGAAGGAATTGATGTTGTCACATGTCTGAGGAGGAATAAGGTAACTAGTTAGATCACATCATTTCAAATGTTTTTCGGTCCAAGAATCGCTAAGTATCCAGAGGTGCGCTTGTTCAAATACGTAAGCATGGGATTGTATGTATTAATGTCTATTTCATTGCGTTATAACCATGAAAGTCATCGCCAATTCATCAAAACTTAAATTTGGTTCCCAATTTTATCAACTTTCTCAAGTGTGAGTGTTTAACCTTGCCATTGATTCCCAATGCGCGCAAATCTCACCATTCACGCTCAAAATAGATTATTGAGACGATACAACAGATATGGGCCGAATAATTTTTACTGATAGCATTCTGTGCCATTTAGGCAGTTAATAATGCCCAAGCCGAGTAATTTCGTTCGTCTACCAGTCCACAGTTTTCTGCAGTATGCTCGCGAAAATAAGTTAGAATTTGTGTGCTCTAACAATTTCTTCCTCGAGGTAACAGTGGAAGTTTGGAAGTCGCCTGAGCAGATGGGAACCGTATGTGCTTTCAGTAGGCTTTCATCGCATGTTACAAGGAAAGGTAAATATTATGTAAAACAGATTCACTTTAACTACTGAGTTAGATTATCTTGAACTAACTGGTATGAAAAACACTCGGTTTTCTGTGAAGATAGACTTTTTAAAATTTTTACATTTAACAATCACTACAGACGGATCGTGATAAGAGAAACGGTAGTCTTGGTTTTCAAGCGATATTTCAGGAAAAGTTATTTTTTTATCGATATTTAAAGTACTATCGATATTTAATTTTGTTTGTATTTTTATGTGTACTATTTTAAAGCATTAAAAATTTCATTTTTTCATCCCCTTTCAATTTTTTGTCGCATGGATTTCGATTCTTTATTCCTATAAATTCTTTTCTATGTGGTGTAATGTTTCCGATTTCTATAATTCTTTGACTCACCGCAAATCACTCAGTGTCGCATTCATTATCGCACGAGAAAGAGTAATCGGTTTCATAACATCAAAGACATGGAAGCAATATAATCTGTGTGGGAAAGTTTGCAAAACTGCTTCCGAAGGCTACATTTTTACTCATACCTTGTTTTTGAGGAGAATATTGTCAGAATTTCCATTCAAAGAAATTCTATTTTGTGCAATACTGTAGCAAAGCATAGAATATTCTTGCTTACATTATCAATGCATACATAACGTTATACATATGGCGTGAGGGGTATTGACGTGGGAGTTGAATTACTAGCTATTAGGATGTAAAATATCTGGCCCAGTCTAGGGGTCATCGAGTTGGAGAAAAATGTTTTTCGTTAAGGATAGTCACCTATATCCATTCACATCTCATAAGCAATTCCATTTTCTGCGACAGAGACATTCCAGTCTGCCTCGACGCAGTGAAGTTCTTCACTGACAGCTCCTTCAAGTAATCGGTGGAAACACTGAGAGCGTTCACCTATTGTGAAATCCAAAAGGATTTTTCATTATTGGTGGAGAATATTAAGATGTATTACACGTATCTTTATGGAGTCGGTGCTTTATTTTTAAAGTTTTTGCATTTGATTATCCAAACTTATCTTTTCCAATCATAGTTTCGGTAGTCATGGTAAGAATACCACAGCTGTCTTTCCCAGTTATTATGTCAACATGTCAGAAGACTAGGTGGTTGATTTATCAAAAAAGGTTAAAAAAGGACGATAAATGTATAAAACTCAGAGATTTAGATATTTTGTCGTAACTGGAGAGGCCTGGGAGAAACGTTTTTTACGAAGGAGAGTGGAAGACTAGAGGAAAAAAACAGCGGAGAAAATTGCACCACATCGCTTCATTATTCCGCCAAATAAATTAACGGATAGGGTTTTTTTAATTACGGCTGATCATCCGATTTACACATCCATGACTGATCCATTTAAAACTGTCCCACTTATTCTCCAAATCCTCGCTATTTACTAACTTCCACAGGGAAAAAAGTAATTAACTTTGGCTGGCTTTAAACCCGGAGTTCCATGACAAAGTGATAAGTGCTTAAGACAGGTACACACACTAAGGTGAGTTAAAGCTTTTTGTGTTTGAAAATGAAAATGATTTTCAACCAAGTCGAAACTAGGTAGTAACCAAGCAGGAAAGGCGTAATCAATAAAAAGGTAAAATAAATAAATTTCGTTTTCAAAATATCTTAAAATATGTCGCTTTTGCCCACAATCTGTTACAAATATGCCGGACTAGATCCCAGGACCTGCTTTTTCCAAGTAGTGTTAAATATCCTCTTTGCCGCTAGGGGCTCCCATCCTATAACTTCTGGTCTGGAGCCGTCTATGAGTGGAATATGTGCCCTTATGACTTCAAAAGAGATAGAAGTATCAGGGAGAAAAGCGTAGTAGATAAGCAAAAGCATCACTGGCAGCTTTTATGGCCAGCTATCGATCGCGGTAATGAACGACAGTTTAAACTAGTCTTTTTTGCAGTTTATTTCCTTAGTTTAACATGATCTGATCTGTCATAGTACGTAAGGCTTCGTAAAAATGTTGTAATTTTCGTGTAAATATAAACTGATGAACAACTTATATAAGTGATTAAGTCTAAGTTTAAATCGAGGATCTGGAAGCTATTATCATCCCAGTTGTTGTATACGACAAGTGACACTGACAACAATATGAAGCCGGCCTCTTAAATGACAACACTAGGATGACCAGATGGACGCATTCAAGTCGGCCTTTAAGCCGCTAATTCGTGGTCTGTTGGCCGTCACCAGTTACAAAGATGGAAGGAAACAGTGAATAGGGATATCTTTGCCACATTTTTGAATCCGACGATGGAGTAGGAGAAAGAGATAAGGAGAAAAGATAAGGAGATTCGGAATTCGTGACAACGCAGCTGTCTATCACTTCTCTAATAGCGTGGCCATGTTCACGTTATCATCAAACGCCTCGATCCTCAGCGAGTTTACAAAGTAAGTGACTTCTGTCCTTCTGATGTCATTCGTTCACTCACTAAGAGAGAGTTTATATCCACACAGTTCATTCTTCTCGTATGAGCGGAAAACGACGGTCACACAGAATGACGTTCTTTCTTAAGTTTGATCGATTTTATCATTCATAGGTCCTAGAGTTTTAATCAACGCCAAAGTCTTATTTTCATATTAATGACTAACTTTTTTTGCACACAAGGGAGAGAAATCATTTTAGGAAATATGGTTTCATTTTGTGTCAAACAATGAATGGTGTTGTGTCTGAATTCCTTCAGATTTGTTCATGGACCAAGGTGAGGCCTTTAAAGAGCAATATTGTTTAGTAGACTGTCGGTAAATAATTTCTTCAAATTTCATAAACTAATTCGCAAACCACTAGGGGCCATCCAAAGGCGTACTTGATGAATCTGGGGTCGTCTTAGTGTCGAGCATCGCTCCGTTGGCGTCCAATTGGGCGTCGCCCCTCAGCTCCGGCAGCAGGGGCTTGTAAATTCGTGGCAGTAAACGATAACCCTAAAAATTAAAACAATAACTTATGCACGATATTGTCAACGAAGGCAAATAGTATATACTGGACCCTAATGGGCAATTATTAGTTACCTAGAATTAAATGAAACTCTAAACCTTCTAGGAAACTTAAAAATTAATCCACTAACAACGACAGAGCGAATTGGATTAACTACAGAAACTCGGTATAAACATAATTCATTGCATAAAAGATTAATTTGAATGTAGAAAAAGATATTCAATGAGGACCCCAGAAGTCAAGGGGTCTAAGTGACAAAATCGTTGTTCTGAGAAAACTTGAGTCAAAGTTGAAAATGTTTGGTACAACCCACTAAGTATATAAGAGGCATTACACTACATAGCACTCAAGAAAATCACTTGAATCCCTTTACCACCTAAACGATTTATATTTTCACATCCCATTCCTGTACCTAACTTATTTTTTTTTAATGTCATTTAGTGCCCTTGACTTCTGGAGTCCACAAATAAGATATGATCATTAAAATCCTGAAATAATGCTGTAAAACAGCAACATTGAGGTTAGCCCATTTTCGTAAACACCCGCACCCAATATGAAGAGTAAATACAATTGTTAAGCTTAATTAAACACAAATAAATGATAGAAAAAACATCCAAATATCCTGTCTGCTTTCTCCTTCACGATGTCAACTCGTCGTCCTTGATGTTGATTAAATGTTGTTTATTTGATTAACCTGCGGTATTCGCACTCTGGATTCCTCCCAAACAATAGGCAACGATAAAAAACACCTCGCTTAGCTGGATATATTAAGGGTTCTGAGCACACGCTCTTTCAAAACCCACTAATGCGATTCAAAAGACCATAATATTTCTCGCTAAGAACTCCATAATTTTTTTAAATAAGCAATTAGCGGACACTCACATACTCATTCTGTCATCCATTTCAGTAAATCAGTTAATGAGGACCACTGTTGAGGAAAGCCCATTGAGGTATGAGGAAGGGGGCATGACGTCATCAAACTGAAGTTGGACAACCGCAATAATTATCCCCGCTCTTTTCTTGTGACACATTCACACTGACCAGTTAAGTGTGCTAATTTAATAGTTTCTCTAACTGAAGTGCTCTCTATCGTCACTGAAGTGGACTTGAAAACCCCTAGTTAAGTGGACTTAAATGATAGCGATCGTATTTCATCGATGTGGTCGATGCATCGTCATCGGTAGGTCGAAGAATTTTGATTTTTATACTCATCATATTCGCGCTTCCATTATTTTTGAGTGGAGTTGAATGTTTTTGTGAGTGTGATTCCTCTCGTTCTGTGCTGTTATACGTGTTTAGAAACCACAAACTCACACAATTGCGTGATGCTAAGTTGTCTCCGTAAACACTAGCTGGAGACACGTTAGGTTTTATATTTGACAGTATTTAAGTGCTGTTTTTATGTTAGCCTTAGTTAATGTCACATGCAGTGTAGACGCGGCATTACTTTCCTTTGGATAACGCACTACAAAATGGACGAATAATCGTGTGAAAAGCATAACTGTTTACCGAATATTTGTAATGTAAGGGAAGTAAATCTCGTAAGACATTTTATCTGCAATGGATTCTAAGCGATCTTAAAATATTTTCATTGAGAATGCATATGATTTTTATTAAAAATGAATGAAATTAAAAACGTAAAAATAATCCACCTTCAAGAAGTAATGAAATAATGAATCTTTTTAAAAGGAAGAAGCTCTTCGATTTTTTTCCAATTTGGACCAAGTTGGATTGATTTATTTTTCACAGGGAACAGCAATACTTTCACTGCCATACTCGTAAAAGTGTATTCGTTCGTTACTTTCTTTTGTCATTTTCGTGCATAATTTATTTTGCAGAAGTGCAGCATCTTTTCCAATCCCGCATATTCTACCGGTACAAACTGGTGGTTAAAAACTTTATTCTTCTACAAACTCAAATAAATTTAATTGGGACAACACTTTCCTCTTTTAGAACGATAGCACACTTAAAGAATGTTCACAGCGTGTCAGATCGTTGGTCCGAACACTAGTGCTAGCACACGGGTTATTCAATAGCATTTGGGAAGTGGATAATTTCATACCTATAGTTAGCAGACTTTCGTGTTTTCGCTGCAAGCTTCCGCTAGGAGTGTGCAGAAGTTATTGCGTCGTTTGATGAAACAACTGGGGGCGTCAAATACTTTTGTGTGTCCTATTACCTTCGCACTGGTCACGTTCACTGTTTTTTTATGTTATTCCATGAAAAACGTCATGTACCTTGTAATAAATGTTTGTATCCGAATAACAAATACCATCCGTCTTTGGCATATACCAAACGTTGATGAAGAGATATAGTATAATTTCTTTAAATGTGAATACGTACTTATTTTGTGAAAGAAATAGGTTTAACAAATATCGTCGTTGATCCCTGAAGTTGACATTCGGTTGAAAAAGTTGTATATATTATATATACATTTATATTGAAAATTCCATTGATTTTTTAAAAATTTATTCATTGTTCAACTTCATACTTACTTGATACATTTTTTGACTTTTGATATTTGGTAAAATAAAATCCAGTGTTTCATAAAAACTGACTTAATTTTCTTTATGGAGATAAAATAACTCTCGCAATGCGTTTTGAGAGATCAGTTGTGATATTTCTTTTAAAAAAGTCATTCGATGGAATTAGTTTATTGTTATTCAATTCAGTAACATATCTAATTTTTAAAAGGTCTGTTTATCTCTGAATTGTGTAAATGGAATTTGTTATCATTACAACATAATCCTGCTGGGTATGTAAAAAATGTATTGCTCAGCCGCAAACAGAAATGGGAAGCCCACAGATGAAGGATAAGTAACAATTTTGGTGATATGTTTTCCCACCAGAACGAGGATAAGTAATTGAAATTTGTCGTGATATTTCACTTGATACGTCATCGTTTGTTGGTGGACGATGTTTTTTTTGTGCCGAAAGGTCACATGTTAATAGGTATTACATAAATAAGAACTATTAAAAAAACCCTTCATTCCTAGAATGAAGAAATGTTGCAAAGCTACTTATTTCATTGCATTGACTTTCATCGTGTTTTGAGGTATCCTTAGTCATATAGTTAACTGCATGAAATAATTTCGTAGCCGAATTACTTATGCATTGCTAATATTTTCTGCAATCGTGAAGGCTATAAATGGTAATTCACGTGAGCAAAGAATGCTTTCGCATCGGTTTGCCTTACGATGATCCAAGAATTTGACCTGTAACGTCGCAGTACGAATGTCCCCGTCCGTCCCTATTCTTTACTACGTCAAGCTCTGAAATCCAACAACATAGAACCGAAGTCCTACTCAACCACTGGGACAAGAAAAAGCCCTGTACTCCTCGCTGATGCGAACAGAAAAGTTATTTCGCGAACGTAGAACCGTGACCTTGTCCTTCATTCGCAGATGTTCGCTATCGGTTGGATTCGTTTGATGAGAAGTCCATCACTCAAGCATAAGACGGAAGAGACAAAGCCATTATATGTGATTTCAAAGGAGGGACGGTCGATACATTATCTGATGTTGACACACACTGGAAAAAAATGAGGTTAGGTCAATGCTTTTGGCAGTGCATCAAAATCCGCGGAAGAAATTACAATCGAACGGGTAGAGCACTCGAGTGCAGTACGTAATACATGACGGAAATTAGCGGTTTCATGTGCAAAATCAAATGTTACATTTGTAAGCTAAAGTGCTAATACAGAATTGTTTTTAACCACCTCGGCTGCGGAGTCATCAAGGTCAAAATGCTAACGTAGCATGGTAATGACTCCAATATTTTTCTTTCGTCGCGTAAAGCTACAGCTCTCCACCTGAATATAACCTGTCCAATTGTGGAATATTACTACGCTGGTTTCTTTTTTTTTTCTGAAATTGGGCATTTCACTGTAGCAAGCAGTCTATAAATAATCCTGATGGATGACGTGGTGAGGTCCATCTTCTTCAGTCTCCTGCCGACCTCCCCAGCTGGAGGAACAAAACATTGAGCCGTTATAGTTCATCACGCAGATGTATACCCGAAAATGGTTTAAAATAGTGCATCTAATCGCTGCGAAAATCTAAAAACATGTTACTATAACTTTTTCCTGTGAACTGATCTCTTCTCAATGTAAATATTTTTTCTAGGATATAAATAATGTTTATGTTGAATGTCAGGAAATCTCCAATTGCATGTAATGCAAGTGAATAGAGATGAGGTTTCCATTACATATCTCCTTGTGTGTGAACGTGTATGTGTTAACTATTTTTTTGTTAGCTTTTTCGCTTGCTATGCTTGTGGAAGTTCCTTTTTATCAAACCATTATCAATACTCGATTTAGATTTGTTCTAATATACCCTGATAATTTGTTACAAAGGTTAATTGCATTAAATATTATCTTATATACATCAATGTTTCCTAACAGTAGATAATATTTTATTTTCTTCCAAATTCAGTGCAATTTTAAGATGAAAGTAAAGGAGGTGTATGGTATCAAATTCAAAACCGGGGAAGAATGTGGTAAACATCGAACATGTGAGTGTATGGATTCAATTGATTATGAGGCAAGCACAACGGATTTTGTACGTAATGGTTCCGGTGTCATGCCTAAAAGTAGCCATTGAGAGGAAGGAAATCGATAGAATACATGAAGGGGGAAATAAAATACATAAATTGAAAATAAATGCTGATTACAAAGCCCTGATAATGATGGGCGACTGAAATGCGGTGGTTGAGAAAGGTATGCCTTGCTTTAAAGTGGAAGGGCATGGGCTAGGGACACGAGATCACAGAGGGTGAGAAGGCATTTGCATTTCGCGTAAGAATTAGTGGCGACATGCTCTTGGTTTTTAAATCACCCAGTATGGAGCACATGGAAAGTGCCAGTATACACATGGTAAGTGTCAGGTGATACCGGGAAATGTCAAATTTTGTAACATGGTCAGGCAGGAATTTAAAAAGAGAGTTAAAAGCATAATAGAACTCCGGCAGTGGATCGAACTTATATCATAATTAAGGCATAAAGAATTGTTGTTAACGATTCAAAAGTCTTGGATAAAGTATTACAATTAAGAGATGAAACGTAGGACCAAAAGAAGGGCTCACTTGATTTTCAGTACACGGATAAATTGCCTCACGAAAAAAAACTGTCTATAACGGGATCCAAAACACTAACCATTTCTCGTAAGTCAATTGCGTAGACCACTACACCACCATGGATCAGCTTCCAGATGGGCTAATTTTCCAGGAAAAGAGCTTATTCCCCATAAAACGCCAAACTCATCGCAGAAAGACTTATTATTTTTGCTAATTTTTCCCTAGAATGATAGAAGGGCGACAAGAATCTTTTGTTCCGCTAAAAGTGTTACATTTTAAGAAATGGTGTTAAAATTTTAAGAAATAATTTATTGAAATAGTTTACTACCATACAAATCCGAGATCGTGCCAGCGGGTAAGTAAGTAGTGTTTGTTCAGGACAACTGCACTGTTCACAGAAAAGCAGAAAATAAGAGGTTTTTTGAGGGGCAACGCCACATCGATGTGCTATCTTGGCCATCAAATTCGCCCGATCTAAACCCAATCGAAAAAATCTGGGGCCTCATTGTTCATTGGTGTGAAAATGAGATCGAGAGGACAGCAGATCTCCTGGATCTCATGTGTGGAAAGTATGGGACTCGTTTACGCGACTACCCTTGATTTTCCAGAAGTTAATTGGGTCCATGGAGAAAAGACTTTAATGCGTGATAGAGAATCGAGGTGAAGTTATTAAATACTAAGGGCGAAAAGAATATTTTATTTCGCGGCTAACCTCTCTCTGCTTATTAATAAAAACTTTTTCACAGAGAGTAGCTATTTGAATCTCCATCTTAATATAAAGTTAGTATAGTTCGTTTGAAAGCTCGTGGCCCATAAATGCGCGGAACGTTGACGAGTGGAGGAGAGGGTTCTCTTGGGGGGAGGAAACTTGTAGGGGAAGGCAAGCCTTCGAATGCGAGGGCGAATGGTCACTTTCTCCCAAATCCCTCAGCGAGCGCCGTTTGCGAAAATAGACTCGTCAAGAAAGGGTTTCTGCGCACGGGCCACGAGCTGACAAACGAGATATAAAAAAGAAATTATAAGATGGTAAATGTAAAAAACATGTCAATCTTCGGAATAGTTGCTACACTTTTCATTCACCTTCATCGGATAACCCCTGCAATAAGTACCACGATGATAGCTCTGAATACGATATTTAACATCTGCACATATAAAGGAACGTTGTTTCTAATATATCAAAACCTGTTTGTAAATAGCATTAACCTTAGTTTTATGAACTGGATTGTAAACAAAAATATCTGATCATTATATCATTTCCGCTGGATTCTCATGCTATAACCATAAAATGCTAGAGGATAGACCTGAAAACAACAGCCATATTAGATATATTAGTAAAATTAAAATGAACACCCTTATGAAAAATAATAATTGGTGTAAAGTTTTCGATTGTAATGAGCCTGATAGGTTATATGACAATTTGTATTAGAATATGCAAAATATATATGATAAAGCTACTGTCATTAAATATGTTTCAAAGACAGCGAAAAAGAAAAAAGAATGGGTGACAGAGGAATTATTAGAAAAAATATAAATTAGGGGTTCATTGTTTAGAAAACTGAAGAAGGATCCATCTAATCCCCACCATAAAAGTAATCATCAAAGTCAAAGAAATAAAGTAGTGACAGCAATAAGGAATCAAAAATGGAATTTTTATATGAACAGGGTGTCAGCTATCGCAAATGACCCAAGAAAAATATGGTCCATTGTAAATGAAATCACTGGTAGGAAAAGTACCATAAGTGCTGATAGAAATTTGAAGGGTTTGAAAGGAATATCTGATGATGAACTAGGAAAAATATTCCTTAAACAGTTTACCGATTAGGTTGAAAAAATCAAAGTAAATTGCACAAAAAAATTCTATGTACCCCTGATAGTGTTATGCAAAGTACTATGTATGTACCTGAGATAACGAGTCAAGTGAAACAATTATTAACTTCCATAAAAAACAAAAGTCCAGGCGTAGACGGTACCAGAATGACCGATATAAATAATCATGAAATATTACATGATATCCTGACAAAATTAATCAATTTGACCTTAGGGAGGGGTAAAGTACCTGAAAAATGAGAACTGCTATTGTAAGTCCGATTTATAAAGATGGTATACACAGGGATCCAAATAACTACAGACCTATGTCTATAATGCCCTCTATGCATAAGGTTATGGAAAAATATATTGCAAATACTTTGCTAAAATTCATGGAAAAAATGATTGATATCAAAGTATCAGCATGGCTTTAAACAAATTAAAGGTACTAAATTAGCACTTGAAAAACTCTCTGAAACTGTAAAAAATGCATTGGAAAGGAGAATGTCGGTGGTTTTATTGTTTATTGACTTAAGGAAAGCACTTGATACCGTCGATCATAAGATTCTACTGAGAAAGTTATATAACATGGGAATTAGAGGAACAGTTTATGAATGGTTTTCTAGCTACTTAAAAGAAAGGAGTATTAGAATAAAAATTAGACATAATTATGTTAGTGAACCGGCCTTTATTAGCACATATGTTCCCCAAGGTTCAATCCTGGGACTATTGCTATTCTTAATTTATGTTAATGATATATTTAATGTCATTAAACATTATACCTTGTTATTATATGCAGGCGATGCATTGCTGATCTATAACCATATGAATTTTGAGGAAGCAAAAATGAACCTGGAAAAGGATTTTAAAAACTTTTTATACTGGACACATGACAATAACTTAGTTGTCAATGAAAAGAAATATAAGGTTATGCATGTTTTTCTAAAGAGCTCTGGGAAAAAAATACTAAAGATTGCTAAACATACACATAAATGCCTACATGTAAACTTAATGAATTGTAAATGTCCCATAATAGAGCAAGTTACAACTTATGAGTATCTGGGTGTAATAATTGATGATTCCTTTAGATTTAACAACCATATAATTGCAGTAAATTCAAGATTAAGAAGGATTGCATAACAAAAATATTACCTCAAAAGTCTACTACCCTTTTCTGTACTAAAATTAATATATCGTGGATTAGTCGAGAGTTTACTAAGGTATGGTCTTACAATATGGGGTAATGCAAATAGTTTATACTATAGATTATTAATAAAAAAGCAAAAAAAGTTTATTAAAGCCCTTTATGGAAAAATAGATAAAAAAGATATAAGCTAGGAAGATATGTATAAATATTTACGTGTATTAAGACTAGATAAATTATACAGATTCATTATCATTCAAGATAATTATTTTTGCAATACATATAAAAACATCCGTCCCACACCGAACTCTGAAAGGTTAAGCACTTGTTGAAAGTACATGGTACCACTGAAAAATACTACATCGGGTAATGATACCTTTGCGGTAATTGTGCCTAAACTTTTTAATAAAATACCAGAAGAGTTAAGAACATTAAGTACAAAAAGAGAAGTAATAATAAGGATAAAGGATTGGTTGGAAAATGAATAACTATGTCTCTTTGTAACATTAAAACACATATTTGAAATATCCGATCACCATAACGATGGCACCTGCTGACAAGCCTTTGGCTTAACAGGGTAAAGATTTGAAAATAAAATCGTATTAAAAATTAAAAAAACACATTCTAACTTTTTTACATGTATTTTTTTCTGTTATCATTGCCAATAATGTCAATTATAATTATTATTATTATTTGTCGCAAGTAGCAATTTTGTTATTTTTTGTAATTTTTTGGTACTTTTTTTGTACTTTTAATATTAAAATTATGTTTATTATTGAATGATAAGAGCTGCCACACTTCACACGAGGAAACAAACGACCATAAGGTTACTCTTTTTTGTATATGCCCCTTCTTTTTCCCATGGAAGAAGGAAAGGATGGGAATTATATCTTTTTCAAAAAGAGACAAAAGACCTTAAAAATAGGCCACAACTCGATTTTGAACTTAATTCGATCACTGTAACTCATAAAGAGAAAATTCCGAAAAAATCAAGTATTTATCGACGTTTGGATAATTTGAACCAGATAAGCGATTTCGCCTCCCCATTAAAGAAGCACGGAAGGGAAAAAATATATTTTTTAAAGACATAAGATCTTAAGAAGAGGCCAAGTACCGATTTTTATACGCAACATAAAAAAATCTCTTCATTTTAAAAAATAAAAATAAAATATTATTTTTTTACGTTTTTTTGAAAGTTGGAACGAAATGGGCGACCGAATGATATGGTCCGATTTCAAAACTTTTTGTTGGTGATCATGGTGACAATTAGCACCTTTTTCGCGCTATCATGATTCCATTTCAACTCTCAAGTGTTTTTGGCACCTACTAATATTCTATATCTATCCATGAGC
>CAUJGU010000020.1:0-212000 GCA_963169105.1 Ceriagrion tenellum
CATTTTAAAAATGCCAGTATTCATAAATCAACATATTTTTTCGGACTTCCATGAGGATGTGTTTTTTGATGAAACCCTGGTTGGAGTCTACCAAAATTCAAAAGACGAACAATGGGATAATATCTCAGGTATGTGCCTGGAATCCTGGAAACTAAATCTGTTACTGAAAACGTATCTCATAAGTGAATAAAATGCACGCAGCTTAACCATCTCCCTATAGAAGTTTAAATGCCTCATTCTCCGCTCCTTAATAATGCGGCCGAAACTGGCCGCTACCACTTCTTACCCTCCTTCTTAACACGGTCAAATCCGGCTGACCCGCCCTACTATACTTAAGGCAGTCTTTAGAGCTTCATAAGCATCTGTTTCATCTTGAGACTGCTTATCTTTGATAACACAGGCATCCATTCTGTCTCGCATTTCATTAAGATAAAGCAGAACGTCGTAATATCTGCTACCATAACCTAAAATCCCGAGACAATAAGGGGCTATGTTTCAGCTCATTACAGGGATGTGATGAGAGTAGTTTCTAGAGTCTCATGGAAGGACTTTTTGCGTGGTTCCTTTTTTAAATGAGGTGATAAGCGATGACTTCTCGAGTCTAAATGTATAATTCTCGTTCTTGAGGCGCTGATTAAAATTGAAAACCCTATGCCAGCCCTGTGTTGTTCAGAGTGACTGTGATATTTAATGGAGATATTTCTTTGTTCCCATTTCGTACGGCGAGAAGGCAAAGCGCAGCTCAAGTTTAAAGAAAACCATCTTCCCCAATGCCCCTCAGTTCTGACCATGGCTAATTTGAGTGAGGATGCTATTGTACAAAAAGTGAACAGAAGTGATTTTTCGCAGGATTAAGATATTTCTAGTCGTATAATTGGAGAAAAAGGATACAATGATAGTGAAAATTCAAGTGAAGTGGAACTGGAGGATGAAGTAACCCCAAGTAGGAGTGATTTTCTAGGTTATATTCAGATGCAAGGCTTTTGGAGAGAGACCCTGATTTTTAAACAACCATCTGAGTTCAAAGAAGTCAGAGGGCCTCTACATGAATAGCGATAGACGACAATGAACTTTCCTTCCTAAAATATATGCTAGGGGGGAAAAATTTTTTTGTAGCATTGTGAAGAATAGAAACATCTCCGCATAACATTTCCAACGCTCCACATAAAAGGTTGACAAAGACTGGGTAGATGTTACGTACGATGAAATGGTAGTATACATTGGAGTGCTTGTATACATGGGAATATTTGATTAACCTGAAAGTAGGGATTACCGGCATGGTCAAGGTATTGACTGCTCGATTGTTCGTCACTCTATGACCTTTGGTAGATAAACAAAAATTTCAAACATTTCCACATAAGTGATATAACTCTGGAAAAAAGCAAAAAGAGAAGGGTTTTGATGTTAGGAAAAAAATTAGGCCGATTCTTAAGGTAATAGAAACTTTCCATCAAAAGTATAAACCATGTCGGGAGTTAAGTGTTGATGAAGTAATGGTTGCTTTTAAAGAACGTCACTACATAAAACAACACATCCAAGGAAATCCAACGAAGTAGGGACTTAAAATTTGGGTTTTAGGCAGCTACCATACTAATTTCATTCAGGGAAATGTATACTTATGGAAAAAATAAATCGAGAAATGTTTCTTGGAACGCAAATTATATTGAATTTAATGAATAACTATTCAGGAAAAAATCTTCCCGTGTATTTGGATAGTGTTTTTTCAAGTGTGACACTCATGGAATTATTACTTAAGAATAACACACTTGCATGCGCTACTACAGGACCATATCGTAAGGAATGGCCTGAGGAATTTTAATATAAAACAACCTTGAACTCCAAAAAGAAGAGAGTCGAAATTTGCGGAGTGGATAGGTTACTACAACGGTTTGGTATAATATATTTGTGTCCTTCAAACCTTTTGCGATCCCAAGAATAAAGTCAGCGTACCAAGAAAAAAGGCACAGGGAACAAATAAGCTATGGTCTTCTGTTCACAGGCTATTGCAATGTACCCCAAATAGATGAGTGGTGTTGACAGAGATGATCAGAGAAGAATGTACTACGACTTATGTAGGAAAGCAAAATAAGTTGTGAAATATTAATTTGCTTTTGTGGTGAACACGACTATAATGAACAGTTTTATACTGTATTAAGGAACCAATTCACCCTCAAATGGTAGGCATGGAGTAACGCAGAAGAATTTTCGTTAAGAACTTTGTAGGAAGATCATAGGGAAATTCTCCTCCCGCAAAGTAATAGGGCATAAAAGAATCCTTCCGGTTGGCTCATTTTCACAGAGACAGAACCACTCTCTTAAAAAGATCGAGGGGAGAAAAATGTGCGTGTCTACTGCAGCTCAAGGAGAGGAAGAACTCCTGCTGGACGGAGCATAGACACGTCATGGAAGTGCATAGGCTGTGATTTACCTCTATGTAAATTAGGATGTTATCTTCAATATCACCAATAAAATGGATTGAAAGTAGGGAATCAAATGCAAATGACGTAAGACAACTTTTTTTAATAAATTATTATTTTATTAAAAACATACTCAAATTTTTAAATAAAACACTTCATTACATTTTAAGTCATTTGAAGTTTAAAGGATTTAACGTCCGGAAGTTCCTCAATACGGAATAAATTTATACTAGTAGGGCAATAGAATATTTAAATTTCGTGCGTGACATGGAATTGTTTAGGTCCAGTTTCGGGTGGGTTAGGAAGGAGAGTGTAAAAAATCAGCCCAAGGGTTTTTTTTTGTATGATCAGATTTTTATAAAATTTCTTGGGCTATGGTATGTGAGAAGGTGGCCAATAAAGAGTATTATTAACCGTCCTTTTTTTCTTAAAGTTGAATTGGTGACATATAACAGAATTGTTAGAAAGCTAGATAATTCAGTTTTCTCTTTTAAATATAGTTATATGAGATTGATCGTTCCTCTACGCAATTAACATTGTGTTTATTTATGTGCTTAAGCAACAATTTGGCAAATAGCTCTTAATTCGTGTATAAATAACCGAGTATTTGGTTTTGAGAAGCTTTAGTGCATCATCAGTTATTGAGGAAATGATATCAGAAATATTTATGCCATAGGTTTCAATGTTAATTCATCCACGTCAATTGCCGATGGTGTAATCATTGTTATTTTTGGTGTATAGAAAAATGATATTTATTTAAAAAAGCAGGAATCTTTTATCCATTCACCATGGTCAACCAATTCTCTGTATCATATTGATATCCTGATTTGATTTGGTGTTTATGTTGGAGGGAAATTAACAAACAACTTCACTCTTACTTTCTGGGCCGTTCATATTCAACTTGTTAATTAACCACTCAAACATATTTCCGCTCCATCCCTTTCGGGTCATTGCATCCTCTTTATCTGCACCTCCAACCATCTCAAATTCAATCTTCACTCGGTTTCACCATCTCTGTCATGGTGTTTCTTCTGAATACCCTCTTCAAACCTACCTTCATTTCACACCCGTCCTCTCTTCTTTAGAAATGTCCCTCCCATCTCACTCATGTGCATTTCACCTCTCTTATCCCTACCTACATGCCAATCCTGCAAGCCACCACTTTGGTGTGTGGTAGAGGGTTGCTAGGATACCAGCCGTGTAAAGATTTAAGGTTTAGGGTGGTGAAATTATGACGTGCATTATGATAGCGTATTGAACAGAGCTAAGTTTTTATAACATGGTCACTAATTAAGCGCGAAAAAACGAGTATCTGTTGTGCAATGTACTTCACTTCCTGGGAACGTTAGTGTTTAAAGAAAAGAGGGTAGTTAACGGGCACACTCACTTAAGGAGAACTTGATAGTGGTTTAGGCGGCCAAGAGCTGTTTATAATGATCTATGGTTTTAACAAACTAGATATTTTTATTTAAATGTTACCACTCCACCCGAGCCCTCTAGTGGCAGCAAGGCAAACGCCCAAACGCACGATTTAAGAAACAACTGTTATGCGCATAAATCTCTTGTAGAGTCACCTTAACAGCTGTTTCTGACCAATATGTGTCGTACAGAATCCGCTGCTGGCAAAAAAATTTGGTTATATCCTCCTCTTGATAGTACAGTCTCCTCTGATTTCCTTTTACTTTCAATGTTAGTCCGAATCAGAGGCGACCGAACTCTTAGAGCACTTCGGCATTGCAATGATCCTCTGCAATGAGTATATAGAACTCTTTATGTCCATGCATTGAACAACAAAACTTCTCCTCTCTCTCCCCATATCAATGGAGAAGAAGGTTCAGGGTTCGAGTTCACACTGCACGATTACTAAGATGTCGAGATTCCAAGCGGCATAGGAAAAAAGGGTTGCGGTTGCCCTTTTAAAGCCTGCCCTAGACCAAAACTACAGTGAAATAGTGGAATTTAAAAAGGTAAAGAGTATTTTAAGGGGTTATATTCCCAATTGTTAAGGTTGTGACGTCTTAAATTAGTGACAAAAATTGGATAAAATTGTAGAGGTTTCTCCACACAATGCATGCAAACACTCAAATAGATACAGTCGTTCTTATTTTAGAATCGATTTCACCTTCTCAAATCTCTAGCCTGCGGATAAAAGATTTATGAAAATGGAGCTAATGGAACATTGCGAATCATTTCATGTGAAAATGAATGGTATAGAGTAAATCGCACCAATAAACACCGAGGTTCGAAATATCTGTCATGAGAAACCTACGCTTAAACATTAGATGCAATTCGGTGTAAACAAAGGTGGCTTATTGGCGTAACAGGCTAAAATACCGATATTTGGGGGATCGGGTTCGAATCACAGTAAAGGCTAATGATTTTCTCATGGCACGTTTCATTCCTGGATGAATTTAATTATAAATTTAATCGAAATAACTGTGGTGTTATGTGTTTTGAGTTATTATAGATTAGATGAACTATTAGAATCATTTTTTACCTAATGAAATATTGCACTTTTGGTTGAAATTTCAGCAATAAACCCATTTTAAAATTTCCACTTGTCATTTTACTAATATTGGTCCTATTTATCGTACAACGTTTAATTTTTACAGCGCATAAAATGAATGAAATATTAAGTTTATATACTTTATATTTTAAATTCAAATGAATCTTTTCAGAGAATTTATTCAAATGAAACTACATGAAAGTATCACAAATAAGGCAATAAAGCACATTTATAAACAATGTTTACTGTAAAAGGCATTTAAACTTTGATTAGACTATAACAGTAAAATGAAACATATCATATTCTGGAGAAATCACTAATCATTAAATACAAGGACAATGAAATTATATTATACTTATATATTTAAACATGCATTACACGGAAACTCTTTTTTTAATTTGATAGATTCATATGAAACCAGATATCATGTTTAATCGGTATTGTTTTGAAGCCATTTACTACACTTTCATAATAACACAAACATGAATTTATATTCCAAAAATTGTTCATTTATTCAATAAATTTTTGCATTCTTACAATGAAAAGTTTCCATTTAACAATATCCACCAACAAAAATAATCAATTTCTGTGTTTTTCATTATTTTTCATGACTAAAGCCAAACAAAGGAGAATAAAATGAATTGTGTTACAAATAAATTTTCTTTCAAAATGTTTATTTTAACATTGGAAGGTATGAAAAGTGAGCAGAAGTAAAATGTCCTAGAGATTTTAACTAAAAACAGACACCTTGCAGCCAATTATTAATTTCTGACTACAAATGAAACCCGTTTTGGGGCTTGCTTATTTTATGCAGTTTTGAAAGAGATCTGGGCGTTTTCCCGTCAAGTTTCTTGTCCGATTCCGATTCCACGAAGCCATTTATTTCGCCACCATGTCTCACGATTTTTAGTTATCCTCAGGGATTTCCCAGCATCTTCTAAGTGTGGAAGAGAAAAAAAGAAGTATGTCATCCCGAAAAAGTGTATTATGGAATTGAGAAACAACCTACTTATAGAAATTCAAAGTATGAATCTTACCGCTGACACACTTCTTCATTCTTTCAAGTACTGAGAAACAGTAATTTTTCCTATTTACACACTATTTATATATACAGTTGAAGATACTCATGAGTTTTCCACTCTAGATAGCGTACTGAGTTACTATTTGTATACTGAGTAATTCAAAACTCTTTACATTTGAGAGGCTTTTGTTGAACAAAACAATTCCACGATTTATAACAACAGTAAAATAAAATTTTGCTTCTTTAATATATCCAAGTATTTAAGTGAATTTATCCCAGAAAAAATTGTCTTTTTTTACAACCTAATAAAAAGTTAGTTCAAATAATCACACTTATCCATGAAAAATTATTGCAATATTATAAAAGATTAAATGATATGCGAAAGCTTTGAAATCGGTTCAATTTTTCTTTCCATTCTTCATTAAAATGATTTTTCTATCCAATTTATAATCTAGTTTAACGACTGGACACATCTATTTACACCGAAAAGAAATTACGAATTTAAAATTTGCAAAATATTCCACGGATGTTAATAACTGCATTATAAATTGTTAAATAAATACGCGAGCTGTCACTTTTTGTTACATTTGAATAAATTATCCGGAAGTGTTCATTTGTTATGACCAGTGTTTCTCTTTAAACGTTCTAGCAGTCGGCAAAAGTCTAAATTTATCATGAATCTCAAATTAATGGATTAAAGTTATATAATTTGAAATAAGTTTTCTGACAAGAGTTTATTCGCAAAAAAGTAACATTTAAATGGACATTTAAGACGTACGAAAGTTTTAAATCATTCAAACATAAACTTACTTCAATGGCGCTGTTTAATATTAATTTTTAATATTAAGGGCCTTTTATAAACAATTGATTTGTCAGTCCATGAGTTCAATGTCCTCAAACGATAGCTGATTAAATAATTGAGTATTTTTCAACGTGTAACGTCATTCAAAATAAATTAAACTTCACATGAACCAGTGCCTTGAATTTTAATTTTCAAATAAAATTAAATAACAAGTGAAACGCTGCACGCGATTAATTCAAATGTTTTAATGTTTTAATTTGCACGCACTGCCATACACCCTCCTGATGTACGCGTCACCACGAAATCTCGTCCAATAAAATGGTTTGCGACTATTTCCCTTTCGAAATTTGGACGCTTTCGAAGTAATTCTGTGCCTTTATTCTCGAATAGTCGATTAATCAGAGTGAAATTATAACGAAACAATGTGTTCTTTGTAACGTACCTTTCTCTCATTAATGAGTGTCGCCACCACGTGTCCTTCGTAGTATTCGAGGAGTGACGGGAGTTGTTTACTTAATCTCGACCTTCCGATTTCAGATCCATATCCTGCGATCATCGAAGGAACGGCCGATGCCAAATATATCTCCTTTCCCTGTCGAGTCTCCTTATGATTCAGTGCATCTGTGATCCATCTATTCATTCTCACTCCGTCTCTCTTCTTCCTCTCCGCCTCCTCGAGGATTCCCTTGAATCGCTCTCCGTCGCCCGAATACGGAAGTCCTTTGTTTTTGAATGTGAAATACACCGACAACTGTGACAATACAGAGGCGAGAAATGCAATAACGTATCTCTCACTCGAATACCCACCCACGTACGCCTTTTGGTCTTCAAAGTCGGCAAATGATAAAAAGTGACTTCCACTCCGTTCTCTCCCGTCGTGGTCTTTCAATGTCGGTTTTATTCCTCCGATGTATTCAGATCCAAAATCCACTAAAACTTGGACGGTCGATTGGAATTGAAGGAATTCCAGAATGGACGCCGTAATGCGATCCTCGTCGTACAGCATTTCGTATAGCCTCTTCATTTTTGAAATGATCTCTCCGTTCATCGGCTTCACTTCCGTCTTCCGCATCATTGCCTCTATGCATTGCTCTTTTAATTCCGCTTCACTAGGTGTAGCTGGTATGGGTATTTCTGATGGAATTAACGTATCAACTAATTTCAAAAGGATTTCTTTTATGGTCTCCACTTCCCCAGTAGTCTTCTGAATTTCTGATTCAAGTTGTTTAGAAATCTCCATTCCATCTTTCCTCTGCTTTCCAATGGATTCCTTAATAGCAGCGACTTCATCGGTCATCAATGAGTTGGCTTCATCCAGTTCTATCTTGAACTCCTCGTGGGAAATTTTGAGATTGGACGTAATGGAGAAAACATTTTCCTGTTTTCTAGCCAATTCAGTGAGAGACTGCCTTAATTCTGTAAAATCCGTATTTAAAGCACTTTTTAGCTCAGATACCTCTGCTTTTACTGATTTTTCAATGAGATCTACTTTGGTAGATAATACGGATTGAATTGCGTTTGCTTTATCCAATTCTTTCTTGAATTCCTCCTTGCTTAAGGTACTCCTGATTACTGATGTCTCCGTTTTCATGTCTTTAATGGAGTCCGTAATGAAAGCGAGTTTGGCGGACAACTCTTTCAAACCGTCTATTACATCAGTATTCATTTTCTTTGATGCGTCATTTCTCGGTGGACAACTATCTCGCCTAGATTGCACCATTTGTTTTATTTCTTCGCGATCCTCGTCGCCAGGGTCAGTGGAGACCATTTCTTCTGCAACTTGAAGTGGACTTTTGCCTACCTTGTCTCTGATTGAAGTGTCGCCGCCCGCTTCAAGAATCACGTCAACCCAATCTCGCTTGCCCAAAAGCACCGCTTGGTGCAGCAGCGTCCTCTCACTCACGTTCTTCATGTTAATATTCTTAAGATCTTTCAAATCTTGAACATAATCATCCACAAGGCTTTTGATCATTACATCAAAGAGGTACTCTTCAATCTCGACCTCCAAGGATATTTGACGACCGTCCATTTTTATGGTGAGTGAAGGGTTCAAGGTTTCTAGACAATCAAGTTAACTGGATGATGATATATTCTTCACTTGGTCTGGAGATTAACCACTCTCGAAATTATAGTGATCGATTACAGCTGATATATTTCTGTGGATAAAGGAGAAAAATCTGTAATTAACTCATTGCTGGAAATGATTTCTAGAACTTTATCCGACAGTTTTAAGTGTAGCATTGTGAGTGTTGTTTCTTCACCACCCTAAGTATTCTTAGGGAATAAGGATGTCATAGTAGCTGAACTAATAAATGGATTTCGTGTGAAATGGATAGATTTGGTTTTGAACCCCAGTCGAATCGCATGCCTTTATGTAGGTTAAATTTAGCACTTAACGCAATGTTATTTATAACCAATATTTATGTCCAAATTCATCACAAGTTATCTTTCTTTGACTGGCCCCAGAGGTAGTTGTACAGAAGGGTCATGCGAATTTCGACAAAAGCATTAAAAATAATTGTCTTGAGCTGTTTACGGAGATATTCTTCCATTAAATAACAAATTATTAATAACATTTAAAAACTCCTCTGATTATTTGCATGTTATATCTGCCGCGGGTAAAGGAATTAACATAATCATCAGTGAGAGGAAAGTGAAAGTGAAATTTTGGTCCAGAGTAAAAACAATCGTCATTCATACAAAAAACTGTAGTGTAAATGATAAAATACTTTTCTTTCGTCCCACAAAAATGTAATCTAACGACTTTAAAAACCGGTCAGAATCCATCAATCGCTCTTATCCAGTGAGCACGCTTTGATGAATGATAACTTTTTGTACATTTTGCAACTTTTTGTAATAAAAAATCCTTTCATACACAATATCAAAGCAAACAAATAAATCATTGATATTCCTTATAATCACAATGAACAATGAACTAATTATGTCTTTATTGTCAGTGTTAACATCACGGTATTATACTTCTGTATGCATAATTGCATTTATTTGTCTCAGAGATGATTATTTGATTCATTTACGACCTGGCAGAAATATGCTGAATTTTCGGCGATGATGTTTTAATGCATCGCAAAAAGTATTTTTGTAAAATACTTATTTATATTGACTTAATAAAACTATAACCCAATAATATTGAAAATATTCGCTTTTTGGGACGATCACACAATAGTTTCGTAAATGCGAAAAAACAAGAGAAATGGTCACAAATAACACAATTATGTACACGACCTACAATAAAAATGGCGCAAACAGATTAGATAAAAAAAAACCTCTCTTGTTTGCTGATATTAATGCAATGTAAATTCATGTATAATGAAAGTGATAGAGATGCAAGAAAACTATGAGGAGTTATTTGCTTATCCACTGAAAATATGGAACTTAAAATAAAGTATATTGCATTTGGGCAAAAACTCACAACGTTGAAAGTATCATTTTGGTACAAAAAGTATGCCAAAGGGCACATTAGAGATAAAATCTAGCCTACTATGGAGGCAGATGCAGTCATCAATGAAAAAAAATTAGAAAGGCGTTTCGCGTGAATATCGCCACATTGTCTAAAAGTTAAAAAATATTGAGACAATTGTGTACCTGCCGATGATATGAAAACGTGCAATGGCTAAAAACATCTAATCCAGTGTGGCATATTGGTATATATCCGAAATAACTACCTTGTCGATGCCAAATAACTATTGACTCATACTTGCAAAATATATCACAAAAAACTCGTTTCAGCCATGTATCAATGCACAATATAATCGAAAGAAAAACTTGAACTTGCTTACTGCTTTTTATGTAAAACTGGCATTTGATTTGATGCAAATCAGTATTTGTTACAAACTAATGATATAAGAAAATATATTCTGGCTAAAAAAGACCAGTATTTGTGGAAGAAGTCTACCATGTTACAATGGCAGAGGCAAGGAAGAATTACAGAACAAATGAGAGTGGCTTACCTTGTGAATATCGCCTCGTCCTTCAAAAGCGTCCTTCTGTTGAGAACTTCGTTTGTAATTAAAACCGGAGAAAGAAGTAGACCTTGAAATCACCGGTTCAGTTCCTTTTCACTGTTGAAAGGTTGAAAATTCCTCCTCTTTCCTTAAGGGCCAAAAAAAATTTCTCTTAGTCGACCAACGTTGTAAACTGAAAGGATAGCATATTACGTTTCAGTTCACCATAATATTGGTATGACATTGAAATAAATCTCAGGTTAAATCGGACATTCGTATGGTATTGTGACATGTCAATGTTTTCGTTCAAACAAGTTCTTTGAGACTCAAATACACCAAATATTCGTATCGTTCTGGATATTCCATTTGTCATGCACCTCAAGTACTTTGAATAGCTTTTTATCCCAAGCTTTCCATTACTGAGCATTATTTTCTAATTTTTCAAAAAATTAAAAATGAAAAAATGAATACTGTTCATACCGTGTGAGTAGAGAATGTCCTCCTTTGCTGACGTTGACTTCTTGAGAGCGAAGTACGGAGTGGTCGTCAGAAATGATCTGCTGCTGCAATGGCTGAGTGGTCAGAGTTTTCTCTCCTGTCCTGTGTTCTCCTTCTCAGTTCCTTCTCGGTGTTCGAGTCGAGTCGATGATTTGAATGTCTGGCTTCTCGAGTGCCGCCTTTTTATGTCAGACGACGGGCTGATAAGGGAGGAGGAGGGGGACCTTACTTTTTCTTGTATAGCCCTCGACCAATGACATACCTACCTTTTTTCTTTGCATAGCTCTCGGCCAATGAAACACCTTCGTACTGGTCTCACTGGAGTGAGAGGTGCATATGAGCTGCGCATTCGAGAATTTATAGAATTATATAAGGAACAGCGAGTTATCGGAAGATGATGCAACCCGTTCAAGAATATCCTCATCCGATTTCCTCAACTCACCCTCTTCCCAGCTCGGCGACCGGCCATATGTCCTTATCAGCGACGGCCAGCCAATGCGCCGCCGACTGTTATCTCGCGCGGAAAAACTTCCTTATCTCGATGAAAGAGTAAGGGAAAGCTTATGAATTGGAAGGCTGGCCTAAAATAATGCGTACGTACGGCGTTCTTGAATAGGTTTAAAATTAGTTATTGGTCCTTAACTGATCAAATACGTAACAGTTAAGGTTTTCAATTAGTATATACTAGGATAAATTTTTTCATCCCAGTATTGGAGCAGTCTCTCCTTCAACTCGGAGGAAGGTCAACAATATGTTGCTGAATGCTTTGTACAGTCGTTCGTCTCCCAACGGACATTGTCCATTCGGTGGTTTGATACGCACATTGAGACTAAAGCTGTGTCTAATCTTTCATTAATCACGCTACACGTGATGTTCTTTTTTACTGTCCCTGTGAAAAACTTGCAATGAGTTACACATGTCATTAAATCAAACATTATTAAGATGTCATTAATTAAGCACCAGATGCATTTGTAAAAGGGAAAAAAGTCGAGGCGGGCGTCTGGTAACTGAAGTATCGTTTATTAAATCATTAACATATTGACTATTATGGGAAAATTAAATAAATGTTATGAAATTAGTCCCTATGAGTATGTAAATTTTATTTAACAAGATAATATATGGTTCTCTAATCATATAGAAACACATAACGATGAAAAATCCTCATCTCTCTACATTATTTAAATGAATCTAATTTGATTAATTGTCCATTTTTCATAAGTAATAATGATTAGATTATTTTAGGATAATATTGGAGGGTCATATGCAAATTTGCACTATTAATTGAGACATGATCTCAAATGGGAGCTTAATAAAGATTTTTGTTTCATAGAAGATGACACACTATGAGTAGTATATCGTCCCTCCTGGAAGGCTGAGTACATCTCATGAGATGAACAACAATATTAATCTTTCAAGAGGCTATTAACATTTCAAGAAGACGGTTTACATTCAACGGTAATATGAAATAAGTCTTTACAATTTGAAAAAAAATCATATTTTGATGAGATATTCACAACCCTCGATATTTTCTCAGAATGAAATATACTTCCAAAGCCCACCTCCTGGGAGGACGAAGTGGCCACTTGAACACTTGGAAGCCAAGATCACGCTGGCGATGCGGTTGGTTTCAAGAATTCAGTGTGTGATGGAATACAGTACATCTGGGCAGGGTTTCTCATCCAAAGTCCGGCGCATACTAGGAAGCCTCAGATTCCATTTTAGGAAGAGACACTTGTCCGATCCTAAGAACTACCGCCCTATAACCTGCTGCAAGACCGTGTATAAAGCGTTTACCACCATCTTTAGTGAGACCTCATCATGCATATGGTCTAGCCGGTTTAAGACCAAATGTTCGAGCGTAGGAGTTTAATGCGGGAATTCGTGGGATGTAAGTGCAACCTGCTCATTGTTATAAGAATATTTGTGTGGGCAAAAAGCACGTTTAGTTCAAGTGTTAATATGGAATCGTTATAGCGCGAAAAAGGTGCTACTCGTCACCCTGATCACAAATAAAACAAATTGGAAATCGCACCATATCATTCGGACGCACATCTCGTTCCAACTTTCAAAAAAACCTAAAAAATATTACATTTTTCGGGATTTTTTAAAATAAGGTGATGTTTTTATGTTGCGTTCAAAATTTGGTATGTGGCCTCTTTTAAAGATCCAATGTCTTAAAAAAATGTTTAATTACCCTTCAGCGCTTTTTTAATGGGGAGAGGGAGTCGCTCATCGGGATCAAATTATCCAAAAGTCGTTAAATACATGATTATTTTGGAATATCGTCCTTTTGAGTTACAGGGATCGGGATCGTTCAAAATTGGGTTGTGGCCTCTTTTAAAGGTCATTTGTCTCTTTAGAAATTATGCAATTCCCATTTTTCCTTTTTTCATGGTGAAAAGAAGGGGCATGTAAAAAAAAGAGTGAGCTTACGGTCGTTGTTTTCCTTGTATGATGTGTGCAGCTCTGAGCCCTAGAAACATCAGAATTACGTGTAATTTCGGCAGCAAAGCGAGTTCCACCTCTTATTTTTCTATTTATTTGCAATTAATAACAGAAAATATCAATTTTTTCGTCACACTGACAATACTTTCACATTGTTTCGGTAAAAGGATTGGTATTCCGGTCGTTGCTTAACTCGTGTGAGGAGTGACGTTATAATATATCTTACTTTGATCATTTTTAGTTGAATGAAATTTACGTTTAAAATCAGAGGAAAACCTCGGCAAGGGTAGGTCTAGTCCCCAGTCAGGCCTAGCGACAGCTGGTGCAAGGAATTCGTTGAAAAGCTGCGCACAACGCGCTAGAGAAGTCAAGTCGCTCCGATAGCGAGGGTCTAGGAGATATTAGTCGCATTCGCAGTGGCACTAAATTCATTAATGCATCTTTCGCAACGGACTCGCCATAGAATCATACACCATATCAAAACTCTTCATGATAAATAGTACTGAATATGTAACAAATTTAACAGGAACAAAAACTATAAGGAAAAACAAAAGAAACACTTACAATACTTTCCTTAAATCAGAAAAAAACAAACGGTTGTACAGGAGGATTGGTTTGATAGAAACGCATCTATGAAATAGCTGCAAGTTGGTTACCTATACCCGGAGACTGAAAGGTTTGTTATGGCAATTCAAGACAGAATTATACGAGCTCGTAATTAGGAAAAATTATTCTCATGGAAGAAATAGGTAACGAATACTATAAATGTGGGCGAAATGGTAAGTCAATGAAACATATAATTCCTACAAGGCCACAGCTAAAGGTATACAAAAAATCGTACGCAGTTGACTGATACAGAGGAAAAATACGTTTCACACTAAGGAATTTAAGAAAAGACAATAATATTAGTTTCAATGATAATATAAGTAGCTGTTTGGAACTCTTATTTATTCCATTTTGGCAGAAAAACGCAGAACACGACGCAATTTTCACTCACTGATGGCAGCTCGCGGCACTCGCTTTATTTCCCCAATTTACGATATAAAATGCGAGACTATGGCACTTGTGTTGATTATTGAGGCAGCTGCAAGCACGTTTAATTATCTAAAATCCTCGATGAACTCAATAAATTCACGACTGAGCCACAACAAAGCCACGATTGTCACCAGATTTTAATGCTTTTGCAAAGGATCTTCCAATATTTTCATTTGTCACAACATGGCTAAATGCGCACAAGCGATCGTCTTTCGGCTTCAGTTCTCCCCGCTGAAGAGAGCTTCAACGCTACCCATGTGCTTAATTTCCACTTCATACGCAACATCTTATTTTAAAATTACAAATCTTGGATTACGTGAAATATTGGGACTGGAACGTCGTCTCAAAAGGAAACATAGATCCTCTGAAGGATAGACAAATGTTCTCAAATTAAGAGGAAATACTGAGAGTATTTGAAAAGAGGAACTGTCCTCTACATTTCAGAACACTTTTTTTTCGGTGTAAGATTTACAGTATCCTTACATGTTGAAATGGCTATAAAAAGACGATAATTACAAATCGATTGTTACTCCAATGCTTTGCTCTTAACACTTCAGCTGCGGGGAACGAACTTGTACGTGTGTACGGGCAACTGCTGGTAAAACGTACTTGTAGGTTTGACCCTCTCTTCCTACCTGCTCCCCGAGCCCCATCTTATCTTTATGGCCCAAACTCTTTCTTCCTTGAGGGAGACAATTGGCAAATTCTCATATCCTACCAGGATGAGTCCCTCCCTCGCTCGTTAGCGGTCGCATTCCATTGCCATGAGGTACATTGTACTAACCTTTCTTCCTATTATCCTCTAAATGCGCTCTGGTCTTACCAGAGCGCAATGCGGGTAAAAATAAACGGATTTCCTTGGTGTTTGGTATCTAATTAAACAGTAAATTACAAACAAACTTCATATGATACTTATTTTGTAGATTTTTGCCGATTACAAAATTTGGCCAAATTAACTGATGTTCCACTAATCCGTCCTTTGTTGGGTGGGGCACTTTCCGCGGAACCTCGGGAAGAGGGTCGGGAGGGGAATGCAAGGGTCGTCTACCTGCTCTGCCTCTCGCGGCGGGTCTGGCCTCATTCTAATATTTCCCGCACACAGTGGAAGACTTGCGATCTAGCTTCCGCCGCAGTTAATCTTCTGCAAATCGTGCGTGTTCTCCGATATAGTACCGTATGGAGTAACTCGTATTTTTAGCTTGTATTCGATGACCAATTACCCTATTTTGAAAAATATCTTTCGATTAAATCGACTATTCACTCGTTCGACCACTCACAATTGCGCGCACGCTATCACCTGGGCGTTCAGCCCTAAGAAGCCGCCCGTATTCCTCGAAACGGGAATGGATAATGGGTTTATTTAACCTTGCCGTTCTCAATAATCCGAGGGAGGAGCGGAAGAAAGAGATAAGGACAGGGATAAGTCGTGTGACCAAGACTCAGCTGTCTCGTGGCGTCCCTTCGTTCCGATATGCCATTTGTGACAATCGGTTATGCGTTCGATGTTAATTAAATATTGTACTTAAATAAAATTCCATCAATTATTGTGAATTAGTTACCATGGTGGTCATTCACAAAAAGGAACGTGTTTCACGGAAACAATACATATTTAAATCTAAACTTAGCAACTATGGAATGGATGATGAATTTTCTATGCATTATGAGCTTGTAGGGAGGTTTCCTGAATATAATTCTTTGGAAACGTGAGAAGGAATTTGTTCAGGGCCTGGCTACTTATTTGAAATCGAGATTTTTCAACATATGTTCTATATCGCAATCACAAATATTTCACACCCTTTGTGCATAAAAATAGTTATTCGGTGAAATCCATTTGGATGTAGGAGTAGAGTAAATTACCTTTGTCCGAATTGTGTATTATAACTTCGGCCTTATCATTTATTTGTGGATTAAATGTAGAACTTCTGCTTTGAATCTCCTTGACGTATTACGGAAAAGATTTTGGGTTAGTCCATAACCATTTTACAAGTATTGTCTCTTTCAAGTCTATGGATTTTCTTCGAAACACATAGTTTGAAATGGCTTAAGACAAATTTTGTTTTCAATGTCGAGTACCACGCTCTCAGTCATGTAAGCGATATTCACACCTCCACGAAGAACCATTCTGATTCGCTGCTCTCTTTTATTCATTGACCAGAGATATATTTTTGGATCCTTGAATGAGATATTGATAGAAAAGTTTTCTCTGTCCCCACAGTGGTCAACTTAATGATTGATTCTTTGAAGGCGGAGAAGGATTCTTATACGAGCACACTTGCTGATTTTGCTACGTAAAACTATTGTTGACACCCAAGGAAAACTTAGCCGTAACTACCCTATGGTTGCTTACTCCCTCGAAATTGTCTCAATCAACCGCTAAATATGATATATTTGATGCAAATTAATCAAGACTATTTTCTTACTTGTCTGGTGCCGTGGTCAACTTAAGTTTATGCATTTCATGGGGAATTGTGCTTCAGGGACTCTCAAATGTCTTTGTCTCACCATCCAGTCTCTTCTCTTTACGGCTAATTATAGAATTGCTTCTTTAAAATTATGTGCCCGACCTTGAAATGATCCCTAGTGTATTCAACTATGTCATTAGATTATCCTGTTGTTGAGCTTAATATGACATCGTTCTGGAATTTGGTTTGATAATTCCAAGCATCAATAATTTGAATGAAATATTTTTCCCTTATATGTTCAAATAAGTATGATTCAATTTATTTTTAAAGGAATGTTATTAGGAAATTTTGTATACAAATATTTAAAAAATACTCATTTTTGAGAGTTTTTATAAACAATTTGTCAATTTACAATCTTAAACTTCGGTTAAACACAACTAAACTATGAAAAAGGGAGGCTCCACTATAACTAGCTCGCGAAATAACGCAGAAGAAACATCACTATATTCTTATTCCATTTTGGACCCTTGCTTCAGAGAAAATTATATCAGGAGAACAATTCCTCTTTGGTGGCCATGATTTACGTTGCAAATCACTTTCAAGTTCAATTACAATTATAGAACTCCGTAGTATTCATTACACTGAGGATTACAAGCGATGGACCACATCAACGCCACGAATGTAAATAAAATAGAGAACGTATCGCATTAATGACTAGGAGTACTTTAAATGTAATTATGTATTTACATTCCGCTGTACGTCGGAGCTCATGAGTTTCTTAATCCAGACTTAAAATTACACAAAGTAGTCTTTCATTTCTTTGTAAATCAAGACTATCATAAAAAATTTAAATTTTTTAATCATTTGAACAATGTGATCTATTGCTTCTTTGTAAATTATAAAAAAATGTCCATTAATTGAAAAAAAAGTCCGAGAGAAAACTTGTTTTTCACGCTCATTCGAATTCACAAAAGTCAATATTTGGCACCAATGTAAAATTCTGCAAAATGCCATCGCGCTTTAACATTATTTCATGTAACATGTAAATGATAATAGCTGTCTCAGCTGATTGGCTTTTCATGCTTGTCTGGGTTGGTAAACTTCTGTAGTCTATCTTCTTCAACAGAACGTGGAATGGTATGTAGGGCTTCCCTTTTATTAAGAGACTTTGACTTAAACCAGGAATACTACAAGGTATTCCACAAAAGGGATTGTCTAGACTACAGCGGTTGATTACAGGAGCCGTATTCTGTAACGCGTATCACTGGTGATGAGTGACCGCCAGTGACGTAACATTACCACTATTCTGATTCCACTAGGTGACGAGGTGATGATCTTCTCCCAAAACCCAAGAGTAAATAGATATTATGCCCGAGACCTATTATTTACTTTGAGCCCAAATCGGAGTGATAAGGCATCGCCCATTGGATATATAGCCTCTCACCCATGCCATGATCTCCCACAATGGCGACTATGCGTAAGTAATTTGTTCAGATAGTGACGAATAAAACGTAAGCAAATCTCGAGTTATGAGTATAGAAGGCTTTTGTAGAAAATTAAATTTCCATATACCGAATTTAATTTAAGCGAAATATGGAGCAGTAAAAATGTGTATTATTCAAACAGAGAAGTGCATTGTATTTGCCAGCGTGTGATTTATTCCGCGGTGGTTCCGTAAATCTAATTATGAATGGAAAATGAAAAAACCTTTGGTGATTTCCTGCGGTAAGGGAAGCGTGTTAACAATATGGATGCACAATTATTCTCATCACGTGAAGATTGGTTTCAGAAAACACCTTACATACATCTTGTCGAGAAATTTCCAAGAATGAGGTAGAGGAAGTGTCCCCTTATATATAGTGTTAGGGAAGGGCAGGTGTGAAGCTGTTTTCTCGCGCTTTCTTCTGATCGGTCCACGTTGCCCTACGGACTTCAGTACTGGTTTCCAAGTGTTGCTGAGGTAGAAACCACTGTCTCTATTTAGTTTTTTCTTCTCTAGTCAAATTTGACGGCTTCTTTCACCAAACGGTCCCAATAGCCGTTTGTCCGGCAAAGAATAGTTGTCCTGTCGAAGTCAACTTTGTGGGCGTGAACGAGGCTGTGTTCAGCTATGGCCGACTTGTTTCAGACGAATGTATCGTTCGTGTTCTTTCAGCCTCCTCCTCCGCAGTCCGTCCAGTCTCCTCCAAATAAGCTCCTTCACACTCACAGGGAATACGATATACGCCCGGAGTTTTCATTCCCAGTAGATCTTTTACTTACACTTAATTAATACTCGTGACACACTGGTTATTCGCATTCTCAAAGAGGCTTATCAATAAATAGGTGGTACCCTTAATGGTGCCTCGTGTCAACAAATTAAGAAAATCACCATTAGTATTGAAAAAAGACTGACAAACATAAAGTTCATTAATACATTATTCAAACAAAACAAAAAATGTTTAAGGAAAATAATTGTCATTAATTGAGAAGAAAATTTATCACGAATACACTGGTTCACCAAACCAGAAGACCTCATTAATGTTTTAAAATGTACGTTTCATATTTCAAAATATTGTACAACATAACCTCCAATATCACAATCTTGTAATTATTTCAGATGACTGTTACTATATTAGCGCTTTTGGTCACCTGATACCTCACCACAAGCCTCATAAAAAGGGTTAATCTATTGCTCGCATTTCTCAACCTCAAATTCTCGTTTACCTTGGAAGAAATAAAGTCTATGATTGGCACGCACCACAATGTGCCCATCACACATACAAATGACAAATTACTAAGCAGTTGAAGTGCTTCCGTGATGTAATTGATGTTCATGCGATGAGATTCGACTTTCATTACTCCTTAATTTTAGGCTGGGGGTCAAAAATGTTGTCATCATCCGAGACTTAACGCAAATGATTAAAGTGAAACAAAGCCACACATGGGGATGTCCGACAGAGCAATTCATTGAAATAAAACAATGTTAGGTAAGAAAACAATGCAACAATTCGACATTGTTTGAAGTTGAAACAATTGCAATGTCAAACACCAACCATTGATTGAATCAAGTAAAGAGTAATAACAAAAAAATTGAGTTCATGAGTTGCGATCAAGGTGAGCGCCATAAATAAAAAATCATGATTACGGTGGAAATGACTGTTGTTGAGATACATATGTTACATGGCGTTTTCACCAAATATGGCTTTTTCCAACAACTTAATCAGTGCAATTTAAGGATTCTTACGACTAAGTTCACATCACACATTCATAAAAACTGAAAATTGGAAAAACTGTTAACCGTAAAAAAAGAGGAAAATGAAAGTACATTCAATTGTTTGGCCTGAGAGCAAATAAAGAAACTATGTCCTGAGGTTATAACTTTTTGTTCCATTAAATGAAATATACATTAATTCTCTGAAAACAACGTTTGAGACCTATTTTTAAGAGATATGATCACAAAAATCATAAAGAAAAAGATACATGTCAAAAACTGAGATAAACTTCTTATAAACAAAAAAATAAAACAATTGAAAACCTTAAAATATATTAAAATAAACGGAAAACCTTTATAAATATAAGCTGAATAACTATGCGTGCATATAAAATATTATTCACATGTGACACAATTTCCCCAAAAAACAAACTGAATGGATTATCTTGGATAATATGAAAATATAAAAGATGCCCAAAATTAAATATATGAGAGTTTTTCCCCTGTTTTGAGGGAATGTTACATATCCCGTTTTCAAAATTTATATGACAAGCAAGCTTTAATCCATTTCACTATGGCAATTCAATTTAGGGCGAATAATCTAAAATAAAAATGGAACATCACGTTACCAACAAATATATGACCTTGGCAACGGCTAAAATATGAGAGTTAAGCGTTTTAAATCAATGGAAACAATCCTTTTGAGAGAAAAATTTGATAATACCTCAAAACACAGTAGGTCTGACAATGAATATATGTAGTCAAGTTTTCCAAAAATCACATCAGCATATGTAAGAACAAGAGAGATTATAAAACAGGGATTCCAGTCACACGGCGATCCATGTCAAGAGGAAAGGGTCTGTCTTCTACGCACAGCTGATACAGATACAAAACCACAGCGTCATTCATGGCTGAAAAGAGAAACAAGGATCAAATATGAATGCTTGTGTTGTAGTGAGATCAAACTATTCTCATTACAAGCCGGATTTTCACAGTTTACAATAACAGAATTTCAGTCTTACAAATCAACAAATTTCAGTCTTACTTCCAGGGTCGTCCATATCCAACTTGTTGTTTAGCCGCTCCAACATTTCTCTGCTTCATCTCTTTTGGTCCATTCCACCCTCTTCATCTGCATCTCCAACCATTTCCAATTCTGTCTTTACTCGTTGTCATCATCCCTGTCGAGGTCTTCCTTCTGAACACCCTCTTCAAACCTTCCTTCATTTCACACCCGTCCTCTTTTCTTTAAAAGTGTCCTTCCCATCTCATTGATCTGCATTTCATATCGCTTATCTCTACCTACAAACTATCCTGCAAGCCACCGATTGGCTGTGTGGCAGAGGGTTGTTAGGACACAATCCGTGTAAAGATGTAAGGTTTTGGGAGGTGGGATTAAGACGTGTATTATGAGACTGTATGGAACAGAGCTCAGTTTTTATGACATGGTCAATTATTAAGCGCGAAAAAACGAGTGTTTGTACCTATCTGTTGGGCAACATATTTCACTTCCCGATAACGTTAGTTTGTAAACAGGGGAGGGTAGTTAATGGACAAACCCACTAAAGGAGAACTCGATATTGGTTGAGGCAGCCAAGAGCGGTTTATAACAATCAATGCCGCTGACCAACTAGATTTATTTGTCCACAATTTACCGCTCTACCTGTACCCTGTAGTGGCAGCCAGCCAAACCCCGCAAATTCACGATTTAGGAAACAACTGTTATGCGAATGAATCTCTCGTAGATTCGTCTTAAGAGCGGTCTGACCAATATCTGTCCTACAATATCCGTTGAGGGCGAAAAAACCTTGTTTATATCCCCCTCTTGATAGTACATCCTCCTCTGATTTCCTCCTTCTTTCGATGTTGGTCCGAATCAGAGGCGACGGAACTCTTAGAGCGCTTCGGCATTGCAATGATCCTCTGCAACAAGTATAAAGAACTCATTATGTTCCATGCATTGAACGGTAATACCTCCTCTCTCTCTCTCTCTTTCCTCTCTTCTAGTCAATGGGGAACAAGTTACCCGGTTCGACGTCACACTGCCAGATTACTAAGATGCCAAGATTGCAAGCGGCCTAGGGGATAGGGGATGCGGAGGACGTTATAAAGCCTGCTCTAGGCATATACTACATTGGAAAGGGGAATGGAAAGAGAAAAAAGTATTTAAAGGGGTTATATTCCCAAATGTTAAGGTTGTGACGTCTTAAATTGGTGACGAAAAGCACAAAAAATAGTAGAGCCTTCTCCACACAATGCACGCATATACTGAATGAGATACTGTCGTTCTTATTCTAGATTGGATTTCACCTTCTCAAATCTCTAGCCTGCGGATAAAGTTTATAAAAGTGGAGCTAATGGAACATTTCGAATCGTTTCATGTGAAAATGAATGGTATGAAGTCGCAACAATAAATACCAAGGTTCAAAATATATGCCATGAGAAGCCTCCGCTTAAACCTTAGATGCAATTCGGTTTAAAAGAAGGTGGCTTTATCGTGTAACAGGCTAACATACCGACATTTTTGGGTTCAAGTTTGAATCACAGTAAAGACTAGTGATGTTCCCATGGCAAATTTCATTCCTTGATGAATTTAACTATAAATTTGATCAGAAAAAACTGTAAAATTGTTTGGTTTCAGTTATTATGAGTACAAAAAACTAGTTGAATCATTCTGTACCTGATGAAATATATTCCTTTTTTGGTTTAAATTTCAGGAATGAACACAATTTAAAATTTCCAATGGCATTAAATTTCCAAATTTACATTTGTATATTTAGTAATAATGGTACTATTTATAGCAAAACCTTTAATTTAACAGTATACAAAATGAATGAAATATTAAGTTCATATACTATTTATTTCATATTCAAAAGAATCTTTTTCGATCATTAATTCAAATGAAACTACATGAAAGTATTACATATAAAACAATAATGCACTATTTAAGCAATTTCCGCTTAAATCCGCTTAAACCTTGGATGCGATAAGGTTTAAAAGAACGTGGCTTGATGGTGTAACAGGCTAACATACTGATATTTTTGGGTTCGAGTTCGAATCACAGTAAAGACTAGTAATGTTCCCATGGCAAATTGCATTCGTTGATTAATTAAATTATAAAGTTGATCCGAAATAACTTTAAAGTTAATTGGTTTGAGTTATTATGAGTACAATAAACTATTTGAATCATTCTGGACCTGATGAAATATTCCCTTTTTGGTTGAAATTTCAGCAATGAAAACATTTTAAAATTTCCATTGACATTGATTTTGTAAATTTCCATTTTTTATTTTAGTAATATTGGTCCTATTTATCGTACAACCTTTAATTTAACAGTATACAAAATGAATGAAATATTAAGTTCATATACTATTTATTTCATATTCAAAAGAATCTTTTTCGATCATTAATTCAAATGCAACTACATGAAAGTATTACATATAAAACAATAATGCACTATTTAAGCAATTTTAAAAGTAACAGGCATTAAGACTTTCATTTGAATATATGAGAAAAGTATAGCATATCATATTCTGGAAAATCAGTAAATACAATGACAATGAAATCCATCATAATTATACATTTAAACGTGCATTAAATGGAAACACTTTTTGATTTTGATAGATTCATATGAAACCTAGAATCATATTTCATCTGTATATTTTTACAGTCATTTACTACATTTTCACAATAACACAAATATGAATAACTATTAAAGAAATTGTTAATTTGTTCGATAAACGTTGATACTAATACAATTAAAAGTCTTATTTTAACCGTATCCATCAACAAAAAATTCAACTTATGTGTTATTTATTTTCTTCATGGTGTAAGCAATAAAGAAGAATACAATTACATACAGTTACACATTAATACAGTTACACATGAAATTTATTTTTAATATTTTTTTTAACATTGCAAATAATGATAGGAAAGCAGAACAAAATATACTTTGAGATTCAAACTAAAAGCAGAGAACTTGTATCCAATAATAATTTCCTGACTGTTTATGACATCCGGTTAGTGGCTTGCTTGTTTTTGCAGTTTCGAAAGAGATCTGTGCACCAGAGCCGAGCCAGTTATTTCGCCACTATAACACACGATATGTAGTTATCCTCGGGGATTTCCCAGCATCTTCTAAGTGTGGAAGAGAAAATATATGTTTATTATCCCGAAAAAGAGTATTTTGTGTTTTTAAAACAATCTTCTTGTTAAAATTTTAAGGCTCAAAATTACAGCAGACACTCTTCTTCGTTCATTATGTACTGAGAAGCAGTAGATTTTCCTATTTAGGCAATATTTAAAAATCTTGTTGAAGATTGTCTTGAGAATGAAATACTAATGAATTCTCCATTCAAGATAGAAAATATTTAAGTATTAGCATTATTCAGGGGAACAATTTAAAAAATTTTACATTTGAGAGGCTTTGTTGAACAAAACAATCCCTCGTTTGACAACAATTAAATATATTTTAACTCCCCGTATTATAGTGAATTTTTGACAGAATTAAATTGTTCTTTTTTTATTAATTAATAAAAACGTAGTTCAATTAATCACACTTATCCATGAAAAATGAATTGAGTACAATGAAAAATTGAACAACATGATAAAGCTTTGAAGTCGAATCAATTTTTTTCCCAGTCTTTAATAAAAATGATTTTTATATCCCATCTATAAGTTAATATAATTTACTTTACTTAAAATCTAGTTTAACAACTACAGGAAACACCAAGTTTCACGGAAATGTCCAAAGATAGTGAAAGATACATGAAAATGTAATTTGCAAAATTTCCCAGGGTTTTTCTTATAATTTCAAAATAAGATGCTTAATAAATACGAAAACTAATAATGAAAGTTTTTAATCAATCATACCGAAGTTGAATGAGTCACAATGAATCTCGTCCCATGAAATGGTTTGCGACAATTCGGTCGCTTTCAAAGTAATTCTGTGCAATTGTTCTGAAATGGACGGTTAATTGGAGTGAAATTATTTACGAAACAATGTTTTATTTTTAACGTACTTTTGTCTCATTGATGAGTGTCGCCACAACGTGTCCATCGTAGTATTCGAGGAGCGACGGGAGTTGTTCACTTAATCTCGACCTTCCGACTTCAGATCCATATCCAGCGATCATCGTAGGAACGGCCGATGCCAAATATATTTCCTTGCCCTGTCAAGTCTCCTTATTCAGTGCTTCTGTGATCCACCCATCAATTCCCACTCCGTCTCTCTTCTTCCTCTCCGCCTCCTCGAGGATTATTTTGAATCGCTCTCCGTCGCCTGAATACGGAAGTCCTTTGTTTTTGAATGCGAAATACACCGACAACTGCGACAATGCAGAGGCGAGTTCATCAATAGCCCATCTCTCATTCGACTCCCAATTCCCACCCACATACGCCTTTCGCTCTTCGAAGTCGGCGAAAGAATAAAAGTAATTTCCTTTCCAGTCTCTCTCGTCGTGGTCTCTCAAAGTCGCTTTCATTCCTCCGATGTTATCAGATCCAAAATCCACTGAAACTTCGAATGGCGATTGGAATTGAAGAAATTCCAGAATGGACGCCGTAATGCGATCCTCGTCGTACAGCATTTTGTATCTTCTCTTCATTGTCGAAATGTTCTCTCCGTTCTTTGGCATCACTTTCGTCTTCCCCATCATCGCCTCGATGCATAACTCTTTCAATTCCGCTGCACTAAGTGTAGGTGGTATCGGTATTTCTGATGGTATCGGTGTATCGATTTCTTTTGTGTTCTGCACTTCCCCAGTAGTCTTCTGACCTTCTGATTCGAGTTTTTTAGTAATTTCTATTCCCTCTTTCCTCTTCTTTTCAATGGATACCTTCATAGAAGCAAAATCATTGGTCATCAGAGATTTGGTTTCATCCAATATTTTCTCAAATTTCTCTTGAAACGTTTTAAAATAGGACGTGATGGAAAAAACATTTTCCTGTTTGCTAGCTATTTCAGAGAAAGACTGCTTTATTGCAGTCCTATCCATATTTAAATCACTTTTCCCTTCAGATATCTCTTCTTTTACTGTTTTTTCACTAACATTTTTTACATTCTCCAGAGAAATTCCTTCAGTTATTTCCTCAAGACGGTTTACAATTGATAATAGGGTACACTGTTTATTTTCTTGATCAAGGGTTGATCGTTCCAAAGAATTCATAGAGTCTTTGACTCTGTTTAAAAGTGAAATCTGGTTGGCCTGTTCATTCCTCATTGTCAGGATGGACTGCTTCAGAGTAATCATCGAGGAAGCCGAGCTTTCCTTATGATTGTTAAAATCATTTATTAACTGCCTGAGGGCAACTGAAATAGTTGAAAAACCAGAACTGAGGCTGGTCATATCTGATCTCATTGTGCTGATTGTGCTGTTGACAGTAGCCAACTCAGTTGTCAATATACTCTTCACGACATCCTCGCTACACCGATCGGAACCGAGTAATCCTGCCGCAGCACTCTTGCATTCCACGTGTCTACGGTCGCCACGATCTCTAGCTGATCTCAGGAATTGTAGTATCTTCACGCGGTTCGAATCGCCTTGATGCTTTCTGATCATCTCCTCGGCCAATTGTATCGCATTGCAGCCGTCATTTTCCTTCGTCGAAGGGTCAGACCCTAAAAGCATGGCCTTGCGAACCCATCTGGGATTGCCTATCCTAATCGCTTGAAGGAGCAGCAATCGCGGGGTCGCGTCGATGTCCGGCACATTTCCCAGAAGACTGTTCTCGTGCGTCTCAATGACATCTCTTATGGACGCATCGTCGTCAATTAGCGCTTCCATTGCTTTGAGTGTCACTTGGCTGTTGGCCATCCCTGCGATGTTAAAGGAGTTAATGCAGAGAGAAATTGAAAGAAGTAAGTAGCTCAGGGATTGCAGAGCTGTATTCGAAGATGAATCTTCCTCTCTATTCTCAAATTCCACGGCAATTATAGTCGATTACCTTCAGTCTGCACCTGTGGAAAGAAAAAAAGCGATATCCACCTTAAAAAAGGATTGTAAACAGACTCTGAGTTAGCTAAAATGTTACGCGCCTGACATTTTAAACATGTATTATAAAGGCTATTGTTCTGTCTTTGGACTTATCCCATTTAAGGAAATAAAAATATGTATTTTTTGGTGATGAGACGGATAAAAACAAAAGTTATGGCGAGTCGCAGGATGAAAGGATAAGGGACAAAATATGGAAAGCGCATAAACATCAGTCCAACATCGGCTTCACTTCTGGGACAAAGTTTTTGTCCGCAAAATTCACTTACGAATGATTGGTATAATACACATTATAGGAGATTATGCATTCTGGCCTATCTAGGGAATGGACACAATACAGAAACAGAAATATTAAGTGGAACCAGAAATGATGAGACCTAAACCCGGCTTTACAGCGGTAAATTGTGACTAAAAGGCTTTTGGAGACCGGAAGAAAATTGAAAGCGTTCGCACGAAATCTTCACACAATTCAAACTGTTTTAGTTCCATTCCAACTGACGGAAGAATTTAACTTAAATCAGGCTTAAATCAATATCCGGAATAGCAATTCGAGAACATGATATGGTAATATGACATCATTAGAGACACAATGGTTGAATCCATTGAATCATGTTCCATAAAAAGTCCGCTTCAAGTAACCGGAGTTACAGGTTGGAAAAGTCACGCCAGGTATCAATCCATAATATGATTTTGTTTATTTCTCAGAGGATGATATTAATAAAATATAAGGATTCGTAGGAAACTCTGGTAACACAATGCTTTGGTGGTTCGAGGATGAATAATAATGAATGCAAGCACACAAATTATTTTGATATCGGATAAACTTTAAAGATGCAAAATGAATCTGTATTTTTTTGCTATATTTTGAGACATTCCGTTAATTGTTATGTGGTTTGTTACTTTTTTCATCAATGTTTTCCCACTCTGCCTCATTATCACTTAAAAACTTAACTTTTTTTAAAGAATAAGCGGCAACATTACTATGTAACACAAAGTGTGCTGCAAACTGTTTTTCTGAAATTTTCCGAAGACTTTAAGTTTGTGTGATGGTTATTTTATGGGATACCTGCCTTGCTATTGGGCGCATAACATGAGTTCAACGGAGCCATAGGAATTACCGTGAACTCCTGGAATATTGATGCCATTGATTAAATCTCGCATGCCATTGAAATATTTACCAAATGATGGAGTGGGAATACGAAACGTAAACCGTCATCAAAATCGGACGATCGGAAAATTGTATATTTGGGAAAAAGTTTCAGCAGAGTTGCACCTTAGGACACATTATTTCAGTGGAATATTTTTTCCTCTTGGTTAAAAGACCCATTGCCAAAGCTTTTGAAAAACTGTTGTAACCAAGGGCTTATGAAACGATTGGGACACGGATAAATCAAAGAAAAGGGTGTTTGCATGAGCGGATAATCCAGCCGGTATATTTATGTAGTTTTTGATTTTTTTTGACAAAACGGCCCTGCAATATGCCTTTAGTGGGTTTTATTTCAGAAAAACTGTATGAAGGTAATGTATTTTAAACTTTATCACTAAATTCTATGACAACAGAAGCAATAAGGTTATTGTTGGAATCTCAAATATTTACGTAAAGGAATGATGAGGACTCGTAAACACTCAATGAAATCAAGCCGTTAACTATAAATTGGAAGGAAATTTTCAAATGAAAAGTTTCTTCAAAGGCTTTAAGTTAGTCAACGAATGATTAACTGATTATATTCCCTTCATGGTTACGCATTACCAATCATTAATGAATTGTAAAAAAAGAGTTAGTCCCAACTGTTGAGGGAAACTATGAACTAGTTGAATCGTGCTTAAAATATTGCTAGATTTATTCATAATGAACAACCTTTTATCGGATGATGTATGGAGATCATTGAGAGCCTGAGTTGTATTTTTTTTAGTACTGCCTTAGAATTGATGACTTAATAATGCACCCCGTCTGATTTGACCATAGGTCAAGTTAATATTCCCTGTGATACGCAAATATTTTTTGCACTTTGTCTTTTAAGTTTAAAAACGAAGCAAAGTTTTCCATCATTTAATTCAGGGAGATATAATGACGATATTTATCGCAAATAACCTTTTTAAAAATAGCTAGATGATTAATGCTTACACATTTGTTAACAAACGATGGGCTTTAGGGTCAAAATGGGTTATGAAATGGATCTATTCTAGCAAATATGAGAGTTCAATCGTGTATTATTTTAATTTGCTGGCTACGTAGGATTTACTCCAAATGTGAAAGAGTCGTTTATTAAATGATGAGTAGGTGCTTTACTTCATATGTTAGATTCGTTATTTTGATGATATTCAATATTTAGAAAAACAGAAAAATTTATATAACACCATGCCTTTCTGATTTTCTTACAACTTATATACTGCGTCCTCGTTTATTTGTTTACGAAACGCGTATTATAGCTTATAAATCTTAATACTATGAAAAGTCATATCGTTTCTACGGGTAAACATGAAACTTAGACACATGTCCGCCTTTTGACCTGCCAATGGGAAAGTCTTCAATTATACGAACAAACAACTAAATTCTTTCGATTTTAATATCGTCTCGAGACGAGAGTTTTAAATATTATTTTTCATCCTGGCCCTAAGCCTTGGGAAAATAAAATAATCTTTCCAATGGGCATTAATATTCAGACAAAACTACAAAATTCCGCTATGTGCCTGTATCTCTCCTGCACGACTTCCGAATGCAAGCGTTAACTTGTAACGCCATGAATAAAATTTCTTTAAGAATTCGTGCATTTTATTTATACATATATGAGAGCAATGTACCAAACCAGACGTCAATAAACGAGTACACGAAACCAATTTAAAAGGTCATGGTATATTGTAGGTAAAAATTATTTTGAAAATCGGTTGATTTAACAAAAATTTAACAAACATTCTAATTTTCGACAAATATGCTAACAGCCTGGTATGAGAAAAAATTCATTGACTCCTGCCAGTATTATTCCAAAGTGAATTTTTTCAATGTAAGAAAAATTTTCATTTTGTAAACAGCTATGGTACTACATATTTATGACAAAACATTAAAGAGACTTGATAAAATTAAATAAGAAGATGGTCATAGGTGGTTTATGCAAAATTTCATTGCGCTTCAACAGTTATTTCAGCAAGGAAAAAATAGATTTATTTCATCCCTTTTTTAAAAATTTAATGGAAATAAATTTTTCATGAAATTGACTTAAACTTTACTTCCCACAGTCGTTAAAGTTGATTGAAATTTGCCTTTTTCAAAGATTGTTATACAGCTGGTTAGTAAATTCAAGGCCTTAATTTTCTAGTGCAAATTACAACTATATAAAAGAATCAATGTCATTCCTTAACCCTTAAGCTGCGGCAGCAAGATTTTTCGCCTACCACTCTGTGCGGAAGAAAGCGACTCAGAGCCTGTCCCTCTCCTCTTTAGGGAGATGGAGAGCAGGTAGAAGACCCTTCTTACCCTCTCGCTCGCTTCCTTCCCTTTTTTCGACCCACTCCCTGCGGGGGTCGGGCGGAAGTTGGTCATAAATTAATTGAGCAATGAACAACGGGGTTATTTTATTTATTTATTCAAAATTGTTAAAATAAGTATTATGATAGCTTTCCTTGTAATTTTCTGATTTATACGACTCCAAACACCGTGTATATCCGTTGATTTTTGCCTAATTTGATACGTACGAATTGATACATTTTTTTGTTTATTTCCTGAAATTTTTATGGCATTTTTCCCACTGTCCACAAATTTTTCCTGATGTACCGTTGACATAACAAATCAAATACACAAATTATCTAGAAATCGCAACATAGTACGCTCGTCACAAGGGAGCTACCGAATGGAAATTGCGGCCTCCAAAGCTCATCGAGTAGACAGTTGGAAGGGTCGCACCCTTCGCACCACATGGCGAAGGAAAGCGACCCATAATGAGCGGGGGAGGTACCAGTTTAGGGTAGGAATGGGGATGGCCTATTGTTCCCCTTTGGAAAGAGAAGGCTGGGGTCGTAAAAATAAGGGAGGGTTCTAGGCTCTGGAGGCAGGACACGGTCAAACGTTTAAAAACGTTTTTCCCGCAGTTGCCAGTGAAAACGTAGATAAACGTTTCCCGCAGCTAAGAGGTTAAATATTTTAAGTAATTTTCCTTGAAAATATGCAGCAAATAAAAAACGAGAAGTTTTTCATAATTTTTTTTCCTTTTCAATTACAGAAGTGTTACGTAATATCAATTTTGTACATAAGTTTAAAAAAAATTGCCTAACCTTTACGTTCTCTTTATATAAATATGCATTTCTTTAAAAAAGAAACATTATGATGCTACACTAAATACATGGATCACCAAAGGAGAATAAATGTCTAATAATTTATATTTCATAGGAATGATTGAACGTTTGAGAAGAGTTTTCTATGGCAATATCAATATTGAGAATGCCATGAATATACTCAGTGACACATTTTAAAAATTATTTAAGCAAATACGCTGTAACGAGGAATATTACCGAGAAAACATCGAGCAAATTTTTCGGCTCTTAAAAATGGATCACTCGACTAAGAGATGATTGCTTAAACCAGACCGTGGCATGAAATACTTAACTTATCTTAAGCATATGAATTAATGCGCAGAAAATTAATGTCAGCTTTCTGTAAGGAAACTTAAGAGGGAAAATACGGTGATATGGACGCTCATTGATTGCCTCTTAAACCTGCTTCTTAGGTTTAAGCACAACGCATTTAGTGTAATGCATTCATACATTAAGATCCTCTGTCTTCCCCACCTCGCATAAACCTGAGATGGCTATTTTTTCTTCCTCCCACTTTCCGACTTTGATTAGCACGTCTTCCGTTCCTCACTCCCACCTACGGAGTTAGCTTTGATCTTTGCCCCTGATCGCGCGACACGACTGACGACATCGCAAGCCAATTGTAGCTTGCCCCGGAATATGTCACGTGGTGACGCCGGGGTGGCAGGGGGGCGCGCCCTCGAGAAGGGAGGGGACTGTTGTCGGTTATGTACACGAGGTAACTGAGAATAAAGGAGAGTAACTAAAGTATGTGTCGTTGTACACCTTGGTTCCCTGATAATCCCTCAACGCACCCCACATGTCAATAGAGGCATACAATACGTTACGATTATTGTATGTCCTACAATAATAAAGTCCTCTAACGTTCTGGAGATGGTGAGAAAAGCCGATTTGGTCTCAGTCCTCAATGAAGAGAATAAATCTAACCATACCTCCTCGTGGTGGGGTGTGGTCACCTAAGGGTAGCAAAGGGTGGGTGTTTCTAGAGACCGTGTGAAGGCCAGTTTTAATCTTCTTTTCCATCTATCGATGAAGATAGGGCACTCTCTTGTCCCAAGGTGCTAGGAATGGTCCCTAAATGCGGAAGAGCCACAAAGCTGGCCAACGGCATAGGATTGAGAAGTAAATGAGAAACCATTTCATTTTACACTGACATGGATACCTCAAGTTACGCAGCCATTGATTTTAGTAATAAGATATTTACTACATATGGGCTTTGGAACCCAAGATCGGGCTGAAGAAGAAAAAGGGCTTCTCCGTTCGTCAGCCAACAAAATTCCTTCCAGCAAAAGGCAAAGGAATGTATGACAATAGGAACATGGAATGTGAGAACATTACTTAAGATGAGTAAACTCGAAAAAATAAAGAGAGTAATGAAAGACAGTGCGTTGGATATTCTCGAGATAATTAAGAATAGATGGTCGGGAAATGGAGAAATTAACAGTGATGGCTTCAAATTGATATACAGTGGGGGGAGAAGTGTGGAAAGAGTGGGGAGGAAATAACTGTGAATTTAAAATTGACAAACCAAGTTAACAGCTTTTATCTGATAAATGATAGACTATTGATGGTCGAAATAAGAAGCACCAAATGAGAAAAAAATTAATTTTATGATGTTTCATGGGAATGAACGAATATTTAGAAGAGTTTTCTCAGGCAATAAAAATCTTGAGAATACCAAACAGACCCAGTGTAACATTTTGAATTGCCACACGCAAATTCTGTGTTGCGAGAAATGTAAAAATTGAAAAAATATTGTAAATTGTTCGTTACTCAAACGTAAATCACTCAAAGAAACGCTGATTTCTTAAACTTGACCGTGGCAGAAAAAACTCATCATCGAAAGGAATTGAATAAATCTCCGAAAAATTAAGAACAACGTCCTATACCTAACTTAAAGAAAGAAAACGTACATAAATACAGTAACATTGACTGAATGTCCTTCAAAACTGCTGCTTAGGATTTGTCAAAACGTGTTGAGTGCGTCACATTTTATATCCGACAGTATTAAGTGTAGTATTGTGAGTGTAGTTTCTTCGTAACTCAAAGTATTCTAAGTGAGTGAGGACGCCATCGTACCTGGAATAGTAAATGGAATTTGCGTGAATGGTTTTGAACCTCAGTCGAAGCGCATGCCTTTATACAGGTTGAATTTAATTTATGTTATTTCTAACGAATATTTATGTCCAACTTAATCACAAGTTATATTTCTCTGACTGGCCTCAGAGGTAGTCGCACAAAAAACTAATGGAAATTGCGACAAAAGCATTAACAATTATTGTGTCTTGAGCTGTTTAAGGAGATGTTCTTCCATTCAATGGCAAAGTATTGATGACATTGAGAAATTCCTCCGATTCTTTGCATGTTATATCTGCCACGGTTAAAGGAAATAACTTAGTCGTCAGTGAGAGCATATCATAGTGAAACTATAGCCCAGAATAAATACAAACGTAATTCTTTCAAAGAAACTGTAGTGCAAATGGCAAAATACCTTTCTTTTGCACTACAAAAATGTTATATACTAATTTTACAACTCGGTCAGAATCCATCGAACGCAATAAGGCTAAAGAACGCTTTGATGAATGATAATTTTTTTTTATTTTGCAACTTTTTGTTATAAAAAATTCTTACATACACAATATCAAAGAAAGCAATTAAATCATTGGCATACATTTTAAACAATGAACAACGGACGATATTTGGCTTTGTTGTCAGTGTAAACATCGTGGTATTATATTTATGTATGCCTAACTGCATTAATTTATTTCAGAGTTGAATATTTGATTAATTTACGACCTGGAAGGAATTTGCTAAATTTTTTCCATTGAAGTTTTAAATGCATCGCAAGAAGTATATATGTGTAATACCTATTTATTTGAACTTTATCTAAATATAACCCAAAAATATTTAAATATTTCACTTTTCAAGGGACAAACCCACAATTTTTTGTGTATGCGAAAAGACAATAAAAATGGACACAAATAAAATAATTATTTACATGTTCTAGAATAAAAAGGGCTCAAACAAATAAATCCTATAAATCAAAAAAATCCTCCCGTGTTTTTTATATTCATGCAATGTTACCAAAAGAGATGCAAGAAATCTATGAGAAGTTTTTTCCTTATGCGAAGAAAATATGGAACTTCAAATAAGTACCTATATTGTATTTCGGCAAAGAATTAAAAAGTTTACAAAATACTTTCAACTTTGGTAAAAAAAGTATGCCAAATGGCAATTTAGGAACCAAATGTAGCCTACTACAGATATAATAATCAATGAAAAAATGAGTACGTCTTATCGAGTGAATGATACCACAGAGACTTAAGTTAGAAAATATTGAGAAATTGTGTATCTACCGATGATATGAAAACGTGCAATGGATAAAAAAATCGAGTCATGAGACGCAGAGTTTTCTTAAAAGAAGAATTTTGATTTTTTTTTCGAAATCACTACAACACCTTGTCGATGCCAAATAACTTTTTCCTCATACTTGCAAAACATATTACCAGAAACTCATTTAAGCCATGTAATTCCAATCGTTTATGAAATTTTTATCAATGCCCAATATAATTTAAAGAAAGGAAAAACATGAATTTACTCACTGCTTTTTATGTAGAACTGGCATTCGATTTGATGTAATTAGTTTTGGTTTGAATCTCATGAAATAAGAAAATAAATTCTGGCTTAAACTGACTAATTTTTTGTAGAAGAAGTCAGAATGTTTAGAGGCCGAGGCAAAGAACAGTTACAACACAAATGAGAGTGGCCTACCTTGTAAATATTCCCTCGTCCTTCAAAAGCGTTCTTTTGCCTAGATCTTTATTTGCAATTAAAACCGGAGAAGAGATTAGACCTTGAAATCACCGGTTCACTTCCTTTTCACTGTTGAAAGGTTGAAGATTCCTCCTCTTTCGTTTAGGGCCAAAGAAAATATCTCAAAGTCGACCAACGTTGTAACCTGAAAGAAAGGATAGCATATTATGTTTAATGTCAATATATAATTGGAATGAAATTGAAACAAATCTCAGGAAATATCTGACATTCGTATGAAATTGTGATATGTTAAAGTGTTTTGTTCAAACAACAAGTTCTTTGAGACTCAAATACACTAAATATTCGTGTTGTTCTGTGTATTTCAATGCTCATGCAGGTCGGGTCTAGTGAAGAGCTTCTCTCCCAAGCATTCCATTACTGAGAATTAATGATTAATTTTTAAAAAATTAAAGCTAAAAAAATTAAAACAGTTCATACCGTGTGAGTAAAGAGAATGTCCTCCTTTGCTGGCGTTGACTTCTTGAGAGCGAAGTACGGAGTCGTCGTCTGAGATGATCTGCTGCTGCAATGGCTGAGTGGTCAGAGTTTTCTCTCCTGTCCTGTCCTTCCTTGGTGTTCGAGTCGAGTCGATTATTTGAATGTCTGGCTTCTCGAGCGCCGCCTTTATATGTCAGCCGACGGGATGATAGCGGAGCAGGAGGAGGGGGACCTTAGTTTTCCTTTTATAGCGCAATGCCAATGAAATATTTTCGTACTGGTCGTAGTGGAGTGAGTGAAACAGGTGAGCTGCGATTTCGGAATATTTCTAGAATTATATAAGGAACAGCGAGTTATCGGAAGATAACGCAATCCGTTCAAGAATATCCTCATCCGATTTCCTCAAATCACCCTCTTCCCAGTTTGGCGACCGGCCGGATGTTCTTATCAGCGACGGCCAGCAAATGCTGCGCTGACTGTTATCTCGCGAGGATAAACTTCCTTATCTTGATGAAAGATTACGGAAAAGCTTAGGAAAATGAAGAATAGCCTAAAGTAATTCGTACGTACGGTTCTCTTAATTAGGTGGAAAATTAGTTATTGGTCTTTCTCTAAGCAAATAAGTACCTGTTTAGGTTCTCATTGTGTATATACTAGGATTAATTGTCTCGTCCAAGTATTAGAGCAGTCTTCCCATCTACATTACTAAATGCTTAGTAAAGTCACTCGACTCCCAACGGACACTATCCATTTGGAGGTTTGTTACGCACATTGAGACCAATTTTGTGCTTAATCTTTCATTAATCACGCTTCATGTGATGTTCTTTTTTACTGTCCCTGCGAAATACTTGCAATGAGTTACACATATCAAATAAATCAAACATTATTAATATGTCATTTATTAAGCACCTGATGCATAAGTGAATAGGGCAAAAAGTCGAGGCGAGCGGCTGGTAACTGAAGTATCGTTTATTAAATCATTAACATTTCGACGATTATGGAAAAAATAAGTATATCTTATGAAATTAGTCCCTGAGAGTATCAAAATATTATAAAGCAAAAGAATATATGGCTCTCAAATCAAATGGAAACACATTACGATTAGAAATCCTCATCCCTCCACATTATTTAAATGAACCTTATTCGCTTAATTGTTCATTTTCCTTCAGTAAGAGTTTAATGAACACTAATTAGATTATTATAGATTGAGTATTGAGGGACATATGCACATTTTCACTGATAATTGAAACATAATCTCAAATTGTATCTTCATTAAGATTATTGTTCATAAAAGATGACACACTGTGAGTAATGCATCGTCCCTCATGGAAAGCTGAGTACATCTCATGATCTGAACAACAATATAAATCTTCTAAGAGGCTGTTAACATTTCAAGAAGACGGTTCACGTTTTAGGGTATTTTAAAATAAGTCTTTTAAATTTAAATACATCATATTGTAATGAGAAATCCACATCCTTCGGTATTTTTATAGTAAACTTCCTTGTCTACTTGTGCATTTTCCTGCCAAAAATTGAACTCTGAAGAATATGAAAATCATTTCGAAAGTGTTTTGGAGAGTCGCAAGCAAAACAGCATGATTAAATGACACATGCTTCTTATTTGGAATTGAATTATAGTTTTCTTTGTGGTTTGTTAACCACACTATGCGGAGAATATCGACCCTCTTCGGAAAGTTTTATATGTCACAGAACTGTACAAAAATATTAGTCTCAGTGATCCAGTTCGCGCTATAAGAAATGAGAGTATATGGCTCTAACATTTAAATAAAACTGATTCAGATGAGAAATCCACATCCCTCGATACTTTCTAAAAATGAAATATCTTCGCCTCCTTGCGCGTTTTCTGTTAATTAAGTGAATTCTGAAGGAGAAATAAAATATTTTAAAGAGTATTGACGGGATGTATGCTTATTTTAGTTAATAAAAGAAATCAAAACTTCCGTTTATAGCTGCATTTAGATTATTGTTGGGACTTAAAATCCACACTCAGCGTAAACTATTGCAACCACTTGGAGTAATAACATAAATATCAAGAAGAGAACCTCAAAATATTCTGTAGGATGAAATATGAATGGCGGTAAAAACGCAAGTGATTACGCAATTATTAGCCGGGCAATATCGCAATTTTAAGCTAAAATTGGGTTAAATCTTTTCAAATACCGACGTCTGAGTGATTTTCCCTCACTGGATGGTCAACTGTGTAGTCTAAGCTGCTGCCAAAATAATGGCCAACTTCCAAAAGTCCACATCTAGGAAGGACGAAGCGGCAGAACGGTTTCAACTCTTGAAAGCTAAGATCGCGCTGGCGAGACGGCTGGTGTCAAGGATTCAGTGTATGATGGAATACAGTACATCTGGGCAGTGTTTTACTTCCAAAGTCCGGCGCATAGCACGAAGCCTCAGATTCCATTATAGGAAGAGACACTTGTCCGATCCTAAGAACTACCGCCTTATAAGCTGCCACAACTCCGTGTATTAAGCGCTTACCTTCATCTTTAGCGACCTCATCCTGCATCTGGTCCAGCCAGTTTGGGACTAAGTGTTCGAGCATAGGAGTTTAATGCGGGAATTTGCGGGATGTGAGTAAAACCTGCTCATTGTTAGATGAATATTAGTGTGGGCCGAATACACGTTTAGTTCAAGAGTTCAAATGGAATCGTCATAGGGCGAAAAAGATGTTACTTGTCACCTAAATCACATATAAAATAAATTTGAAATGAATGTAAGTACAACAACGCGAGTTCCACCTGTTATTGTTCTATTACTTTGCAATTGATAAGAATAAGTATCAGTTATTTCGTCACACTGACGACACTTTCACATTGTTTCGGCAAAAGGATTTGTATTCCGTTCGTTGATTTACTCGTGTGAAAAGTTACGTTACAATATATCTCAATTAGATGACTCTTACGTAAATGTAATTTATGTTTCAAATGAGAGGAGAACCTCGACAAGGGAAGGTCTAGACGCCAGCCAGGCCTAGCGACAGCTGGAGCATGGAATTCGTTGAGCCGCTGTGCTCAACGCGCCAGAGAAGTCACGTCGCTCTGAAAGCGAGCGTCCAGAGGAGATAAGTCGCATTCTACTGTTAAGTTTTGTTGGAGTACGGTCGTACTTTCGAGTTGAAGAAAGCTGGGCGGTAGACAATGACGTTAAGGACGTTTAATGAGTAGGTTCATATCCCTTTATTTGGACTACGTCATAGTTTGAACTATCTGATTCTTCTTTCACATGCTGATATTACATTGTATTGCCAGCATGTTTGATATTCCTTAGCCCTGGCTGTGGCAAGTCCAAAACAGAAAGTCAGCTCCTCTGCAGTATTTTAGGTTGTTGCTTAAAATATAACGACCATATTTTTTAGCATCTTTGCCAGCGGACTCGCCATAGAATCATACACCTTATGAAAACTCCTTACAATAAGTAGTAGTAAATATGAAAAAAGTTAACAGGAACCAAAACTATAAGAAAAAACTTAAGAAGTACCCACAGTACTTTTCTGACAGCAAAAACATTTATTTCACGTATTTTTTTACAAGTGCAAAATGACCTGCCGAGTGGCTGCAACAAAAAAATATAAATATATATCTGTGATCAGCCGCTCAAAATCGATGGTTCTTGCCCTGTCGATAGGAAAGTTCCAGTGATAGAGAGAAAGTTTTTTATGCACGGCGGCATCACAGAATTGGCAACATAGGAACAGCTGACCAAAAGGAGAGTGAAAAGATTAAGAATAGGCTGACTAGGAAAGCAAAACAAGAGAAAAGAGAGTAGGGAGGTTCTTATGAAACTATGCACAATATTATTTCAGATCCTGAAACAGATGAGAGAGATACTGTAGCCAAAAATACAGACAAATATTTTCATATTGGGTTCGGATCACACTCTGAGACTCAAATGTGAATAGTGCTTGCTAATACTGCTATGGTAAATGACAGGTACGGCATATAAGATAGAGCAGCGTTAGCTATCGTCTCCAGTGTTCTCTCTAACTTTGGCTTAATATCTGAAACAAAAAAAAGCAAAGGTTATTCACAAGAATAAAATAAAACGATTAAAATCTCTTTTTCGGAGTAACTAGTAGAGTGAGCAGTTATATATAGTTGACGAATATCCTAAAGGCCTGTACTTCGATAAGCGCTCAGATGACACTCTTGTATTTGAAACAAAAAGCTTAGAAATATAGAAATCTCAAGAAGGAGGAGCACATTTCAGTAATTCAGAAGTCAGGTTCCATCTACCTCTGTCACACTGTACCTTTAACAAAAACTTCCAAGGATACTGCTTCTAGTATATTTGATGCAGCTAGCGCTATATGTCTCAACCTATCTAACGTACGCATCGTTGAAAGTGACAGCACGAATACTGGCTGTAAAAGTGGTGTCATTAGAGTTTTAGACACATCCCAGAATCAGTGATCTGTCTTTAACACGTTCATCAACGCACTTTTAGGCACTTAGTTGAAAAACTGGACACAAAAAGTGAAGGACCAAAATGTTTTTAGGGCCTATTGGCTAAGTCTAAAACATTGTGAGAAACTATCGATGGCATCAAAAAAACTGAGAGCAACCTTCCTGAAATCAACTATCAAATTCTCAGTAAAGATTTATAGTACCTGTTTGAGATCCGTAAGGCTATCAGCTCCGGGACCTGTCATCAAGATCTTGCAAATCATGAACCAGGGTCCCTGATTCACTCTTGTTGGTTAACTGCTACTAATAGGTATCTTAACCTTTTTACATCTTCCAACTTAACATCACCCAAATTAATCCACATTTCAACTTTCATATTGAAGGTTAGTGCACCATAGTGGTTCACTGTGAAGACAAAAATCAAATGCTTGGAAATGGACCGAGATATCTATATATATATATATATATATATATAAATCCTGCTATCATTTTGGCACCCGTTAATGAGCAAGTTGCATTTGATCTGGCGTCCGAGTGTAATTTGGCTGCCGTATACCGGACGCCGGATTACAAACATGTAAAAATCACTGGAATCTACTATTTACATCATGTAGACCCCATTTCCGAAAATTAGTATGGACGCCAATTTGTTGGCAGTATGTACAAATTTCGTATATTGTTAGTTCAGCATAATTCCGGGCCGAGTGGCGCTGACTGCGGCGTATAACTTGGTCGCGGTTATCTCCGTTCAGTCTGCGCAGCAAGTGGCGTCCTCGGTTTGGCAACATCGCTCTTCCTCGCGGCTTTCTGCAATTCTCTCATCCAAGACTCTTTCGAGGTTTGATGCCTCGGTGGACTGCGTGGTAGCGGAGTTCTTGTCGTCCGGCGCTACCGCTCCAGTTTTTACCTGGTCCAAAGCCAATTAAGTGGATTTGCGCAACGGTAATTTCAATAACAAAATTATTGTTGTCATGGGACCGCAACAGGTTGGCGCAAGAATAACTCTTTCAGGTGATTAAGTAGAAAAATAATGGATTGTGTATCTGGAAAGCCACCTTTTTTTATATTAATGCTTGGTGCGTAAATTCAAGAATAATGCTAGAATACGACTAATTCTTTCTTTAAACTATCTCTACCTTCGACAAAAAGTATAATACAGTACCTTGTACTGTATTATACTTATTTTCATTATTATTTAGTATTGTATTATACAGTAAAAAGTATAATGCAGTACAATGCTCTAAAACTTGTACTTGCAGCCACTCGCAGTAACCACTCGCAGATTTTCTCGACTAGTTAAAGGCGAATACTTCGTTTTGAGTTAACAATTAATGTAATGAACGATGATAGTCTTTCTAAGATGAAACAAACATTTAGTTTTTATCAGTATTTCGAACGATATGGAAAGAATGGGTGCGGAAACTTTTTATCAGCGAATGGATTATTATTTCAACATTTGCTGCTCGTTAATATATGATTTTTCCGAATATACTTCTATTTTCCCATTAGGGAAGAGACAAACACTTTGAAAAACCGAATTTGAAAATTATTGCATGTGCTAACCCTAGCGAAAATGAGAGCGTGTTCTGAGCGTTTAGGAACGAACCACGGAGGTGTTCATAAATTGCGAAGAACGCGCTCAGAACACCATCCCAGTGTGTTCTCGAGCGTAAATGTGAATGCCTTGGAGTGATCTCAAACACACTACGGAGCGTTTAGCTACGTTCTTGAGTGTTCGTGAACGCCCTGTGAGTCACAATCTTCAGCGTTTCAGAGCGTTTACGTTCATTTCAGAAAATCCTGTCTAGGGTGTTGAGAGCGTTCATCAACATAATGTAATATGAACGTTAGGCACTTATCTTGGAATTTGTCATAATAAAATTATTTTTATAAATAAACTTTGTGCCCTTAAAGTTCTTTGAAGTTATTATTTTATTACTTCGCATAACGGTAATCATATACATCGAATACATTCTTACTGGCTAGGGGGTTCGAACTGAAGACCTTTCACGCAGGAGACTTACACTCTACCACTACTCTATTTCATATCTGGGTTGACTAAGTGTATTTATGCTTTATAAAGAGTGTAGTCGCTTCGTTAGATATGGCTCTGCTCTTAGTACGCGATTTCAACATTATGCTTTCTAAAGAGTGTAGTCGCTTCGTTAGATATGGCTCTGCTCTTAGTACGCGATTTCAACATTATGCTTTCTAAAGAGTGTAGTCGCTTCGTTAGATATGGCTCTGCTCTTAGTACGCGATTTCAACATAGCTGACGTTTATGACCTAAGGCTGATGATTTATAAGCTCATATCTGACGTCAGGGATGCATATACGGCTTTTCTTTATAACACATTATCATTGGCTTTCTAATATACATTATTTCGAAGTAGAATTGAGAAAGAAATAAGATTGAACCAATTTTCATGCCGCGTTAGGCCACACTATGGATGCTGTTATTAATTTACAATTGATATTGAAAATGCATTTGGGAAACTAGACACCCGGAATTCACGGCTCGCCAGCGACGGATTTGGATTTTTGTGCTGTGTGGGTTGGCACAAAGAAATAAAAAGGATGCATTTATTCCCTTGAAGACTACCGGAAAGAAAACGGCTGTGTTTTCACTAAATGCACAGATGAAGATGGGCCGCTAAAAGATATCCATTAGATGTCTATTAGATATTGATGTTTGAGGATTGGGTGCGCTTTGTTATTTCTCAGATGCTTATTCTCACAATAAATTCGTTAGTGGAGTTGACGTTATTCTCACAATGGATTTGCCATCAAAATAGTAATAATGCATCATGGCTTTTGGAGCGTTCCAACATATTTCAAAACATTCTCGGCAGCGTTCATCTGCGTTCCATGACAGCTCAGTCGGACAGCGTTCTTGAGTGTTCCAGAACATAAATGCAAACACTCTCAGTAGGCGTTTTCTCGGGCGTTTCAGACCTAGGTCTTCGGAACAGCGTTTACGAACGCATGAGAACAGTGAGGGAAAGACAGATTAACGTGGATGAACATCAACAAACACTATGAAAACGCCAAAGAACGCACAGGAACGTTAAAAGAACTACTGTAAACGCACTCCAGCAGCGTCATCAGCCTCCTTCATTTTCGCCAGGGAAATTGTTAGATACTTTTTTTAGAAACATATTCCAGAAAATTTTTTTCTGTTCTCGTCAACGTCAATTCCGCATGGTATCTCATGGGGTGTAATGAGGGGGTGAATGACGAATATTTAAATATCCTCCAGTCGACCGCTAGATCTGCTGTCACCCAATTCACATTGAAAATGGCTGTTAACCAAAATTTACGTTCATGATAATATTTAGTCCAAATATCCTGTTTTATAATTTAAAAATACATGGATCGCCTTGCACTCATCGCCCCACTGCAGAAATAAAAAAAAACAATTAAAATATGCTCAAATTTGCAACATAAATCAAGCTTCTAAGGGACGAATTGGGGCCTCCCGTATGTAGTCCTGTTGGTGTGAATCTCGAGTCATTTGTATCGAAAAAAGCCATGAAAAGGTAATGCAATAGACGTGGGACACGAAATTTAAACGTTTCCCTAGCGAAGGCCACTAAAAAATATAAAAATGAAGCGATGAAGGGTAAACTGACCGCTCGCTCCCATGGTAAAATAATTCGCGTCTCTATAAGTGGAGTGAGATCTCACTTCATTTAATACGAGAACTGCCTCCATGAGTAATGCGATAGCCATGAAACCCGATATGGAGACACTTCCCTGGCAATATAAATCAAGCTTCTACGGGACGAACTGGGGCCTCCCGTATGTATTCCTCTTGGTGTGAATCATGAGTCATTTTTATCGAAAACAGGCACGAAAAAGTAATGCGATACACGTGGGAATACGAAATTTGAACTTTTCCCTGGCTAAGGGTACTTTAAGAAAGTGAGGCATTGAAGGGTAAACTGACCGTTCGCTCTCATGGTAAAATAATCCGCGTCTCTATAAGTGGAGTGAGATTTCATTTCATTTTATAACAGAACTCCACGAGGACTCCATGAGTAATGCGATAGCAGCGGTAACCCGATATGGAGACGTCCTGATATGGAGACACATCCAATTTCAAAGGCATGGCCCTCGACGAAATAGACATTAATTAAAATGATGTGATCCCTATTGAAGATGATGGAGGTGAAAAAGATGATGATGATGATAGGAATATGAGCGATGTAATCGATGATCCATTCTCAAGTTTCGAGCTAGAAAAAGGGAATGAAACCAGATCACCTAATGTTTCCCCTTGTACTTCGAAAAAAACTTAAAATATACTCGTCCCATGGACAGAGGAGCAAAAACATATTGTGGCATCATGTTTTAAGAAACACATACAAAACAAAATACCCCCGAAGAAGAGAACTTGGTTAAAAATTAAAGTTTTTATACAAAACATTTATAAAAAAATGGATTATGTACAATTATCATGTACAATGATATTGTAAAAGTAAATTTCAAAGGCAAAATAGCCTAAGCAGAGTTTTTCAATACTAGTTTAACTCAAAGTGAGTTTTTGTATTACTCAATTTTTTTAATATATCAGTACATTTTTTAGAATCAAATTTTGCGGTTTCTTTGCTGCCTCATAAAAAATTGTACCACTGACTTTGATCCACAAAGACCAGTTATTTAATTTGTAAATTTCATTGATCTTGAGAATTTTATTGTAAGTTTTTAATTATAAATGAAAGGGTGTTAGCTTTTTCCTCAAAGTGGCATATTTAGTTGATAATCCAATATAATATTGCAGTAGTTATGAAATAAACTGCATAACCCCTTCAATGACAATGTATTTATTTTGAATATTGACAAAAATTTTCCTCTCTGCAGAAGTGAAACCCGAATTAATTGATACTGCTTTCCAATGTTTATCCTCATAGAAAGGTGACTTTAATTGATGGTATTAAAACCTTTGGCTCAATTATATGTACAATTTATCCTAATCTTACTTCAGCCAATAAGGTTTGAAAACTGCGTTACTCTTCACTATCCATAAGTTCAGGCAGCGGTAGCTACTGAATCCGCGAACAATTTTCCAGCTAAAGATACACCAGCAACTGTGGTTTTAAGGAAAAGAATGTTGGTAAAGAACCAAATAATGGGGGTAAAGTAAGTGGTTTTTAAACTCTTTTCTAACGGAAATCTGAATATGTACTCAAAGATACCAACTAAAAACCACCTTTACCGCGAAAATAATTATCGTTTGTCAATTTTTTTCTTTTGTGCGGAATTGAATCTTCTTTATTAAAGCCTCGGCAGTAGTTTCCCATTGTTAAAGTTTACCAAGCCTATCTATATTGCCTACACTTATGCCTTTATAACATCTTTCCCCCGGATTATCTCCTCCCGCCCCACGATTTTGTGGAAATTCGTCTGTAAGCTAATGCAGGAAGTGGATTTTTAACGATATTTGGCACCCTATTGCATTTTAAGAGGCAGTAGGGCAACAAATAAAAGTTGTTCCTCACCTCATTTTAGCTTTTCTGCTTTCATCATCCCATTGTTTATTATATTTTGAAATTCAGGGCCTAGGGTTATCTTCCTGTTTTCAGGTCCAGTAAAAATGCTTTCCTTTAGATGTAGCTCTTCACTATATGCTGTGAAAATATTTCCACTTAGTACTGGAAACCTCTTTCATGTTTTCTCAGTATTTTGTCAAAATTCTCCCCACTTGTTGGAGAAAATTGCATTGTGAGAGAAATATTTGTATGCATGTTGCTTAAACCGTGTCGGCTGGTTTTATTGGAAGAATCTTCGTGTAGTATTGGGAAAATCTTCCATCTTTTCCCTGCAAATCGATTTCGTGACACAGTGCTGCGTGATAGGCCACCGCGGACTTACCTAGTTGACTGCGCCAGTCAAATTCCTCTCTCGCTTTCCTCTAGGCGTGTTTATAGCATACCGAAACAAAACTGAAATACATGAATGAGGAGCAAAAAAGATAGATTTCAATAAAACTTGGCTAAGTATGCTCCTAGTGATACAATGTTTACCCCTATGCTGATTATAATCGTTGTTTGGCAGTTGTAGTACATTTAGTTAATAGTAGTTAATTGTTAAGTGCAACACGTTCACCCATTTTATACAATAGCAGCTATAAACTGCAAAAATGACAAGCAAGAGCGAAGTTTCCATGATAGATAAATTTGGCAACAGCGCAGGAAGGCAAAATGATATCGCAGTGGCAGTAAATATACAAAATGGATTCCAAATTGATGATAAAATGTAAAAAATATACTCTGGACGCCATAATGATTGGTTATGAAAGGATGCCAAAATGTTACCTGTCTGTACGGATTCAAGGTGCACGTACATCTACTGTAAAAAAATAGTTGTCGCAAAACAAAATAGTACACAAGGGCGGAAATCACTCGGTTGTTCTACATACGCGATAAAATAGAAATATATATAAATATTTCTGGTGGATGCCAAAATGTTGCAGTGTGTAAGGTAGGCAAAATGATAGCGGGATGTATATATATATATATATTATATATATATATATATATATATATATATATATATATATATAAAAGTTTGCCAGAGAAAGGCAGACGACAAACACAGAAAACAAAAAAATGATGAACACACTTACAAAGTTTCTTGATATTTCGGTGCCACTAGCACCTTGGTCGCAAGAGCGAAGACTGAGAAGGAAGGGAGGACTGAGGCGGTAGGAAGGGAGGACTGAGGCGGAAGGAAGGAAGGGAGGGGAGGGACAGGGGAAGGGGAGGAGGGGGAGGGAGAAGAAAGGTGGGGGCGGGAGGCGGGAAGTGGAAGAAATTCGAAAGGAAGAAGTAGTATGGGCAGAGGTGAAAGAAGAAGTTTTTTTCTGAAGAAGACGCTCAGGGTAGCCTCTACGAAGGAGGGATTGGTGGAGATTGGAGAGAAAAAGGTCAACAGCGACACAAAATCCTACAGCGACCCTCTTCTTCTAAATCTCTCTCTCTTAATAAGTTTCCTCATGATCAAATCTCCCTCTGTACCACCTATTTCCCTGGAGTTCACTCCATCCGTCGCTTAATCAAAAATCTCTACCCCATCCTCTCTGACAACCTTACCACTTCCAAAATTTTCCCCCGCTGTCCTTCTCTCACCTTTAGACGCCCTCCCAACCTCTCCACCCTCTTTAAAATCACTAAACCTCTTTCCAAATCAATCTCCCGACCTACTAAGTCCCTTCCGACGCCGTGCAATCGCCCACGTTGCAAAACTTGTGGCATCCTTCTCACCCAGCCTCTGCCTGATAAATTCCTTGCCGCTCATCTTCCTTCCGTCCCCTCACTCTCCTGCGTTTCCCATAATGTTGTCTATATCCTTCTTTGCCAATTATGCCCTAGTTTTTACATCGGTTTGACGACCACTCCCCTTAACATCCGCATGAATGGCCACCGCTCCAGTTGTAATGAACCACCTTCTATTTCTGTTTCCCTCCCTGTTGCCACCCATGTTTCTTCCCACCACTCCACCTTTAATAATATTTTTAAGGTTGGCATTCTCGCCTCCCTTCCCCCTTCCTCCTCCCCACTCCAAATCAAAGATCTTGAGTCCTCTTGCATTTACTTATTCCAGGCTTTCTCTCCGCCAGGACTCAATAAATCCCACTAACTTCTTCTTTCACCTCTGCCCATACTACTTCTTCCTTTCGAATTTCTTCCACTTCCCGCCTCCCGCCCCCACCTTTCTTCTCCCTCCCCCTCCTCCCCTTCCCCTGTCCCTCCCCTCCCTTCCTTCCTTCCGCCTCAGTCCTCCCTTCCTACCGCCTCAGTCCTCCCTTCCTTCTCAGTCTTCGCTCTTGCGACCAAGGTGCTAGTGGCACCGAAATATCAAGAAACTTTGTAAGTGTGTTCATCATTTTTTTGTTTTCTGTGTTTGTCGTCTGCCTTTCTCTGGCAAACTTTTATATATTCGTCACTTAAGTGATCCTAAGTGCAGTTATATATATATATATATATATATATATATATATATATATATATATATATATATATATATATATATATATATCAATTTAGTCGACGAGGTACTTACCAGAACATCTCAGGCGTGTTGTCGATACAGTTATTTGAATCAATGGATATTTCACCCATCCAGAAGATCGTTAAGCTATAATGATATCAGATTCGAGGGATGATGTCAGAGAACAATAGTGGAGTTATTTCCTGGAAGCGAAACGTACAGATGGAAACAAGACCGTAACACATTTCAAAATACCACAAAGATTTCTATAAGCTACAGACTACAGAGAAAGGATTGGCTGGAATACCGTTAATCTTACGTGTCCTCCTATTCCTCCCTAAGAGTACGACGACGTTAGAATTAATGACTTCATCGCCAAGAAAAAATTCACTGAATTACATTTAGTAATTTTCAAACCAAACACAGGCAGTGGAGAGAACAGTAAATGTAGTCACCGAGGCAGCTGCCAGTGTATCTGGTGCAGAGAAATGAGATGGTTTTATCCGTTCCAAGCTGAAGTAAAGACAACAATGCCAACTTTCACTTATGTGGCTTATTCCAACATACTTAGATTTTAAGTACAGCGCCCAAGTAATGGTTGGTTAGTTGGGTATGGCGTGGGTAGAACTCGTGGTTGAGGCCAGAGTTATGAGTCGCTCCAACATACCTAAAGTGTATAGGAGCGGGCAAAGAGCTGCACATAAAAGAAGGAGAGGAATGGAAATTATATATTTATTAAAAAAAAGGCCTTACAAAGATGCCAAATACCAATTTTGAAAGTAATCCGATCAAAGTATTTCAATAAGAGGAAATTATAAAAAAATCGTGTTTTTTTAGGATTTTTCAATATCTCGATTGTGATGAGGGACTCATCCTTCCCCTAAAAGAATGCAGAGGGGGAAGTCTATATTTTTGACTAAGAGTGTTTAAGCGAGGCTAAAAACCCATTTTGAACCCAATCACATTACCTCATTAAATAAAAACTAAAAAAGTTATTTTTGCTGCGAAAATGGAAAGATTATATGTGCGATGTACTAGGTGACAGGAAGTATAAGGTCACGAATTTTTCCACACGGATGAACTGAAGCTGTTTATTTCCAACGCAAATACTTTGGCGTGGTCCTGGACATCGAAAGAGAGTACAGAGAGGCTAAAAGGATAGTGTTCGGATTGGACAAGTGTGCATTCATCCACCTAGCGAGAGGGAGATTTTCGAAGAACAAAGATGACTTGCACCCGGTTGATGGGAGCGTCTTTTGACACCTTGAGGGCAATAACAGCTATGTATATCTCGGCTTCCTCTAAAGCCGTATACAGAAAGTTGAATCAGTGAAGGAAAGAGTCACCACCAAGTGCAGACAGACTTTCAGGAAAATCTGGAGTTCTGAACTGCCTAGCAAGAACGTTGTTCTTGCTACGACATACTCACCCTTCCCACTCTGCTTTACACCTTTAGATACATAAATTGTACCGCTTATGAGTCTCAGAACCTTAAAATTAGAAGAATGATGATGATGACAATCTTCTGAAGTCCTATACCGAAATCATCTATCGTCAGACGGTATCACTCACGCAGTTTAGCCTGTTGAGCCTGGAGTGTCTCCACATCAGGGTTGTCTTTGCAATAATATAACAAGTACGCAAAAGGAGAGACTTGTAAGAGAAGTCGAAAGTGTCGGAATTGGAGCGTTTCTTTTCTAGGCGAAAAAGAGGGCAGCGGACAAAAGAGGTTGGACTTTGACCTAACATCGAATGGAAGCGACGACAGAAAGTCCATCTTTTCGCTGAAGGCAGACGTTCTTAACATTTAAGTTAAGAAGGCCGAGCAGTACACCTTTGGTCAAGCCACAAACCGAGAAGGGCATGCATGGATGCTTCTACAGAAACATGGAGAAACACGGGCTATCGAAAGAACTGACATTTGCCTTCCTCCTCTCGACGGATCTGAGATCAGAGACAGAGGGTTTTGTTCTCACATGCCAGGATATTGTCATTAACACATTTATGTAACGTCGCATTATATTCTAGAGGAAGGATGCGGACACGGGATGCAGGCCATGCCGATCTCAGCCGAAGAATTTGCGCCACCTTCTCTGCGGGTGTAGCTTTTACACAAATACAGCTTATCGCTAGGCATAAAGCGGCTCTTCGAGTGTTATATTTTCATCTGCGACACCATTTTGATATCGACGATACTCCTGTGTTGCCATATGCCCCTGGAGATATGAAGCCCGTCGTGACGGCGATCTCCTAATACCTCAGCCTTCAACTTGCTGATAGCGTCCATGACAACCAGAATACAAGTATTGCCGGAACAAGCTCTTGTCATCGGACACATGTAATATATAAAAATTCGTTCCCACGGTTTTCTCCCCTCTGCTTGCTTTACCCTGTTGTATTTGTTCCTTCCAAACTTGTTGGAGGTAGACAGCATACTTTGGTTTTTGGAGGGTTTATAGTTCTTTATACTGTCCGTAGTTGTTGTCCTAAGTACGCCTATTATTTGTCGCTCTTGTGTAGACTTTGTTTTTGTTTTTATTCTTTCTAAGTACACATTTGGGTTTCTGCTGCTTAGTCATCGCTAGGTTGTGCCTCAGAGTAAAGCAAGGGCTTTGGTCTCCCTCCAAGCGTCCATGAGTCTATCTGGATTGGTCCTCTGCTCTTATTTTGTTATGTTCGACCTTAAATGTTTAATTTGGGAGTTGACTTGTGGAAAAAAGGAAACAAAACTTTTCGTACGTTGCTTAAACTTTTTTGTTTTTGCTGTTTATGACGTTTGAGCAGTGTTTAGTATGATTTGACTAAATTCGGTGTCTCATATCTTACCTTTGTTTTTTTAGTAGAGGTCTATATTGAGTTTACCAGGGAAAAAAGGCTTTTCTTTCCCCGATCTTTCATTTCTCTTTTCCAAATAGAAAAATGGAGAATAAACTGTGCATTCCAAAACAATTCTCGGCTGGTGGCCCTGGCTTGCAAGTCAGGACGTACAAAAGGGATTCAGGAATGTAACAGAGAACTTGAAAATGGTAGAAGCCGACGTGACGACCCGAATCAAAGATCTTTTGAAAACCTTAGGGAATAAATCGACGAAAACTGGCACATATGACTTAGCGTCGGAAATTACTCCAACTGTGAAGGACCTACGGGTGATACCGCCTAGATACGATGGCATGACTTAGCGTTCAACGTACAAAATGGTCTTTAGAGTCATGGCAGGCACTAGGGTTTGGACGGAAGAAAGCAAGATTACAGGCTTCATTGTCGCTATATAAACTGACGCCTTGAGCAATATTCAATCAATACCGGACCACGATCTGAAGACTTACGAGTGTCTGATGTCACGGATGGAAATAAGGTAAGGCGACAAGCACGTCTAATATCCAGCCAGCACAGCCAACTACTCCATTGAAATGTGCCGGAACACTGCAAGATTTTTAAGCGGATATCGCTTGACTCGGCCACATGGTTTATTCTTGGCGTCCAGCGATTTAATCGAACAATTTTCGGAGTCATTTTCGGAATTTTCGGAACAATCGGAGTTTTTTGTGGTTGGCGTTAGTGTTCCGAAACTGCGAAGACCTCTTGGGAAGATCTCCAAAGCTGCGAAGATCCGAAAGAAGCAAAAGAGATCCTAAACTGCGAAGATCTCCAAAGACTTCGGATAACGCATTCGTACGCACTCTGCAGTTCCGAGCGGCATTCAAAATTTCACAAATACACGCACGTGCCCAGAGCATGAACGAGGTCAAATCTGCAGAAAAAAAATCGAAAGAGTCATCTTGAAATTTCAACTAAACATGAAACAAGAAAGGAAAGGGAAAATCTGCTGTTAGGTGTGTGTTGAGAGTGGAGTTGTCTGCATTCGGTGGCTTTAGTCGTGAATCAGCAAGGAAACTAAAGAGTGCTGGCGCTGAGAGGAGAGCGTCATGGAGTAGGCCACATGCACCAAGAAAATTTAACAAGTAGTGTCACCCGAAATCCGAGTGTTCGGTCTGTTTATGGACGAGTACGTGAATGGCGTGGGCCATGATATGCTTTTCATCACCGGGGCTATGTGGTCTTGAAGTGGTATTAAGAACTGTTACGGGTAAAGTAGCTGACAAGTAGTTCGGAAAAATGGACGTAGAAATCACTTTGGGGGTAAAAAGATAATACAACGAGTGATAGTAGCCGACATCATAGAAGATATCATCTTGGGAATGGACTTTATGTCAAAATTCGAGTTGATGCTGGACCAGCAACTAAGACGTTTCAGGTGGCTAATGGAAAAATATTCCTTCATCATAGATGTGAAAAAGCCGTAAAATTCGTCCTAGACACGGATGAGGGTCTTACCCTCAAAAGCGACAAGGTCATCTTGGGTCGTATGGTCAACTTAGACCGGAGGGTGACAGGAATGGTCGAAGCCATATATGAAGTAATACGTCTTGGGATTATAGTGGAAAGAACTATGATTTTTACTCAAGATCCCACACAAATAAGCAAAATGAATCTCAGCGACGCGTTGGTGATCTTAGAGAATGGAACCTATGTAACGTGGCGCACGCTGGCATCGCCAATCCTCCATGGAAGTAGAAAGACGATGTAACCACGAGCAAATGCTGAAGATGTGAGGAAGTTGACCGAAACCCTCCAATACGCGAATATGGGGTGGACCAAAGGGCAGAAAGTCAAGGTTGACGAGCTGCAGATTAAGTATCAGGATATCTTCGCGATGGATGAGTGCCCATATGGGTGAACGAAACTGGCAAAGCGCAAAATAAATACCGGCGACACTTAACCGATTCGTCAACGTCCTCGAAAAATACCGTTATGTGAACCTGAAGAGGACGAGAAATCCATTAAATATATGCAAAAAGAAAGTTTTATCGAATCTTCATGCAGCTCCTAGACGTCGTCGGTAATTTTGGTGAAAAAATCGTGATCTGAGGTTCTATTTCTTTCGGTATCATTCTTCATGACCTCATAAATATTCCATCGGTCCAAAAAATATCACCATTTAGAACCAGAAACCTGGCATACTCCAAGATCATTAAGATAAGGAAAATGTCCGGATCATGACCAATTTGTCGTCATGCGATTAGTAATTGGAAGGAAATAATATTTCTTCTGAAGTTCACATATCCAGCAGGTGACGGGAATGAAACCACAAAGTGGCATGAGAAGGATTTTTTTTAACTGGTGTGAGTCTTTTGCTCATTTTATCTGTGGTTAAGCGATAAAGAAAATGTGATTGGAATCGGGCCAGCTACCTTCTTAACGGCGTAGATGTTAGAAACAACGCCCATACCAGTTCCACATCCTGATAAGCCGCAGATTTACAAAGCTAAAATTTCATTAAAATGCAGAACTTGCTTTACATAACTCATCTAAACATGTCAAAAATTTTGCAAATAAAATGATATCAAAGTAAAAATCATATGCATAGGGAACTCAGTAGTGATAGTTATTTCACGAATGTTTGTGGCATTTAGCTTGTGATTTAATGGCATTATTTCGAATGCTTTCTCGAATAATGACTTTAAATTTTTAAATAAAGACCAGAGAAGTCAGGAGGGAGAGGGGAGATATTTTTCACGATTTATAGAAAAGGTTAGAAAATATGAAGTCCCGATTTTTCGGTCCCGTCAACTTCGTATTATCGAGTTGCTACCGTATTGGTGGATTAATATTGTTGTGAAAATTTTAAATGCTAGTTTATTTCTCATTTATTCTAAAATTTTTCAACCTACACCAGCCAGACACTTTCATTCAAGTTTGATTAGCAGAATTATTAGCGCCCGTAAAATTATCTCTCTTTCTCGGTGTAGATACACCATCAGAATATGGAATCATATCACAGTTAGGTAAGTGGGTGGGAAGGTCATTCACAAAAAAGATAAACAGAAGTGGACCTAGTGTAGATCCATGAGGTATTCCACAACTGTTTGCAACCGGTTTGGACTGATAGCGAGCCTTCGATTTATGTTGAAGATGCGCCTGGAAGAAGAGCGAGGCAAGTCGAAACAATGTGAAATGAATCCAGATATTCGCGACCACTTTAATCCCACGATAAATCAAGGCGTTGATTTCAAAATTAGTTTTTTGCCTTCATCCAGAAAAAATTAGCTATAACAGATGGAATGATTGTGTCTCAATTATAAAAAACTCAAGCATACGCCCAAATGGTTTGTTTTATGTGCATTAAACAGGAAAAATATTCCGACGCCCATTGTCAGCGTGGATGGAACAGCAAATCGAAACGACACATACCGAGGAAGTGTGTGCTTTGTCTGCTTTGATGTGGACTACCTTTTTATGGCTAGACAGTTATGACTTGACCTTGGACGAGGCAATTCCATAACTTCTAATGTAATGTAGTTAAGAATGAAGTATGTTATGGCCAATTTTATCAGACACTTCTACGTTTTCAAACTTTCCCGCGAGCCGCCACATGATCGTAGGCATTGTAGTCATAGGAGCAGAATTTGTAGATCTTCGACCGGTGCTTTGACCGTGCCGGGCTCCTCTCAACCGTTCTGAGTTGCATGACACCGCCCAGGCATCAGAACGGGTGGCTCATCGGATTTTTGAGCATTGTAGAAATTTTTTAGGCTATAGATATTTGCCAAAAAATGTATTTTTTGGCAAATATCTCCATTGGTAATGTGGTAATAGGTTAAATTTTTCATGTTATTAGATAGGTAAGATAATTTTCTTTAAAACGAGATCAAAGTCATTGATTTCTAAGTAAAGTCATTCAACGGGATTTGAGAGTATACACCTGACAACAGCCTCAGAGTAAATCCGAGAAGTTTTAACCTTCATTGCCGAAAATACTTAAGAGAAGCACAAATAAATGAATTGTACTTCCATTGCAAAAATAATTCCAACACACGTTCTCTAGACAACTGTGAAATTTCAAAGAAAAACTCGCTTCTAAGTGGCTCCCGTGAACATTAAAAAGATCACAGAACAGCACACAGAATCACAGAAAACAACGAACCGGCATGTATCAAGCTAAATGAGATATACATTTAGTGATAGTAAATTTCCCTAGCGTGAAGAGCAAACGTGCCAAAGTTGAGCATATATTTGAAAACGCAGATGAAGTAATTTAAGCAGAGAGCTAGTTTGCTGAGCATATTAACGATAGCAAAGTTTTTCCGACAGGATATAAAATCGAAAGACAAGATCGACCCGATAGGACTGGTGGCGGAGTATTGATAGCAGATAAATCGTATTTGAATAGTACTGCACACATATTAAACGACAATGGAATAGAGAGCATTTGATGTACAATGAAGCAACAAAACAAAAGAAATATCCACATATGCTCATTTTAAAGGCCACCAGATTCGAACATCGATGTTTTGTACAAGTAAGAAACTCCATTAACATAATTTACCTCGAGAGATATCAAAAGCTTGATAGTTATTGGTGGGGATTTCAACCTTCCGGCTATAAATTGGAAAAACAACAGCGTTGAACCAAGTTCGAGGAAGAGTGATATAAGAGAGACCTTATATAATATACTTTCACACAACTCTGTTACTCAAATAGTAAACGAACCAACGAGAGGTAATAAAATATTAGAACTTTTAGCTGTTAGTCGTCCTACAATGATTAAACATGTCGATATCCTCGAAGGCTTAAGTGATCACAAAGTAGTTTATACGACTTTGAAAACGACAGTAGATTCCACTGTAAAACCCAAAAGTAAAGTCTACTTTTGTCAATAATTTCCCTCTGGAGTGCACACACGTACCAATTCTCTTGTAAAAGGGCTGTTGTTTTTTTGGCAAATATCTCCATAGGTAATGTGGTGAGGGGTTGAATTTTTGGTGTCATTCGAAAGGTGAGATAATATTCTTTAAAACGAAACCAAAGTCATTAATTTCTAAGTAAAATGATGTTACGCTCAAACTACCTTAAGCCTCTATATGAACTCATTCTAACCCTAATTGTGTAAACGGGGCATTAGTGGAGTTAACGTAGTCCAAGTGGTCTTCTTCATACGAGCATGGTCAAGTACGAAGAGCTTTTGAATGATTTTGAGAAGTTCTTATGAACGATTTAGGGTGGGAGTCGCTAGAGACTCGGAGGCTACGCGCTAGGCTTAGATTGCTTGAGCAAATGAGAGAGAATATCTTTCAGAGCGACACGGAGAGCATCATATCAGAAACACATTATATTTCCAGGTCCGACAGAATTGATAAATTAAGAGAGATATTTTGCCGAATGGATAAGTATGGGAATTTGTTTTTCCCTCGAACGATTAAGGATTTCAATTAATGCTAGGTGGAACTTTGATTTTTTTTACGGCTGGTGTCCTAACTTCCCCCTCCACACGCCTTTTGAGGCGGCTAGCGAGGTAGTATGTACATGTATGTAGATAAAGTAATTTAAGACAATAAATATTATTTTAACTGGTTAAATTCGATGTGGTTTTGGCTAATTTTGTTTTCTTCCTTACGTTCCAGATGATCACTTGCGGTGAGGGTTTCATCTTGTGGCGAAATGAAGGCCAGTCAGAGGTGAAGAAGCCGAGGTGAAGTGTCGGATGAGTTACCAATACACGTGCTCTCAGGAGATAGCCGTTGGAGCTGGCATCCTGTAAAAGAAGTGATACCAATGGCAAATCTAGTGAGAGACACCAAAACCCGGTTCAATTTATCAAGAAACTACTCAAAATGAAGTATTAACAGGGGACAACTGTCATCAGAGTCTCGAGCAGAAAAACCCATAATGCTTTAATAATTGTTTTTCTGAGGAGAGAATTTTGCTAAAAGGAGTTAACCAGATAACCCCATCATGTAAAGAAATCTAAGAAGGGAACACATAATTTTTACCATAATATGTTTGTAATTTTAAGAACTTCAATGGATAGAGTTAGTGTCATTTGTTTGGTTGTGAAGAAATTAATTTTCTTTGACAGAGAAAAGATGTGAACATGAATTGAAATAAATGCTATGGGCTATGATTTGGTAAATAAAAGCAGCAGTATTGTGTATTAAATGTCCTTAACAATTTAACCCCTAAAATGCATGTAGATAATAGAGTATGAATCATCAATATATTTAAATATTCCCTCCACCATGTTCTAAGTTAAACCAGCCCCATGATACTCCCTAAGCTTTCCCAATAGGAGCCCATGTCCTCTTCTTGAAGCTGTTCCCTTATTGATATATGTGCCTGGTTATGGGTTTCGGTTTAATTAATTAATTTAACAGGAGTAATTGTACTCGATTCATTCACAGTTGTTATTTTTATAATTGGCGCCTTAGCAACACTTTTAGTACATAGAGTTGGAGCTAGCGCTCCTATCGGAAAACATTTGCATCGCATTAAAAAATTGTGTAACTAGTGCTGCCACATACCGGTGGTCATATAATCTACGTGATGCTGAGAAAATGCATATTCCAACATTCCTCAATTCGCCGCTTCTTTTTCGGGGAGCCGCCACGGGTCCGAGAGTGCAAGATTCAATAGGTATTCCCTTCCACAGAAGTTGGTTTGCGTGCATCCGGTGAGAAGAAAATGAATGTTTTGTTGTTTACGCGGATATTGCATGCAATAATTTACTTGTATTAAATCTGTGCAGTATTGTGCTCCTTTATTTCAACATAACGTGTCGGAAATTGTGGTTATTTGCGGATAAAGAAATCATGCCGTGTACGTATTTGGTACCAAGCTGCAATACGGGCTGCAGCCGTAAATCAATGGGGATTCTGCTGTTTTAAGTACCATCGAACCTGAAAAAGTGCGGTGCCTGGCAACTGGCAATACCCCGACATGATTTTCTGCTGAAGGAGAGTCATCGGGTGTGCGCGATGCATTTTTTAGAAGAGGAATTTATGAGGAACGTGATCCATCGTGACAAGGACAGAAACGTGTTTGCTGTGGTTTGCAACATTTTTGAAGATTTTTGGGATTTGTTTATGAATGTGAATATTATGAGTCATCATTTTTCTTTTCATGCATTCAATTATTGTTTTATCTGTATTTAATGCCAGTTTGGGGATAATATAAGCTTCGTGAATATTCTGCCATTGTTAATGTCACTATTTATTCATAGTGGACTCCGTGCAACAATCGGTGCGTGCATATATATTCATAGTTCCAGCTATCACACCCGGATTCGTTTATATAACAAAATAAATCAACGCTAAGGAAACAACGTTGACGGAACTGTTGACGCAGTGTTGAGGTATTTTTAACATAAACCCGTTGAGCAGTGGTTGATCTACCCCTACTCCCGACCGTATTGTCCTCTAATAACTGTATTTTGGCTCAATTTCGTCATAATTCATGAAATGAGTGTAAAATGTATTGAGTTTATCGTATATTCGGCTGAGCAGTGCAATTATTCATGGAAAATAAGCGTATTTTAACTGCTAATATGCATTCAGTGGAGTGCGTTCAAGGGTTTTACGTTCACGAACAAAATATTCGCCTTTTGGTTTGTTCTATGGTTTACATAATTCATTCTTTCATTATTATACCTTAATACTTTTCACGGAGTAGTAAGATTTTTATTCATCATATCATACACAATCGCAAACCCGTGATTACAATAATATATATATTATCTCAGACTTTGTAAAGGATATATTTGTTGAATGTGGGAAACTTTTCCAAATTAAACTTTTAAATAGTATGGTTTACAAATGAGGCAAAATATTTAAAGTATCATTATTACTTTTGCCGGGTGCTCTTTGTACTATGCTGTGTAACAAAAAACATGGACATTAGGAAGCCAGCGGGAGATCCGGCGATATATTGTCCAAAACACGGCGGAAAACTAGAAAAAGGTAATCAACCTCCATTAAGCAGAAGTATTATCTAGTTCCCAAGTTGTTCGATAAATGGCTACAAGAGGTCACTACTGCTCCGGCTCTCATCGAAGTAGTTAGCTGTCCGGCCTGTAGTGGGCGATGTACCACGATTGGTAAACATATTACCCTTTTTTGCGGCGTTGTGATGCCATTTTTTCCTTTCAGTTGTTTACATAATATCGGTGTATACAGCCTTGTTCCTAAGAGAGTTGTTTCTGTGTTGTTTATGTAATGTTGACGTAAATAACCAGATCCGTGCTATCTGGGTCTGCATTACCTTCCTCGTTTGGATTATTAATTCTTCCTTCATGGGAAACCTAGCGTTTAGGAGAACCTCAAATTTGTTTGTATTTTTTTACGATCTTTTAACTTTTTAGACAAAATGAATTATAATGGCAGTAGAACTAGAAAGTCACATTTCTCTGGTTCAAACCATAGATGTTTTAACTTCCATTTTCATTTCACATTAAAAACTGATGGCTACGTGTATGTATGGCTATTATTACTTTTAATGTTTAGCGGGATTCCGAGAACTTTTTAAAAAGTAATGCATTAGATGAAATATTTAAATTTTCTTGCACTGTCGTCATTTACAATGGAATGGTTACATGTCCAAGGCTATAATGCATTGAAACCTAGAAATCTCTATCCAAACAAAGCATCTTCAATTATTCTGTATATTTATGGCATAGAGAGTCATTTGAGCATGAAACATTTTCCTCTTACTCTGAAAAATCATAATTTAAAATATTTCTGGCAACAGCAACAACTTTCTAATAAAAAGTTAAGATTGGATATTCTATATATCTCTATCGTAATCATTGTTCTGGGTGTGTCGTGATTGTAACCTGCCCACTGTAATGCTGTTCTGATTCATTGGAGAATGAAAGACTCTTGTTATGGAATATGCAAGTTTTATTTGAGCTAAGTCATTATTGTGAATTAATTATTATTCAACCATAAAACAATTATCAAATCTGTGTTACAGATTAACCCATATTTTACCAGCGTGTGTCAAAATAAAAAAAAATTCTCCTGACGTTTCCTTGAACGGATAAGCTTTTTTTAAAAATCTTCTTTCATTTCTTTGGAACCTTTCAAGGCATAATATCTCTTACATTTCCACCAACTTGCTCCACGCTGGTCATCATTGTAAGAAACGTAGATCACTGCATTTGTTGCCTTAAGTTAACTTATTATTCAATATGAGAACAATTCATTAAAACAAAGAAAATTTCACTACAATTCAAGTATTTATATGGTTAGGAAATATGACAAACCCCAAATATTTCACTCATTTTATTGGTACGGAGGCTTTCGTGGTTATTCAACGACTGTATTCTCTTCGGGTTTTTGCCGCGTCGATCCATTTTTGGGGGACAAAAGTTTCGCCTGCCTTCTAGCTGGCTTTCTCAGGTCCTGAATGAATTGCAGATCATTTTCTTAACGGTATTAGTCAGGCGCGCGCTCATTGGCCGGACGGAAATTCGAACTAGATTTTGGAAGAGCCGTTAAAACGTTGAAGCTAGCGGATAGCCGTCTTCTCTATTAAAGTTCTCTGTGTTCTTCGCTATTTCGTTAGCTTCCCTCATTAGGTGAGGGAAATACATATTTTATCTGGTGATGATCTTACACCCGTTAAAATTAATTAGGCGGCCAGGTTGCGTAAATGCGTGCTCTACAACTGCGGAAAAGCAAAAATTATTCTTTTCGGTTGCTCTTAGATGTCCTTCCAACCTGAATTTCAGGTATCTTGATTTTAGCCCGATGTACGATTTTCCACAGTTGCATGTTATTTCATACACACCTTCGTAAATATCCGATGGGAGACGATCTTTTCCATTTCGAAGGAGGACAGAGGTCTTCTTATCGCTCCGAAATCTGGTCTTGATGTCGTGCTTGGCGAGAACACTTGCGATTTTTTGCGAAGTGCCCGCTTCGTAATGTAAAATAGCATAGCCCTTAGCCTTCTCTTTTTTATCCATAGATTTATTTATGGAAGCGTCGCGTTTACCGTTTTCATCGTGTGATATGTCTTAAATCATTTTCTGGCTGAAGTCATTCATTTTCAGCGTTGTCAGGAGGTGTTATTTTTCTCTCGTGGGTGAATCTGCGTCAGAGATGGCATGTGCTCTGTGGATAAGAGTGCGAATAACTGATGCTTTTTGGCCAGGATGACGGTGGGATTTGGCGTTAAAATATCGGTCGGTATGGGTCTTCTTCCGATGAACTGAATACCCTAAACTGCCATCCGCCGTCTTGGATAAAAGAACATCCAGGAAAGAAAGTTTGTACAATTGATTTCAGTAAGCATAAGGGTAATTAAATTTTTAAATTCGCAGAGAAGAATCATCCATTTATTTATTTACCATTTTTTTGGAAAACAGTCCTAGGAGTGTTTTTTCTACCGCCGGAGATTAAAACCGTTAAATTACTCTAATAGAAAATCTGGATTACAGGATCCTTGCTACGCATTTACTCTGCGTAATAAATTACATTTTGCAGTTTTTTAGGTGTTTTATGTTCCGATATTAATTCTTCTTTTCTCAAAATACCATCCTAAAAGTCGGCTGCCTACTGACAGAGAGTAAAACCGTAACATTTTTCTACCTGAATATGGAATACAGGCTCGGCAATGGTGTGATTTGGCCAAGGTGAGATAAAAAAATAATATAAAAAAATCGAAGACTTAGGAGAACCACCTTCCAATGCGTATTTTTATGATTTGATAAAATTTTGTTTGAAATAGTGTTTGGTTTCGAAGGGCTTTATTAAATTCTCAATTATTTATAAAATAATATCAGAAATAATTATGCCATGAGGATCAATGTTACTACATCCACGTTAACAGCTAATGATTTAATAGTTGTTTTTTTTGGTCTATAAAAATTGTATTTGTTTGAAAAAGTAGGAATATTGTAACCATTAATCATACTTTTTATTATATTGATCGCCTGGTTTAGTTTGTTGATTATTTTGAAAGGAAATTAACAATAAAACTCTCACTTTTACTTCCTGGGCCGTTCATATCCATATTATTAATTAGCCGCTCCAGCATTCCCCCGCTCCATCTCTTTCGGTCCATTGCATCCTCCTCATCTGCACCTCCAACCATCTCCAAATCCATCATCACTCGGTTTCACCATCTTTGTCGTGGTATACCTTCTGGATTTCCTCTTCAAACCTTCCTTCATTTCACACCCGTCCTCTTTTCTTAACAAGTGTCCTACCCATCTGATTCATCTGCATCCCATCTCGCTTATCTCTATCTACATACTATCCTGCGAGCCATCGCTTGGGTGTGTGGCAGGAGGTTGTTAAGGCACCAGCCGTGTAAATATTTAAGGTTTTGTGAGGTAAAATGGTGAAGTGTATTATGAGAGTGTATTGAACGGAGCTCAGTTTTTATAACATGGTCACTCATTAAACACAAAAAAAAGTGTTTGTACTTATGTGTTGGGCAATATATTTCACTTATGATATGACGTCTGTCTGTTCTAGAGATACAGTTGGGCGTCATGATAATATTTTTTTATCGCCCTGAAGCAAAACAGTTTTGAAATTTATTCAAGCAACCTAAGCTTAGTGCATAGGCTCTTGTGTGTTAAGGGACTCACACTTTAAAGCCTGTAAAAGTTTTGAAACAGAATATATTTATTTGTATAATTTTTTATCAAAGTGCCCAGCATTTTTTGTATTGTACTCATTTTTTGAGCAAATAGTTATGACTATGGAATTAAATATCGTTCGTATCTATAGTTAATTATGGAAATACAAATGCCAGACCAAAGTGTACTTTGCCAGGCAGCCGAGACGCCCCTTTTAAGCTGACATAAGCGATAAAGGTGTAGTTAAAAGTTTGATTCAAACCATGTCATATTCTGTGCGTAACATTGCCACTTATAACTTGTGGTGAGCAAATTGAGCTGGTGTTAAAGTTTTCCATGGACCAGAGATATGACCCATTTTATGACAGATAGCAAGATATATGAAATAAGAATTTATTGTGTTACAACAGGAAAAAAGCAATTTATAAGTGTTTAAATAGGAAAACTCTACAAGTCCTGTCCGCTGATTTCTCCTTCCTCTTGGTAGCCGGGAACGTTAGTTTGCACACAAAGGATGGGTGTTAACGTGCACACACACTGTAGAAAAACTTGTTAGGGGTTTAGGCGGCCATGAGAGGTTTAAAACAGTCAATGTTGACAACAAAATAGATATTATTCGTACATATTTTAGCATTCTACCTGCGCTCTCTAGGGGCATCCAGCCGTACTCCACAAATGCATTGTTTAAGATACAAATGGTATGCGAATAAATATCTCGTACAGTCACCATAAGAGCTGTCTGACCAATATCTGTCCTACAGAATCAGTTGCCGGCATAAAAACTTTGGTTTCATTCTCCTCCTGATAGTACACCCTCCTTTGATTTCCACAATCTTTCGATCAAGATTCCAATCAGAGACAACGGAACTCTTAGAGCGCTTAGGCATTGCAGTGATCCTCTGCAATGAGTATATAGAACTCTTTATGTTCCATGCATTGAACCGTAAAACCTCTTATATCTCTCTTCTCTTGTCAATGGTTCCTGGTTTTACATCACACTGCCCGATTACTAAGATGACAAAATTGCAAGCGGCCTAGAGGAAAAGGGATGCGGTGGCCCTTTTTAATGCCTGCCCTAAACCAATACTACAGTGGAAAGAGGTAGGCAAATATGAATAGATTATTTTATGAGATTATATTCCCAAGTTCTATGGTTGTGACGTCTTGAATTAGAGACGAAAAGTGGATAATATTGTAGAGTTTTTCCATCTATTGCATGCATATTCTCAATGAGATATATTCATTATTATTCTACAATGGATTTCACCTTCTCAAATCTTTAGACTGTGGATAAAAGGTTGTTGAAAGGTGAGCTAATGGAACATTTCGATCACTTTACCCTTAGATGCAATTAGGTTTAAAAGAAGGTGGCTTGTTGGTGTACAGGCTAACATACCGACATTTTAGGGATCGAGTTCGAATTACAGTATAAACTAGTAATGTTCCCATGGCAAATTTCATTTCTTGATGAATTTTATTATAAATTTGATCCAAAAAACTTGTAAAGTTGTTTGGTAAAAGTTATTATGACAACAAAAGGGAGCACATTAGTTATTATGGGTACAATAAACTATATGAATCATTCTGTATCTGATGAAATATTAAATTTTTGGTCGAAATTTCAGGAATGAACACATTTTAAAATTTCCATTGACATTGAATTTGTAAATTTCCGTTTGTCATTTTAGTAATATTGTTCCTATTTATTGTACAACCTTTATTTTAACAACATACAAAATGAATGAAACATTAAGTTCATATACTATTTATTGCATATTTAAAAGAATCTTTTCTGATAATTAATTCAAAAGAAACTACATGAAAGTATTATATATAAAACAATAAATGATATTTATAAACAAATTTAATTAAAATAGGCAGTTAAACTTTGATTTGACTATAAGAGTAAAAAAGAACATATTAAATTCTGGAAAATCATTAACCAGTAAATACTAGGACAATGACATTACATCATAATTATACTTTTAAACAGACATTACATGGAAAACCTTTTTTATTTTGATAGATTCATATGAAACTTAGAATCATGAACCATCTGTATTTTTTTGAAGTCATTTATTGCAATTTCGCAGTTACACAATAATATAATTTAACTATTGAAGAAATTGTTCATTTTTTCAATAAACTTTGACACTCATACAATAAAAAGTCTTATTTTAAGAATACCCACCCACAAAAATATCAACTTATGTGTTATTTATTTTTTTCATGGTGTACGCCAATAAAGAAGAATACATTTACATACAGTCACACATTAATACAGTTACATATGAGATATCTTCTAAATATTTTTTTTAACATTACAAATAATGAAAGGAGAACAGAACGAAATATACATTGAGATTCAAACTAAAAGCAGATAACTTGGATCGATAATAATTTCCTGAATGTATATGACATCCGGTTGGTGGCTTGCTTGTTTTTACAGTTTTGAAAGATCTGTGCGTCTTCCCGTCAAGTTTCTTGTCACAGAATCCGCCGAGCCAGTTTTTTCGCCACTATTGCACACGATATGCAGTTATCCACGGGGATTTCCCAGCATCTTCTAAGTGTGGAAGAGAAAAAATAAATTTATTATCCCGAAGAAGAGTATTTTGTATTATAAAAACTATATTCTTGTTGAAATTTTAAGACTCGACATTACAGCGGACGCTCTTCTCCATTCTTAAAACTATTGAGAAGTAGTAGATTTTCCTATTTAGGCAATATTTAAAAATCTAGTTGAAGATTGTCTTGATAATAAATACTCATGAGTTCTCCATTCAAGATAGAAAACATTTAAGTATTGGCATTATTCAGGGGAACAATTTAACACCTTTTACATTTGAGAATCTTTTGTTGAACAAAACAATACCACTTTTGTTATATCAACTAAATAAAACTTTTTCTTTTATAAATCCCCGTACTATAATGAATTTTCGCCAGAAAAAATTGTACTTATCGTTATAATTCAATAAAAAGGTAGTTCAAATAATCACACTTATCCATGAAAAATGAAATGAGTACAATGGAAAATTTAATAACATGCGAAAGCTCTGAAGACTGATCACTATTTTTCCTGTCATTAATGAAAATGATTTTTCAATTCCATATATAATTGTTAATAGAATTTACTTTACTTAAAATCTAGTTTAACAACTACAGAAAACACCAATTTTCACGATCAAGTCCCAAAAAAGTGAAAGAAATATGAAAAAGAAATTTTTAAAATGTCCCAGGGTATTTAATAATTTCAAAATAAATTATTTTATAACTACGAAAACTAATATTGAAAGTTTTCAATCAATTATACCGAAGTTGAATTTAATGGCGTCATTTAAAATAGAATTTTAACCTCACGGGCTATTCCTAAACGATTGATTTGTTACTACTCGTGTATTTATAAACCTGTGACGTCATTCAAAGTAACATTAAAACTTCACATGGAGTAATTTTTTTTAAATTAAATAATATAACAGTTGAAACTCTGCACGCTATTAATTTGAATGTGTTAATGTATTTACACGCACTGCCATACACCCTCGTCATGTACGCGTCACAATAAATCTCGTCCCATGAAATGGTTTGCGACAATTTCCCGTTCGAAATTCAGTCGCTTTGGAAGTAATTCTGTGCAATTATTCTGAAATGGACGATTAATTGGAGTGAAATTATAAATAAACAATGTTTTCTTTTTTATACGTACCGTTGTCTCGATGATGAGTGTCGCTACAACGTGTCCATCGTAGTATTCGAGGAGTGACGGGAGTTGTTCCCTTAATTCCGACCTACCGACTTCAGATCCATAATTGGCAATCATCGAAGGAACGGCCGATGCCAAATATATTTCCTTTCCCTGTCGAGTCTCCTTATAATACAGTGCATCTGTGATCCACCCATCCATTTCCACTCTGTCTCTCTTCTTCCTCTCCCCCTCCTCGAGGATTCCCTTGAATCGCTCTCCGTCGCCCGAATACGGAAATCCTTTGTTTTTGAATGTGAAAAACACCGACAACTGCGACAATGCAGAGACGAGATATGCAATAGCGTATCTCTCATTCGACCAATTCCCACCCACGTACGCCTTTCGCTCTTCGAAGTCGGCGAAAGAAGAAAATTCACTTCCTTTCCATTCTCTCCCGTCGTGGTCTCTCAAAGTCGGTTTTATTCCTCCGATTCTATCAGATCCAAAATCCACAGAAACTTCGAATGGCGATTGGAATTGAAGGAATTCCAGAATGGACGCCGTAATGCGATCCTCGTCGTACAGCATTTCGTACCATTTCTTCATTTTCGAAATGTTCTCTCCGTTCATTGGCTTCACTTCCGTCTTCCGCATTATCGCCTCTATGCATTGCTCTTTCAATTCCGCTGCACTAAGTGTAGGTGGTATCGGTATTTCTGATGGAATCGGCGTATCGATTTCTTTAATCTTCTGCAATTCCCCAGTAGTCTTCTGAACTTCTGAATCTAGTTTTTTAGGAATTTCAATTCCCTCTTTCCTCTGCTTTTCAATGGATTCCTTCATTGAAGCAAATTCTTTGGTCATCAAAGATTTGGCTTCATACAATTCTTTCTTGAATTCCTCTTGGGAAATTTTGAGATCGTTCTTGAAGGTGGATAAAACATTTTCCTGTTTGCCAGCCATTTCAGAGAGAGAATGTCTCATTGCGGTCAAATCCATATTCAAAGCACTTTTTACCTCAGATATCTCAGTTTTCACCGATTTTTCAATGAGATCTACTTTGGTAGATAATACGGATTCCATTGCGTTGGTTTTTTCCAATTCTTTCTTGAATTCCTCAAGGGAAAAATTGATATTGGACGTAATTTCATTTTTAATTTCAGATATCTCTGCTTTCACTGATTTTTCAATAACATTTTTTAAGTTCTCCTGAGAAATTCCCTCCGTTACTTCCCTAAGACCGTTTACAGTTGATAATAGGCTAGTCTGTTTATTACCTTGATCAAGCGTTGACCTTTCCAAAGCATTCCTCATTGTCATTATGGACTGCATTAGAGTAATCATCGAGGACGCCGAGTTATCCTTTTGATTGTTAAAATCATTTATTAACTGCCTGAGGGCAACTGTATTCGTTGAAAAACCAGAACTCAAGCTGGTCATATCTGATCTCATTGTGCTTATTGTATCATTGATAGTAGCCAACTCAGTTGTCAAGATGCTCTTCACGACACCATCGGTACACCGATCGGATTCGGGTAATCCTGCGGCGCCACTCTTACATTCCACGTGTCTGCCATGTGTTGTTGATCTCAGGAATTGTAGTATTTTCACGCGGTTGGAATCACCTTGGTGCTTTCTGATCATCTCCTCGGCCAATTCTATCGCATTGCAGCCGTCATTTACGTTCGTCGAAGGGTCAGACCCTAAAATCATGGCCTTGCGAACCCATCTGGGATTGCCTATCCTAATCGCTTGAATGAGCAGCAATCGCTGGGTCGCGTCGATGTCCGGCACATTTCCCACTAGGCTGTTATCCTCCGTCTCAATGACATCTCTTATGGACGCATCGTCGTCAATTAGCGCTTCCATTGCTTTGAGTGTCACTTGGCTGTTGGCCATCCCTGCGATGTTAACGGAGTTAATGCAGAGTGAAATTGAAGGGAGTAAGTAGCTCAGGGATTGCAGAGCTGTAGTGGAAGAAGAATCTTCCTCTCTATCCTCAAATTCCACGCCAATTATAGACGATAACCTTCAGTTTGCACCTGTGGAAAGAAAAAAAAGAGATATCCACCTTAAAGGATTGTAAAAAGACTCTGAGTTAGCTATAATGTTACGCGACTGACATTTTTAACATGTTTTATAGTGGCGATTGTTCTGTCTCGGGACTTAATCCATTCGTGGAAATAAAAAGGGATATTTGTTTGTCAGGAGACGGACAGAAATGAAAGTTAAGGCGAGTCGCGGGATGAAAGGATCGAGGACGCAATACGGAAAGCGCTTAAACATCAGTGCAGCATCGGCTTCTCTTCTGGACGCGGAGACAAAGTTTATGTGCGCAAAATTTACATACGAGTGATTGCTGTGATGCACATATATGGGAGAATATGCTTTTGTCACTATCCAGGAAATGTACACAAATCAAGGCCAAATACTCTGACACCCGTCGATTAGGCACATGACTAACCAATAGTTACATGCCTCGGAGGGAAGGGAGAGTGAAGGACATTCACCCAAAAAAATGAACCGGAAACAGAAATAATGAGAATTAAACCCGGCTTAACAGCGATAATTTGTACCTAGAAGGCCTTTGGACACCGGACGAAAATGGAAAGCGTTCGCAAGAAATCTTCGCACAGTTCAAACTGTTTTACTTCCAATCCGAATGACGGATGAATTACACTTAACTCGGGGTTAAAACATTTTTGCAATAACAATTAGAAAACATGATATCGTGATATGACATCATCAGAGACAAAATGGCTGAATCTATTGAATCATGTTCTTTAAATGTCCGCTTTAGGTAACCGGAGTGACAGGTTAGAATTTTCACGCCAGACAATCAATCCATAATATGATATTGTTTATTTCTCGGTGGATGATATAAATAGAATATAAGGATTCTAAAGGTATTATATTTGACTCTGGTAACTGATGGGTTTGGTGGTTTGAGGATGTTTAAATAATGAATGCAAACACACACACACAAAGTATTTTGATGTCGGATGAACTTTATAGATGAAAAATGAATCCAACTGAATGTATTTAATGCCTATATTTTAGACATTCCGTAAATTATTAAGTGATTTTTTACATTTTTCCCACTCCGCCTCATTAATAATTAAAAAATTAATTGTTCTATGAATAGAATAATATTTAAATGCAAAAAATGTTTAATTTTTGGTATTATTATTGACTGCAATAATATTTTCTCGTTAATATCAATGCACTGAAGTTAACATTTTTTCTTTTCCCCGTTACATAAAAAAATATTTAATAATAAAAAAATTTTTTTTGTTGACACTAGTTTTTTTACCAATGTAATAAATTGAGGGTCGGCAACCAGAGGGTTATAAATAGATAAAATATTATTAAATATAATAAATAAATATAATAAATAAAATATTATAAAATATAAAATATTATTGTGGTTTGTTACATTTTTCATCAAATTTTTTCCCACTCTGCCTCATTATCACTTAAAAATTTAACATTTTTTTAAAGAATAGGTGGCAACATTACTATGTAACACAAAGTGTGCTGCTAACTGTTTTTCAGCGTTTTTCCTCAGACTACAAGAATGTGTGACGATTATTTTAAAATTTTCCGGCCTTGCTTTTGGATGCATGAGATTAGTTCAACGGAGCCAGAGGCATTATCATGAGTTATGGAAAATTAGTAAAACACCTGAAATATTGATACCATTGATTGAATCTCGTATACCATGGAAATATTTACCAAATGATGGAGTGGGAATACGAAACGTAAACCCTCTTCAAAATCGGACGATCGGAAAATTGTATATTTGGGAAAAAGTTTAAGCAGAGTTGCATCTTGGGACACATAAATTCAGTGGAATAATTTTTTCTCTTGGTTTAAAGACCCATCAATATAACTTTTGAAAAACGATCGTAACCAAGGGCTTAAAAGAACGAATGAGACACTGATTAATCAAAGAAAAGAGTGTTTGCATTAGCGAATAATCCAGCCAGTATGTTTATGGAGACAACAGGAGGAATAAAATTATTGTTTGAATCTCAAATATCTACATATAGGAATGATGAGAACTCGTAAACGCTCAATGTAATCAAGCCGTTAACAATAAATTGGACAGAAATGTTCAAATGAAAAGTTTCTTCAAAGGCTTTAAATTAGTCCACGACTGATATCTACTTGGATGTATCACTTAAGGTTTAACTAATTATATTTCCTTCATAGTTACGCATCACCAATCATGAATGAACTGTAAAAAAAGAGTCATTGCTTACTGTTGAGGGAAACTACGAACTAGTTGAAATGTATTTACAAAATTGCTAGATTAATTCATAATAAACAGCCTTTCACCCGGAAGATGTATGGAGACCATAGAGAGGCTAAATACTGTATTCGTGTTTAGTACTGCCTTGGCATTGATGACTTAATAATGCACCCCGTCTGATTTGACCGTAGGTCAAGTTAATTTTCCCTGTGATACGCAAACAGTTTTCGCACTTTGTCTTTTAAGTTTAAAAACAAGACGAAGTTTTCCATCATTTAAGTCAGGAAGTGTAATGACGATAGTTATTAAAAATAACATTTTTTTTAAATATGTAATGTATTTTCCCTGAAGAAGTTACTGAATATCTTCCTCGTGACCTGATTCTGGTGGTACATATTCAAATGAGAACACTGAAAATTTGCAGAAAGCGGCTAGATGATTAATGCTAACACATTTGTTAACAAACGATGGGCTTTGTGTCAAAATGGGTTATGAGATGGATCTATTCTAGCAAATATGAGAGTTCCATCGTGTATCATTTTAATTTGCAGTAGGATTTACTGCAAATGAGAAAGAGTTGTTTAATAAATGATGAGTTGGTGCTTTACTATATATGTTAGATTCGTTATTTTGATGATATTCAATATTAAGAAAAAAAGAAGCATTTATATAACACCATGCCTTGCTGATTTTATATCACTTAATATATTTAGCCCTTGTTATCTCATTGTTTTCGGAACGCGTCTTATATCTGATAACGCGTAATACTATGCAAAGTCATATCGTTTCTACGATTAAACATGAAACTTAGACATATGTCCGCCTTTTGATCAGCCAATGGGAAAGTATACAATTAAAGGCACAAACAACCGAATTCATTCGATTTTAGTATCGTCTCATAAGAGCGGTTTTAAAATTATTTTTCATCCTGGCCCTAAGCCTTGGGAAAATGAAATAATCTTTCAAATGGGCATTGATATGCAGACCCAAGTACAACATTCCGCCATGTACCTTTCAGAGCGTTATCTGTCCTGCACGACTTCCGAATGTAAGCGTTAACTTGTAACGCCATGAATATAATTTCTTTAAGAATTCATGCATTTTATTAACACATATTTGAGAGCAACGTACCAAACCAGACGTCACCAAATGAGTACACGACACCAACTTAAAATGGCAGAGTAAATTGTAGGTTAAAATGAATTTTGAAAATCGGTTGATTTAACAAATATCAAACAAACATTCTAATTTTCGACAAATATGCTAACAGCCTGGTACGAGAAACAGTTCATTGATTCCGGCCAATATTAGTCCAAAGTGAATTTTTTAAAAGTCAGAACAATTTAAATTTTGTATACAGCTTTTGTATTACACATTTATGACAAATTATAAAAGAGACTTTAGTAAATGAGATAAGTAGATAGTCATAGGTGCTTACATGCAAAAATGATTGCATTCCAAAAGTTATTTAAGCAAGCAAAAAAAGATTAATTTCTATCTCAATTTTTAATTTTTAATCAAAACAATTCTTCATGAAAATAGGTACAACCTTACTTCCCACAGGCGTTAAAAATTGATTGAAATTAGAGTTTTTCAAATATATTTATACAGCTTTTAAGTGACTTCAAGGCATTAATTTTCTTGTGCGAAGTGCAACTATATAAAAGAATCATTGTCACTCCTTATATATTTTTAAGTAAGTTTTTGGGATGAATTACGACGAGAAATGTTAATAAATTCTTTTTTTTTAATGCCATGTTATACAAGTGTTATGTAATTTTCCTCCTTTTTAAATAGAATTTTTTTAAAATAGCAAACTTTTATGTTCTCCCGATATAAATATGTATTTCTTTATAAAGGAATCATCATGATGCTGCACTAAATAAATGAATTACCAAAGGAGAATAAATATCTATCTAAGGATATTTAATGGGAATGATCGAACATTTAATAAGAGTATTCAAAATCAATATCAATATTGAGAATGCCATGAGTATACACAGTGACACATTTCAAAATGCCTTACGCAAATACGCTGTAACGAGGAATATTACCGAGAAAACATCGAGCAACTTTATCGCCTCTTGAAAATGGATCACTCGACTAAGCGATGATTGCTTAAACTAGACCGTGGCAGAAAATACTTGACTTATCTTAAGCAATTGAATTAATACGCAAAAAATTAATGTCAACTTTCTGTAAGGAAACTTTAGAGTGAAGACACGGTGATAATGACGCCCATTGATTGCCCTTTTAACCTGTTCCTTAGGATTTACTATAACGCGTTTAGTGTGTTGCATTCATACTGAAAGATTGTTGAGCAAATTTCGCTTTCGCCTCTGTCTTCCCCACCTCCCATAGACCTGAGATGGCTATTCTTTCTTCCTCCCACTTTCCCCCTTTGAGTTGCACGTCTTTCGTTCCTCACTCCCACCTACGGAGTCAGCTATGATCTGAGCCCCTGATCACGCGACACGACTGTCGTCATCGCAAGCCAATTGTAGCTCGCCCTGGAGGATTTCATGTGGTGACGCCGGGCCGGCAAGGGAGCGCGCCCTCGAGAAGGGAGGGGACTCTTGACGGTGATGTATGCGAGGTAACTCAGAATAAAGGAGAGTAACTTAAGTAGGTGTCTTTGTACATATTGGTTCCCTGATGATCCCTCAACGGACGTCAATAGAGGGTTACAAATCGTTACGGTAAACTGTATGTCCTACAATAATGAAGTCCCCTAACGTTCTGGAGATGGTGAGAAAAGGCGATACGGTCTCAGTTCTCAGTGAAGAGAATAAATCTAACCATACCTCCTCTTGGCGGGAAATGGGCACCAAAGCGTGGCATACGTGTTTCTACAGACCGTGTGAAGGCCAGTATAAATCTTCTCTTCCATCTATTGATGGAGTTGGGGCACTCTCTTGTCCCAGTGGCTAGGAATGGTCCCTAAAGGCGGAAGAGCTACAAAGCTGGCCAAGGGCAAAAAGGGCTTCTCCGTTCGTCAGCAAACAAAATCCCATCAAGCAAAAGACAAAGGAATATATGTAAATGGGAACATGGAATGTGGCAGCATTACTTAACCCTTTCCCTACTAACGCCGAAAATATTCGGCAGTAAGTTTTTTGACCAGGGAGACGAAAGCCGAAAATATTCGGGAGAGAATTTCCTAACCCAGGGAACGAATGCCGAAAATACTCGGCTTCTTGCTCCCCCCCCTTTTATGACGGTCACGGGTACCCGAAGTCTTAGTTTCAGGACCCAACGCAGCGGGGGTTAGGCCTTACCCTCGAAATCCGGGAACAGGTACTCGAACCCCTCGTCGTATAATACCCCTCTTTGTGGCAAGGGACCGCGGTCATACGATTGTTTATTCAGTCGTTTTACGAAATTTATATTTTTTCCTTTCTCAAAAATTATAAACTATAATCGAATTCTTTGTGAGCGTTTTCTTTTATGAGCGTTTACTATTTTTAAACGAAATTCTACGATAAATATTAACTAAAATCTCGATTTCAGTATGATACCATCACTTGATAATGTATACCCGGAATAATATATTTCAATATTTTGTTGTAAAATGTGTTATCCTACAAAATCCTATCTTATTAAATTTATTTTCTCTGTTGTATCATAAAATAATATTTTCCATCCTTCTTTCACATCCGGGCTTTGGACCGGCATTGGCGAAGTTAAATAAATATTTTTTTATTTAATGTATTTTACTTTTTTTCGTTTTTTTCATTTTTTTCATTTTAAAATTAGAGAGGTTATTTCTTTTGTCAATTAACACTTTCATCACCCACTAAAAGTTTTTCTTCGTGTGAAATGTCTTAACGCACGGAACAACAGAAAGTCCTACGTTACATATCTCACACATATATCTCTATTCGCGTCTTTTGCCATTCTTGCTGCAAACAACACACCTTCTGGTAGGCGCTGCTTTTTTGGAAGTCCCGGAAATAACTTCTGACGGAAAATGTCTCTCTACAAGCCTTCCTGGAAAATTTTCGCTTGATCTCCTTCCTGTGGCATCGATACTTTTGGTGTGATATTGCTCTATTATCATTACATCCGTTAATATTGACGGTAGAGCGTCGTTTAAAATTTGACAAAGCACAGAAAAAAACCAGAAATTCAATTCAAATTCCGCAAATTAAGAGCAAGCAGCAATTATCCATGTACCTAATACGTATAAATAAATCATAAATTGACCGCGAACCAATGCCGCTGGGAGGGTTTTAAACCCGGGAAGGAGGGAGCCCAACTACCTCCAGAGTCCGAGATAATGCGGAGTCCCTGCTGAGAGGGGTCGAAAAAGGGTAGGAGCTGAGAGTGTGTGATTACCTGCGAGACCCTTCTTAACCGACGTCTTGAAAAATGCTCCGTAGAGAGGGGACAGAAGAGTGTCTTGGGGCTCAGTCCAGCAATCACGCTAAGGAGAGAACTACTCCGTCTCGAAAGGGTTAAGGAGAGTTTTTGGTTCTTAAAGTAAAACATATTGGCCTTTTACTATTATCAATGTACACATGACACATTACTGCTCTTAGTACTGTATTGGATTCATCAAGGACTCATTTAACAATAACACGAATATCAATGAGCCAAACAGTCCTCAGAATTTATAATAGACTTAATCTATTAAAAGTCTATTTCAAATTCCACTTAAATGGTGTATTTAAATTCAGTAATCAATAAACAGGCTGTTATACTGTAAGACACCCTTGAACAAATCACGCATAACATTTAATCATCTCAATAAATGCCTTCACGTTAAACATATTTCCTGGTCTAGTTGTTTCAAACGTAATGATGAAAAAACTGACCTTTAAGCAACCCATTAATATATATCTAATAACTACTTGATTATTTATACAGTGTCCCATTGATCGTGTGTCATTTTTGACCTGTAACTTTAGACACTTTCTTTCAACCTACACGGATGAAACTTGGCACCTAAACAAAAAAGGTTGTAAGTTTTGTTGAGTTTAAGCAAAAATTATTAAATATGACCTTTTGACCCCAGAGGGGACAGAATAGTGTCTTGGGGCTCAGTCCAGAAATCACGCTAAGGAGAGAACTACTCCGTCTCGAAAAGGTTAAGATGGGTAAACTAGGGGAAATAAAGAGAGTATTGAAAGACAATACGATATATATACTCGGGATAAGTAAGAATAGATGGACAGGAAATGGAGAAATTAACAGAGATAGCTTCAAAGTGATATATAGTGGGGGTGAAAAGAGTGTAAAGAGTAGTGTGGCAATCATTATGAATTTAAAATGGACAAACCAATTACCACCTTTTATCTGATAAATGATAGACTACTGATAGTTAAAATAAAAAGCACCAAAGGAGAACAAATAGTAATTGTTTGATGTTTCATGGAAATGAACTAATATTTAAGATGAGTTTTCTCAGGCAATAATAATCTTGAGAATATCAGACTGACGAAGTGTTACATTTTGAATTGCCCAACATAAATACTCAATCACGAGGAATGGAACATACAAAAAAACCTTATCATTTGTCCGTAACTCGAACGTATATCACTCAATGAAACCCTAATTTCTAAAACCGGAACGTGGCAGAAAAGACTCATCATCGAAAGAAATTGCATTGATAAACAAAAAATTAAAAACAACCTCCTATAAGTTATTTAAAGTGAGAAAACGTACATAAATACATCAACATTGATTGAATGTCCTTCAAAACTGCTCCTTAGGATTTAGCAAAACGTGTTGATTTCGACGCATTTAGATACGATGCGTTTCATTGTATATCCGACAGTATGAAGTGTAGTATTGTGAGTGCAGTTTCTTCACCACCCTAAGTATTTTAAGTGAAATGGATGGAACCGGTTTTGAAACCCAGTCGAATCGCATGTCTTTATTTAGGTTGAATTAAGGACTTAACTTAATGTTATTACTAAACAATATTTATGTCCATCTATATCACAAGTTATCCTCCCGACAGACAACAGAGGTAGTCGTACAGACAACTAATTGAAATTGCGACAAAAACAGTAAAAATTGTTGTGCCTTGGGCTGTTCAAGGAGATGTTCTTCCTTTTAATGACAAAATATTGATAACATTGAGAAATTCCTCTGATTCTTTGCACGTTATATCTGCCACGGGTAAGAAAAATCAACATACTTATCAGTGAGAGGATAACACAGTGAAATTACCCAAGGAGGATTGAGAAATCACATTGACGTCATCATGATGTAATCACAGGGTCACAGTGCAAAAGTCACCATCACATGGTCTACAAAATTGTCTTACAAAATTATGTCCTCTTTGACTGAATTTGAAATAATTTTGACTTGAATTGACCTCGGTCATGTTGACATAAGAATGATGCATTTAGACTCTTGTGATTGTTAGTCTTTTGTCTTTGTTTTGGTGTAATGCCTGGGAAAGGTGGAAGGGGTAGTTGGGTAAGCAACAGCTGGAATTATTAAAGGCAGTTAATATTTACATTTGGAAAATTTCATTAGGTGCCACAGTTCATATTTGAGCTACGTGTTAATGTTGTGCAAAATTTAAAATGCCATTAATCGCTTTCTGAGTTGCATTTGAACTGCAAATAGGCATAAGTTATAATGGTTAAGTGATATATGTGACCAGATTGCTCGATAGGAGCAAAAAAACATGGTTTTTTGGAAGTCGAACTGCAGACATGACGGTGATTTCAATGTAACATCTCAGTGACGCCATAAACCTTACTTGATATTTTTTCATGAGAAACCGTGAGAATGGTGAGAAATCATCTGTTTCTTTGCCAATAATGACAATTTAAGAATCTGTGACGGTAAATTTTTGAAGGTCAAATGTTTGGTCAATCTTAGTCAATCAGAGTCAACAACAAACTCATGACCGAAGACTGACCTTTTGCACATCATATTGGTATCAAAATAAAGTCATCAAGACTTCCCTTCTTCCTTGGGTATGGCCCAGCGTAAAAATAATCGTTACGATTAATTTTATCTCCTACAAATAATAATAATAATAATAATGTCGTCTTTATTTATTGAGCGATATTAGGCCTGTACAGTCCTCTCTTCCATATAACTCATTTCACAAACACCCATGTCCTGGGCAGATAATTTTCTACCCAGGCGGGACTCGAACCCGCGACCCTCGGGTTAGCAGGCGGGGACTTTACCCCGCCGCCACCGGGGCCGACTATGAGGTCCCCTAACGTTCTCGAGAGGGCAAAAAAAGAGAAAAATTTAAAAAATTGATGATAAATCGTTCTTCTGTTTCAGTTAAATGATTTGGGTTCACAGCATTGATTCTAGCTATATTTGGACAAATTGCGCTAAACTTAAAAAAAGACTTTTATAAAACACTGCAATTTACTTTTATATCGGGAAAAGCCGAGGAGTTTCAATAAACAACGTGTTTTGCAATATAAATAAAGTGAGAAATGCAAATATGGAAACATCTTACGCCTCAAACGAGAGTGATTGTAGGGATATATATTATTTTATTCTTCACTGCAAAGTTTTATTGCAAGAGAAGTGTTAAAAATATTGTTTCAATTTAAAATATGTAGAGAAACGAATGATAGGTACTAGTAAATACTCTTCAGAGTCAAGCCATGTCAAGTAATTGAGTCATTTCTTCAGAGGCTTTATGGCAGTCGAAAAAAGCTATTTACTTGGATGTATCACTTAAGGTTTATTTGTTTACATTTGGTTACAGTATGTCATTCAAAATTTAACTATAAAAAAAGAGCAAGTCATTGCTGTTGAGGGAAACTACCAACAAGTTGCATTTTGCTTAAAAGATTGCTAGAGTGATTCAATATAAACAGTTTTTAAGCCGGTAGATATATGGTAACCAGTAAAAGGTTAAGAACTGTATTCGTGTTTAGTACTGCCTTGGTATTTATGATTTGTTAATCTCATTCGACCTTAGGACAAATTTATATTCTATGTAATAAGCAAGCATTCAGTATTTAGCCTTTATAGTTGTCCAATGTGACAAAGTTCCCGATTAATTAATTCAAAGGTTTATTGTGAAATAACAGCACTGAAAATTTGTATTACACGTCAAAATAATGAATGCTGAGACATCTGTTAACAAAAGATGGGGTTTTACGTCATAATTGGCTATGATATTGATCCACTGTATAAAATATAAGAGTCCAATCGTATATCGTTATAAATTGCTGGCTACGTAAGTTTAATTGAAACTAGAAAGAGAAATTTAAGTGAAGAAAAGTAACTGCATTACTTTTTATGTGTCTTACGATATTTTAATGATATTCAGCAGTTATAAAAAGAGTAGCATTATTATGTCACATACATTGCTGATTGTACTTAATTTTATGTATTACACCCTCGTTACCTAATTGGATAAACTTGTTTTTCGTGCGCGTTTTATTTTTTATAATTTGTTACACTATGCAAAATTATATCGTATCTTCAATCAAAATTGAAACCTGAGAAACATGTCTATTTTTGTCCTGCCAATGAAAATATCTTCAAATAAAAGCACAAATAACCGAATTCAATTGATTATAATATCGTCTATAATGAGACTTTAGAATATATTTTTTCATCCTCGCCGTAAGCCTTGGGAAAATGAAATAAACTTGTGCTTGGGCATTGATATGCAAATATAACTACAACATTCCACCATTTAACTTTCAAGGCGACATATTTTCTATCTTCCTCGGTTCTGGCCTAATGTATATAATACACAGACGTTTGAATTTTTTTTTGCTCAGCAAAACAAAAATATGCCCTGTGCCACTTTCTGATTAGTGTATTAAGAAGGTTTAGAGGCCGAGATATTATATCTGCAAACGTGGCTGACAATGCAAAACGTAAGTGTAAAGAATTTTCCATAAATAATTCCGGGTATGTCTCGTGACTGAGGAGACTATACTTGTTCCTCATGTTATCGTTTTAATTTAACCGAATGACTAAACGTAGATTACGTAAACATACATTAAATTCACAAATATTTTAGAGCATGGTATCGAACAAATTGTCATCAAAATGAGTACGCACAACAACATTAAATTAGAGATATTACTTTAAAGGTTATAATCCTTTAAAAATTGGACTTTTTGACAAAAAACCAATAAACCTACCAATGTTCGAATGATATTATAGTCTTGGACGAAGGACATTGCATTCACAATGGTTCGTATTATTTCAAAGTGAATCTTTGAAAATGTGATACAGTTTTCACTTTCTGTATTTCATTATGTGAATGGTAGTAAAAGTTAATGATAAAACAAAAAAAGACTTGACTAAATGCAATAGGAAGATATACACAGGAGCTTTGTTGTAAAAATAATATTGCGGTCCAACTGTTATTTTCGCAATCGATAAAATGATTTATATCTTTGTAAGTTTCCAGTAATTTAGTAGGAAATTTTCTACAAAAAATTAACTTTAGGTTTACTTTAAATGCCCTAAGCAATTTTTATTTAAATTAGGACGTTTTAAAGTTCACGCGAAAGAAATATGCGTTGCTTTTTAAAGAATTCGATAACAAGTATCAACTTAATTAATGGTTCACCAAAAGAAAAGAGAAAATATATTAATTTTATGTTTCATGGGAATGAACGAATATTTAAGAAGATTTTCTCAGTCAATAAAAATTTTGAGAATACCAAACTGTCACAGTGTTACATTTTGAATTTATCTACTCAAATACTGTGTGGCGAGGAATGTAGCAGAGGAAAAAATCTTGCAAATTATTTGTTGCTCGAACGTAAATCACTCAATGAAACGATGATTTCTTTAACCAGACCGTGGCAGAAAAGACTCTTCATCGAAAGAAAAGTCCGAAAAATTTAGAATAACGTCCTATACCTGATTTTCAGTGAGATAACGTACATAAATACAATAACGTTGATTGAATTTCCTTCAAAACTGCTCCTTAGGATTTAGCAAAACGTGTTGAGTGCAACGCATTTAGACACGATGCGTCAAATTGTTAATCCGAAGGTATTAAGTGTATTATTGTGAGTATTGTTTCTTCACAACTCATAGTATTCTAAGTGAATGAGGACGCGATAGAATCTGAACTAATAAATGGATTTTGCGTGAAATGGATGGAACCGGTTTTGAACCTCAGTCGAAGCACATGCCATTATGTAGGTTGAATTAAGCATTTAACGCAATGATCTTTGTAACAAGTATTTATGTCCAACTTCATCAAAAGTTATCGTTCTCTGATCGGTCTTAGAGGTAGTCCAACTCTCAACTAATGGGAATCGCGACAAAAGCATTAAAAATTGTGTCTTGAGCTGTTTAAGAAGTTGTTCTTCCATTCAATGACAAAGTATTGATAAAATTGAGAAATTCCTCTGATTTTTTTGCAAGTTATATCTGCCACGGGTAAAAGAAATATTATACTTATCAGTGAGAGGATATCACAATAAAATTATGGGCCAGAGTAAAAACAATCGTCATTCATTAAAAAAAACTGTAGTGTAAATAGCATAACACCATTCTTTCGCCCTAAAAATGTAATTTAACGACTAAACAAACCGGTTAGAATCCATAAAATGCATTTGGTCAGAGAGTGCGCCTTGTTGAATGATAATGTTTTGATATTTTGCAACTTTGTGCAATAAAAAATCCATCAATACAAAATATCAAAGAAAACAATCAAGTCATCGACATTCTATTTACACACAGAACAATGGACCTATTATGGCCTAATTTTCAGTGTAAACATCACGGTATTATATTTATGTATGCATAGTTGTATTAATTTGTTTCAGAGTTGAATATTAGTTTCGTTTACGACATGGAGGGATTTGTTGAATTTTTTGCGATGAAATTTTAAACGCATCGCAAACGGCATTTGTTTGAAATATTTATTCATATAAACTTTATCTAACTATAACCCAATAACATTTAAAAAATTCGCTTTTCACGGGACAAACACAATATTTTCGGAATTGCGAAAAGACAATAGGAATGGACACAAATAAAACGATTATGTACCCATCCTACAATAATAAGGGGGCAAATATATTTAACTAATAACTGTAAAAAGTCCTCTCGTGTTTGCTTTTATTTATGTAATTTTCATTCATGTATACTGTAAGTGAAAGAGATGCAAGAACATTAAGAGGAGTTATTTTCTTATCCACTGTGAATATAGAACTTAAATTAAAGTATATTGTAGTTATGCAAAAAATCACAACGTTAAAAGTAATATTTTGGTAAAAAAGTATACCAAAGGACACTTTAGAGACCAAATCTAGCCTACAATGGAGGCAAGTAAAATCATCAATAAAAAAAATGAGAACGGCGTATCGTGTGAAAATTCCCAAATACTCTAATAATTATAAAAAGTAGAGAAAATTGTGCATCAGCCGATAATATGAAAACGTGCAATGTCTAAAAACATTGAGTCATGTAACGCAGAGTTTTTTAAAAATATAAAATATAATTTTTTTTCGACATTACTATATAACCTTATCGATGCCAAATTACTGTTTCCTCATACTTGCAAAATATATCACCAAGAACAAGTTTTAGCCATATATTTCCATTCGTTTATGAAACTTTTGTCACTGCAAAATATAATTGAAAAAGAAACTTAAACTTGCTTACTGCTTTATATGTAAAATTGGCATTGAAATTGTTGCAAATCAGTATTGGTTACAATCTCATGAAATAAGAAAATGAATTCTGGCTAGAATAGACTACTTTTTGTGGAAGAAGACTAGCATGTTACAGAGGCCGAGGCAAGAACATTTAGAACAGAAATGAGAGTGGCCTACCTTGTGAATATCGCCTTGTCCTTCAAAAGCGTCCTTTTTCTGAGAACTTCGTTAGCAGTTAAAACCGGAGAAAAAAGAAGACCTTGAAATCACCGGTTCACTTCCTGTTCACTGTTGTAAGGTTGAAGATTCCTTCTGGTTCGTTTAGGGCCGAAGAAAATACCTCCAAGTCACCAAACGTTGTAAACTGAAATAAAGGATAGCATTAAATGTTTGAGTTCAACAAAATATTGGCATGAAATTAAAACAAATCTCAGGAAATATCTGACATTCGTATGAAATTGTGATACGTAAATGTGTTTTGTTCAAACAACAAGTTCTTTGAGACTCAAATTCACCAAATATTCGTATTGTTCTGTATATTACAATTCTCATGCAGATCGAGTCTGCTGAAGAGAATTTCTCCCAAGCACTACATTACTGAGTATAAACTTTTGATTTTACATCAAATTAAAGCTAAAGAAATTAAAACGGTTCATACCGTGTGAGTTGAGAATGTCCTCCTTTGCTGGCGTTGACTTCTTGAGAGCGAAGTACGGAGTCGTCGTCTGAGATGATCTACTGCTGCAATGGCTGAGTAGTCAGAGTTTTCCCTCCTGTCCTGTCCTTCCTTGGTGTTTGAGTCGAGTCGATGATTTGAATGTCTGGCATCTGGAGCGCCGCCTTTTTATGTCAGCCGACGGGCAGATAACGGAGCAGGAGGAGGGGGACCTTACTTTTCCTTGTATAGCTCTCGACCAATAAAATACCTACCTTAATTTCCTTGCATAGCCCTTGGCCAATGGAATACCTTCGTTCTAGTCTCAGTGGAGTGAGCGGGGCAGGTTAGCTGCGCATTCGAGAAATTTCTAGAATTATATAAGGAACAGCGAGTTATCGGAAGATGACGCAACCCGTTCAAGAATATCATCATCCAAATTCCTCAACTCACCCTCTTCCCAGCTCGGTGACCGGCCGTATGTCCTTATCAGCGACGCCCAGCCGATGCGCCACCAACTGTTATCCTGCGCGAAAAACTTTCTTATCTCGATGAAAGAGTAAGGAAAAGCTTAGGAATTGGAAGGCTGGCGTAAAATAATGCGTACGTACGGCGATCATGAATAGATGCAAAATCAGTAACAGGTCTTCCACTGAGCAAATACTTACCAGTTTAGGTTCTCAGTTTGTATACTCTAGGATTTATTGTTTCGTCCCAGTTTCAGAGCAGTCTCTCCATCTACTCGGAGGTCGGTCAACAATATGTTACTAAATGCTTTTTGCAGTCATTCGTCTCCCAACGGACATTGCCCATTCGGCGGTTTGATACGCACATTCAGACAAAAGTTTTGTCTCATCTTTCATTAAGCACGCTACACTTGATGTATTTTTTTAACTGTCCCTATGAAATAATTGCAATGAGTAGCACATTTAATAAAAATCAAACATTATTAATATGTCATTAATTTAGCACCAGATGCATTTCAGAATAGAGCAAAAAGTCGAGGCGAGCGGCTGGTAACTAAAGTATCGTTTATTATATCATTAACATTACGTTTATTATGGGAAAATTAAGTAAATCTTATGATCTTTACATCAATATTAGTCCTTATGAGAATTTTAATTTTATTTAGCAAGATTATACCTTCTAGCTCTCAAATCAAATAGAAACATATTACGATGAAATACCCTCATCCCTTCACATAATTAAAATTTCAATAATTTGGTTGATTGTGCATTTTTATTCAGTAAGAGTTTTATGAACACTAATTTGACTATTTTAGAATGAGAGTGGAGAGAAATATGCTAATTTTCACTAGTAATTGAGACATGACGTCAAATCGGAGCTTAACAAACATTATTTTTCATATATGATGACATACTGTGAGTAGTATATCGTCCCTCGTGTAAAGCTAAGTACATCTCTTGATCTGAACAACAATATTAATCATCCAAGAGGCTGTTAACATTTCAAGAAGACGGGTTACAGTTTACGGTAATGTGAAATAAGTCTTTAGAAATTGATTAAATCATATTTTGATGAGAAATCCACATTCCCTCGATATTATTTATAGTAAAATTCCTTCTGTGATAGTGCATTTTCCTGACAAAAATTGAACTCTGAAGAATAAAAAAATCATTTCGAAAGTGTTTTGGAGAGTCACAAGCAAAAAAGCTTGATAAAATTACACATTTCTTATTTGGAGATGAATTATAATATTCTTTGTGGTTTGTTAACCATACTAAGCGTACAATATCGTTCCTCTTTGGAAAGTTTAATATGCCACAGAACTGTCCAAAAGATTTGTCTCAGTGATCCAGTTCGCGTTATAAGAAAAGAGAGTACATATCTCTTAAATCTAAATTTAACTGATTCAAATGAGAAATCCACATCCCTCGTTACTTCTAAAAATGAAGTATCTTCGCCTGCTTGCGCGTTTTCCGGTAAAAAAGTGAATTCTGAAGGAGAATTAACATATTTTAAAGAGTATTGAAGGGATGTATGCTTTTTTTAGTTAATGAAAGAAACCAAAATCTCCGTTTATAGCTGCTTATAGATTATTGTTAAGACTTAAAAGCCACAATCAGCGTAAATTATTGGTGTGATTGGTATGATTCAACCACTTGGGGTGATTATATAAATATCCAGAAGAGTACCTCGAAATATTCCGTAAGATGAAATAGGAATGAAGGTAAAAATGCAAGTGAGCAATTATCAACCGGTTAATTTCGCAATTATAAGCTAAAATTGAGCTTAATCTTTTCAAATACCGTAGTCTGAGTGATTTATTGTCACTGGATGGTCAACTGCGTGGTCTACGCTGCTGCCAAAATAATGGCCAACTTCCAAAAGTCCACCTCTAGGGAGGACAAAGCGGCAGAACGGCTTGAACACATGAAAGCTAAGATCACTCTGGCGAGACGGCTGGTTTCAAGGATTCAGTGTGTGATGGAATACATTACATCTGGGCAGTGTTTCACATCCAAAGTCCGGCGCATAGCACGAAGCCTCAGATTCCATTTTAGGAAGAGACACTTGTCCTATCCTAAGAACTACCGCCTTATAAGCTGCCACAACTCCGTGTATTAAGCGTTTACCTTCATCTTTAGCGACCTCATCCTGCATCTGGTCCAGCCAGTTTGGGACTAAGTGTTCGAGCATAGGAGTTTTGTGTGGGAGTTTGTGGCATATAAGTACAACCTGCTCATTGTTAGATGAATATTAGTGTGGGCCGAATACACGTTTAGTCCAAGAGTTCAAATGGATACGTCATATCGCGAAAAATATGTTACTTCTCACCTAAATCACATATAAAACACATTAGAAACGAATGTAAGTACAACTACGCGATTTCCACCTGTTTTTGTTCGATTACTTTGCAATTGATAAGAGAAAGTATCAATTAATTCGTCACACTGACGATACTTTAACATTGTTTCGGCAAAAGGATTTGTATTCTGTTCGTTGCTTTACTCGTGTGAAAAGTGACGTTACAATATATCTTACTTAGATCACTCTTACGTAAATGTAAATTATGTTTCAAATGAGAGGAGAACCTTGAAAAGGAAAGGTCTAGACGCCAGCCAGGCCTAGCGACAGCTGGAGCATGGAGTTCGTTGAGCCGCTGTGCTCAACGCGCCAGAGAAGTCACGTCACTCAGAAGGCGAGCGTCTAGAGGAGATAAGTCGCATTCTACTGCTGAGTTTTGTTGGAGTACGATCGTACTTTCGAGTTGAAGAAAGCTGGAGAGTTAACATTGTAGTTCACAACGTTTGATGAGAAGGTTCATTGCCCTTTATTTGGACCACCTCATAGTTTGAAATACCTGATTCTTCTTTCACGTGCTGATGTTACATTGTATTACCAGCATGTTTGATATTCCTTAGCCCTGGCTGTGGCAAGTCCAAAACAGGAAATCAGCTCCTCTACAGTGGCTTAAGTTGGTGCTGATGATATAAAAAAATGTTCATTTAAGCATCTTTGCCAAAGGACTCGCCATAGAATCATACACCTTTATGAAAACTCTTTACGATAAGTAGTAGTAAATATGAAATAATTTAACAGGAACCAAAACTATAAAGAAAAACTTAAGAAGTACCCACAATACTTTTCTGACAGCAAAAACATTTATTTCACGTAATTCCCTACAAGTGCAAAATGACCTGCCGTGTGGTTGCAACAAAACAATATATAAATATATCTGTGATCAGCAGTTTAAAATCGATGGTTCTTGCCCTGTCGATAAGAAAGTTCCAGTGATAGAGAGAAATTTTTTTTATGCACAGCGGCATCACATAATTGGCAACATAAGAACAACTGACCTAAAGGAGAGTGAAAAGATAAAGATAAGGCTGAGAAGAAGAGCAAAACAAGAGAAAAAAGGGTAAGGTGTTTCTTATGAAACTACGTTCAATATTATTTCAGATCCTGAAACAGAAGAGACAGATACGGTAGCCAAAAATTCAGACAAATATTTTCATATAAGGTTCGGATCACACTCTGGGAGTCAAATGAGAAGAGTGCTTGCTAATACTGCTATGGTTAATGACAGGTACGGCGTATCAGATAGAGCAGCGTTAGCTATCATCTCCAGTGTTCTCTCTAACTTTGGCATAATATCTGAAACAGAAAAAGCAAAGGTTATTCACAAGAATAAAATAAAACGATCACAATCTCTTTTTCGGAGTAACTTGAAGGGTGAGCAGTTATATATAGTTGACGTATATCCTAAAGACCTGACTTCGATAAGCGCTCAGATGACACTCTTGTATTTGAAACAAAAGGCTTAAAAATATAGAAATCTCAAGAAGGAGGAGCACATTTCAGTAATTCAGAATCATGGTTCCGTCTACCACTTTCACACTGTACCATTAACAAAAACTTCCAAGGATATTGCTTCTAGTATCCTTGATACTGCTAGCGCTTAAGACACCAACCTATCTAACGTACGCATCGTTGAAAGTGACAGCACGAATACTTATACTGGCTGGAAAAGTGGTGTCCATAGAGTTTTAGACATATTCCTGAAACAGTGCTCTGTCTTTCACACGTTTATCAACTCACTTTTAGGCACTTAGTTAAAAAACTGGATACAAAAACTGAAGGACCAAAATGTTTTTTAGGGTTTATTGGCTGGAGTCTAAAACATTGTGAGAAACTATCGATGGTATCCAGAAAACTGACAGCAACCTTCCTGAAATCAACTACCGAATTCTCAGTAAAGATTCATCGTACCTGTTTTAGATCCGTAAGGCTCCGAGACCTGTCATCAAGATCTTGAAAATCATGAACCAGGGCCCCTGAGTCACTCTTGTTGGTCGACTGCTACTAATAGGTATTTTAAACTTTTTACATCTTCCAATATTCCATTATCCGAATTTATCCACATAACAACTTTCATACTGAATGTTAATGCACCATAGTGGTTTACTGTGAAGACAAATCCAATGCTTGGAGATGGACCGAGACATCTATTTATATCAATTTAGTCGTCGAGGTACTTACCAGAACATCTCAGGCGTGCTGTTGATACAGTCATTCAAACCAATGGATATTTCGCCCCTCCAGATGATCTTTTAGCTATAATGATCTCAGATTCGAGGGATGATGTCAGAGAACAATGGTGGAGTTATTTTCTGGAAGCGAAATGTACAGATGTAAAGAAGACTGTAACACATTTCAAAATACCACAAAGTTTTCTATAAGGTACAGACTACAGATACCGTTAATCTTACCTGTCCTCCTATTCCTCCCTAAGAGTATGACGACGTTAGAATTAATGACTTCATCGCCAAAAAAATTCACTTCATTACATTTAGTAATTTTCAAACCAAACACAGGCAGTGGAGAGAACAGTACATGTAGTCATGGAGGCAGCTGCCAGTGTTTCTGGTGCAGAGAACTGAGATGGTTTTATCCGTTCCAAGCTGAAGTAAAGACTATAATGCCAACTTTCACTTCAGTGTCTTATTCCAACATACTTAGACTTTAAGTACAGCGCCCAAGTAATGGTTGGTTGGTTGGGTATGGCGTGGGTAGAACTCGCGGTTGAGCCCAGAGTTCTGAGTCGCTCCCACATACCTAAAGTGTATTGGAGCGGGCGAAGAGCTGCACACTTATGAAGAGGAAAACTGCAACCGTAAAATTACTTATTTTTTTTGTACATGCCCCACCCCTCCCACATAAAAGAAGAAGAGGAATGGGAATCATATCTTTTTTCAAAGAAAAAAGACCTTAGAAAGAGGACAAATTCCAATTTTGAAAGCAATTCGATTAAAGTATTTGATTAAGAGAAAAGTATGGAAAAAAATCGTGTTTCTTAGGATTTTTCATTATCTCGAAAGCGATGAGGGACTCAACCTTTCACTAAAAGAATCCAGAAGGCGAATAATATAAGGTCACCAATTTTTTTACATAGATGACCTGAAGCTGTTCATTTCCAGCACAAAGACGTTCGCGTGACCCTGGACATCGAAATAGAGTACAGAGAGGCTAAAAGGATAGTGTTCGTATTGGACAAGTGTGCATTAATCCACCTCGCGAGAGGAAGATTCTCGGAGAACAAAGATGACGTGCTCCTTGTTGACGGTAGCATCTTTCGCCACCTGGAGGGCGATAACAGCTATGAATATGTTGGCTTCCTCGAATGCCGAATGCAGGAAGTTGAAGCAGCAAAGTAGAGGATCTCCGCCAAGTACAGACAGACTTTCAGGAAAATCTGGAGTTCCGAGCTACCTGGCAAGAACAACGTTCTTGCCACCACATACTCACCCTTTCCAGTCTGCTTTACGCCTTTGGATACATTAATTGAAACGCTTATGAGTTTCAGAACCTTAACAGGGGGAGTAGGATGATGATGACAATATGTTGAAGTCTTAAGCCGAAATCTTCCATCGTCAAACCGTATCACTCTCGCAGTTAAGTTTATTGAGTCTGGTGTGTCGTCACATCAGAGTTGTCTATGGGTAAGTATAACAAGTGCCCAAAAGGAGAAACCTCCTCCGCAGTATTCTAAGAGAACATGAAAATGTCGGAATTAGGCTGTTTCTCTTCTAGGCGGGAAATAAGGCAGCGGACAAAAGAGGTTGGAGTGTGACTTAACATCAGACGGAAGCGAAGACAGAAAGTCCATCTTTTGCTAAAGGCAGACGTTCTTAACCTCCAAGTTAAAATAACCGACATGGACATCTTGTTCAAGCCACAAACCGATAAACCTATGCATGGCTGCTTCTATAGAATCATGGAGAAGCATGGGCTATCGAAGGAGCTGACATTTGCCTTCCTCCGCTCCGCTGGTCTGGAGTAAGAGACAGAGGGTTTCGTTCTCGTTTGCCAGGATGTTGTCATCAACACATTCGTGTTACGTCTCAGTATATTCTAGACATAGGCTGCGAACACGGGATGCAGGCCGTGCCAATCCCAGCCGGAGAATTTTCACCACCTTCACTGCGGGTGCAGATTTTACGCAAATACAGCGTATATCGTTAAGCATAAAGCGGCCCTGCGGGTGTTATATTTTCACCTGCGACATTATTTTGATATCGACGATACTCTTGTGCTGCCATATACCCCTAGAGATATTAATCCTGTCGTGACGTCGACCTCATTTTACCCCAGCCTTCAACTTGCGTAAAGAAAAATTCGTTCCCACGGTTGTATCGCTTCTGCTTGCTTTACCCTAGTGTCTTTGTTTCCTCCGAACTTGTTGGTTGTAGACACCTTAGTTTGGTTTTTGGAGGGTTTATAGTCCTTAATACAGTCTGTAGTTGTTTTTCATCCTATGTACGCCTATTATATGTCGCTCTTTTGCAGACTTTGTTTTTGTTTTCATTATTTCTATGTACACCTTTGGGTTTCTGCTGCTTAGTCATCACAACGTTGAGCCTCAGAGTAAGGCATGGGCTTTGTTCTCCCTCCAGGCACCCATAAATGTATCTGGATTTGTCCTCTGCTCTATGTTTCGTAATGCTAAGATAGACCTTAAATGTTTATTTAGGGAGAACACTTGTGGAATACAGGAAACAAAACTTTTCGTGCGTCTCTCACACTTTTTTGATTTTGATGTTTATGACGTTTCAATAGTGTTTAGTACGATTGTACTAAACATGGTTCAGTTATCGGTGCTCCTTCCATCCTCCTAGCAAAGGAGGATAAACTGGGAATTTTAAGGAAATCCTTATCGTTGGTCTAGGCGTCCGTCCCTCTTTATCCCCGCCCCTGGTGCTCATCCGAAGCCGAGGCGATATCAGGCAAGACGAGTATTCAGGAGAGACTCTTACAGATGCACCAACTGCTCCCAGGTTTCCCAAAGAGCCATCTAGTTCTCCAAAATGTTTCTGCCGGGCGTTGTTGTACGCCTGCATGTGGAGCTAAAATTTCCATATGGGTGATAATGGTTCCGAAAAATTTAACCAGAATTGCCACCCAAAACCGGCTCCTCTCGGGTGGTAGCCTCTGTGGAGTTGGGTGTGGTAATGAAAAGACCATCAAAAAGGGAGCTGATAGGGTGTGAACGTAATTCTTGAGGGGGAACTTATCATTATTCTATACTGCCAGCAATTCCAATCGGAGGTAGTATATAGCTAGAAAGCAGTTTACGTGGTATGAGATGCATTTTGAAAATAAATACATGTCGAAGCAGGATCTGCAGAACTATGCCCACCATCAGTGTAAAAGAAAAAACTCCTCAACAACCGCGTGTTCTGAGAATTAAACCAGGTTTCTTTATTGGCGGTTATGACAGCCACTGCACCGTGGGCACAGTCAACAAGTGGGGAGAATTAGATCAGGACTACTTTAAACTCCAAGCGCGGTTGTTAAATAAAATTACATATGTTGTGAGAGAAGGAAGGCAGAGAGATATCCATCGAAAGGTCGTCAGAATTAAGAAATTCAGTCGGTTGCCGTTTGGCATCACTAGGCGTTCTTGGTTTATAATGATCCTCTACCAACTCAGAACTCCAAAATATCTTTAACACTTCACATTCGTAAGCATCTAGTATCTACGCTCATTTTCCCTTACATTTATTATTGCTTTCTGGTTCATCAAAATCTAACTGGAGAGCATAATGCAAAGCTCCAAGGCCTATAAAATATATACGTAAGGTTTATGTTCTACAATAATAAGGAGATCATATTTCCCATTATTTTACCCGTCTTGCATGGTTGATGGCAAAAATCAAGAGAAAATACTTATATGGTACATTCCTGTATTGTCTTTTTAAAAACGAGCAACCCAGTATTCTGAAGCAATTTAGTTCACTAAGAAATACTAAGACAAACATATTGACTAGAATGACTCCTGATTTTCTTATCACCCCGACACATAGAACGACCACTTATTAAAAATCTTTTTCTGTTGTCAGAGCACGATTATGGAAAGTGTTTCAAAGGATGTAAAGGATTCTGTATCTTTGCCTGTATTCAAGCAAAGATTTTTTCGTTATATACAAGTCCATGAAACAGTGTAACTTCTGTCGTTGTTTTTTTCTCTTCTGTTCTCTTATAATTTTTATTGCAAAATGTATCCGCCCATTTATATAAATGTATGTTATTTTGTGAAATATGAGCCCTATATATTGTATAAACCATGTAAGTTCTTAACGGACAATCTTAAAGTCTAAGACAAATAAATCATATTATTGTTATTTTTATTATAATATAATAAGTAATGGTACATACTTGCATTTGTTCCGAGCAGAAATAAAAAAATCGCCTTTTCTCACAGCAGAAATTATCAATCCACCCCAAACCATCGATTTCCCATCGATATTAACTTCGATTGCTAGTTAAGAAGGAGGCTTGCCAAGCTAAGGTAGCTTCTTCGGTTCCTACGCTAAAGTAATAGAGCTTTACTTAATCTGAGTGAGACTCAGGTCAGAGGATAAACCTTCGATACGAGTAACCGCTTTGCAAGAAAGGGAAAAGACTCCCACATGATGTGTGATTATTGTTACGGGCCTAAGTCTTTACTATTCAGTCACGGAGTGAGCAGGCTAGCTGCCTGCTAGTCTCGTATTTTAATTGTATCTGATGGTGAACGCCTCTCCAAACATTTACCTTATTCTCACTGCCGACGTTATCGCGTGGACTGCTCTTTTCTTCCCAAAGGTGTGTTTCAAGCCTAAAAAAAAACTGACGCATTCAATGAATGGTCATCACTTTTGATTCCATTCCCGTTTTGATTTGAATTTAAATAAGAGGTCAAATTATAAGCAGTCAAACTTTGAATAATTTCAAAGCTGCCATAAACGGTCCGCCATCCTGAGACAGAGGTGATAAAGATGCAAGCCTGCACGCTCGTACCGTCGAACGCGATCCGCACCAACCAGAAGTTCATAAACTAAAAATATTACACTTTTTGCAATCGCCTATGTTTTGGGTGAAACTGTTGGATGGATCAAGGCGAAATCAGATATTTATATTTTCTTGGTGGAAGAATTAAAAAAAATTTGATGCAACTATTTAACTCTCCAGAAATACGTGGCGGCAAGGAAAAATGTTAAGTGCTCAAGCAAATGATTATCTAATATCCTATATTTCTTGACACGTATTATGTGACCTATGAGTCATAATCCCTTAATTTTCAAGTATCCATACAATGTAATTGTATTTCCCACCATTTCCATATTATCGCTGTTATATACAAAAGCAAAACACGTAAGTAATACTAGGACTCTGCAAACTGTAGATTTCAAATTAATGAGAAAAGTCCATTTACGCTTTTAAAAGCAAGAATTTTCCCAGAGCATAATGTTAATACAAAGCGATATCTTTAATTATAAATGTGAACGATAAAGGAGAGTAATGCATTAGGCGTTAAAAGTGAGAATTGCCCGGCTGCTTATGATAAGAGGTATCGATGATATAACTTTTCTATTTATTTCCAGTTCATAAGAGTTATTACTTCAATGTACTGGGCCCTTTTTATCGCTGGATTAACTTTTTTCAGTTAAAGAGAACCAATTTTTACCAAAATTCTATTACCTGTAATGTTTTCTTTTTATTGAAAAAAAAGCGTATTTTACAGTATTCATTATTGTAAATCATGCTTGAAGTACCAGTTTAAGCATTTATGGAAGGATGTTTAATTTCTGCCTCCCATAAGGTTTGATTAATGGCCTCAAATAAATCAAGGGACCATTTTTAGTGACATCGTGAAAGGCACCAAATAAAGTAAGAGCATTAACTTAAGATGAAACGTACATCGAAATAATCTTAAGAACATTATAGGGTTGAATTTTTTACAGAAAATTTATATCGAGTAGCGTGGCACCAGTGGTACCTAACGTGTTACTGTTTTTCAACGTTTAGAAACACGTTGTTGAGTTTAAAAAGATGTAATGGAACAAAGCCTTCTTGGCTGGAACATCACGAGACAAACACCACTTGAAGGATAATCTTTTTTATACGTTAGCCCTTAGTTATACCATATTTTCATCATTATGATCACCTGGCACCATTAAAAAAATTTCCTCGTTGAGCCGGTCCTTATTGTTAAGTTTTCGCAAGTAGCTGCCTGTGCTTCTTCAAAAACACCGTATTTCTTTATTAACAGACTTGTGAATTCACACATCAATTCAAGATTGAAGTAGGGATTTCTAGCGTGCTGTAAAATTTGTCACTTTTTCAACCCCGTTTCTATGGCAAACGAAGAGAATACCATAAGATAATTGTCAATACTCCTTCTAAAATATGATCTATTGTTACCTGAAATTAAAAAAATGTTGAATTACCCTAAAAGTGTAAATTGTCGCTCGACCTCAGCTGTATGCTTCATTTAGGAATGAATACGTTGATGAAATATTGAAAAATGATTTCGGAGAATGAATTTTAACCGTGTCCTTTGGTAATATTGCAAACATAGTACTGTATCTGGATGAAGTGCATGATAAATAAAAATGAAGTAAACTTGTAATTTTTATTGGCCATCGTCTTTTAAGTGTAATTGATATTTTTATGATAAATTTTCATCAGCCACTCTCACTTTGGAGATACTTTACGGGGAAAAATGCATTAATCATAATTAACAACGTAAGCAATACACTGAACCTACTTTTTAAAATGATGTGAAATCGATTTTTATCTGAAGGTGGCGCGGTAATTTCATAATATTCCTCCATCCGGATAAAATTTAATGCTAATTCCTCCTTAAAAGCATTTCCTAGGAATGTTTTACATCTGTTTTCGTGAAAAGACTGTTGGTGGTCATCGAAAGTAATACTCAAAGACGTAGCTCTTTCTTCATTAAGTAAAATTTACTTTTTTCATAATTTGGCCCCTAAATGGTTTCGCTATGTGCATATAATCGCCAAATGACAAACATCTGTTGGATGGCAAAGCACTGTACGTGGCGTTGAATTCAATATTGGTCACACACCACCGAGTAGAGTGTTAGACGGCTTTCAAAATGGAGTGGAAGATTTTTCTAATCAAATCCGTTGCATATTTCAAGCTGCATAAATTATAAACACAATAACAAAATCTTCACATTTTTTGGAATGACGTTTTCATAGAGTTATATGAGAAAGCATGTCTTTATTTTAACTCTACCTCACTCTGTTTACCTCCTTTTATGGAAAATTTTTCGCGCGATATATTTTGAGATATCCGCTGATAAGTATATACTGCAGCTTATATTACATAGGAGTCAGTCGCCAATCAGGAAGTTTCATAAATAAGGTAATCGAATGATACATTTCTCTTGTGTGGATTGCATCATCCTCCGGCAATAATCTGTATAGGCAATAATCTCTTGCTACGTTATCTGAGTGACGGCTGATGTAAAAACCAAAAACAAATAAATCCGATAACAGGCCAAGCTGCGACACTCGTCGTTCTTGTGATCTAAAAAGAGAATTTTACTCCGTTGGAAATTATCATCGTTAAACACAGTTTTCTTTCCTTAAAATAATTTTTTACCCTATTTCCAAAATATTACAAAGTCTCTGGGCAAATTCATTTTCTGGTGTTATTAGGTGTTTGATGAAACTCAATTGTAAGTGAATATCAATAATATGTTGATAGGGTTAAAACGTTAAAGAACTCATTTTAATTGGAGTTTGAACACGTATGAATTGAAATTAGTTGGAATGAAAATGCTTAGAGGAATATAGAGTTAATATTTTCCAACATGTGATTCCTTGAAAATTTTTCAATGGAGTACTATCCAATAAAATGTCTGTGATTCTGACGGCTTTAAGCAATATGTAAAATAATCCCAACGTTACCTTGCAAAAGTAAAACCGGTTTTTCATTTGGAGTTTTGGAATTATATGAGCCTGGAGGTTTTTGTGATGTGAAAAGAACATAAGTTCACGGCCCATCAAATATCAACATAATATGATTTTGCCCTATTAATTAGCTTAGGTTTACCGGTGATGACTAAAAACATCTTTTCTGTAGAATTTTTGGTTCTTAAAGTATAACATTTTGGCCTTTTACTATTATCAATGTACACATGACACAATACTGCTTACAGTACTGTGTTGGATTCTTCATGGACTCATTAAACAAAAACACGGATATAAATGAGCCAAACTGTCCTCAGAAGTTATAATAAACTTTACCTATTAAAAGTCTATTTCTCAATCGTTAACTTAAATGGTGTATTTTAAATCAGTAATTTATTAACTGGGGTGTGATCGAGATTAGAAGATTTGTCTTTGCCTCCGCTGCTCTGCCTCGATAAAAAACGAACTCTGTGAACGAGTCAATTGTTGCTGAACGAAGGATTTTTGCATTGTTTAGCCAAGTGTTATGTTAATCTTTGTGCGATACATTTCCTATTGCCAACCCACGCAGGAATAAGAAATTGGTCACGAGCGCAAGAAAAGTGGTGATGTAACGTGCGGTGAGGAGTGAAAGGAGGACTTTTTGTGAGTTTGTGAAATAATTGTAGACTGAATCAATGGAAAAGTTATTTTGAAATCCGCCGTTCACTTAAATAGTATTTTTAAAATAAATAATTCATGAAGAGAGTGTTAAACTGTTGGTTATCCTTGCACAAATCAAGGTCAATATTTTTTAATTTACCGCTTTAGCACATTAACTTAACGCTTTAACACATTTCCTGGTCTTTGTGTTTCAACCGTACACATAAATCATATCTGCCCCTAATGGAAAACTATCATTATATATCGCATAAATCAAATACTTCATTTCGTGCTGAACGAATTTGCGATTTTCAACACATAAATTAAACCATGATTTAATTAGCCGGTGGAATACCCCATCCACATTTTTATCCTTTTCTTTTTTTCTCCCAGTAGTCTAATTATCATCTAAATATCTATTAACTATAGATTATCCTCGGAACAAAGTATAACCCTTTAGTAGGCGCGTGGTGACTCCACAGGTTTAGTGAATGTAATATTTTATCTCATAAATCACTTTCAAACTTGACTTTTTCAGTACCTTCCTAGAACACCTACATGCAGCTGATAAATAAAAACCTCTATTTTTTTAATGAATCAATTTCTCGAAAAAAAAAACTTTTTCAGCGGTTGCGACTTTTTAGACCCCACGTGCCTACCTACGTTACAAATGTAGTGTACCAGGGACGCCAGGTGCTGCGTTCGTCTTCCTTGTACGCTACCCTCCTCTCATTTCCAACTAAAGTGCTGCTCATGTGATCGTTATTGAAAGAAAAAGCGTTCGTCTTCCTTGTGCGCTACCCTCCTCTCATTTCCAACTAAAGTGCTGCTCATGTGATCGTTATTGAAAGAAAAAGCGTTCGTCTTCCTTGTGCGCTACCCTCCTCTCATTTCCAACTAAAGTGCTGCTCATGTGATCGTTATTGAAAGAAAAAGCGTTCGTCTTCCTTGTGCGCTACCCTCCTCTCATTTCCAACTAAAGTGCTGCTCATGTGATCGTTATTGAAAGAAAAAGCGTTCGTCTTCCTTGTGCGCTACCCTCCTCTCATTTCCAACTAAAGTGCTGCTCATGTGATCGTTATTGAATATTATAGAGGGAACAATTTTTATTAAAATTTAAAAAATGCGAGGCTGTGAAGACCTGCAACATTGCAGTTGGAATAGCTAAAAAATATCGAGATCAAGTAGAATTTTGCTCTGCCAAAAGCACACCGCGCGCTCTTTCTAGTGTATTGCAATGTATCTGATGATGAGGTGTGTAGTGCCAATGACTCTCCAAAACGTCATCCTCATTAGATTTTGTTGGAAAAGACAAGGTAACGCGTTGGATAAGGCTTCCACCTTCACGCAGAGTTGGGACCCCAGAAAAGGAAATTTTGTGTGTAGTTCGCCGGGATCACTACTACACGCAAAAAATGCAAAAACCCTCATTGAATGCTACAGACTAATTTTACATGATATTACTGTACGCATTGTTACCACAGGCACAAATATTTACATATCCCAAATTTCTTCGCTATTCAGTAGAGTTCGAGATGCAAAATTGACTGATAAAGAGGAGATGGAGACTCTCATAGGTCTTATTTTGTCAGGTTCCATTTGTTCCGGAAATAAAATACCCGTGATTTATTGGGTTAGAGACGGTTTTGGAATCGAAATATTTTATAGTACAATGAGTATGATAAGATATTTGTTCCTCTTGCGTTGCGTACGCTTTCATGACGTTACAGACTGATAGCAAAGACGTGAGCGTGACAAAGTCACTGCTTTCCGAAATGTTTTTGAAACTTTTACCTCTAACAGTGAAAAATATTGCAATATAGGAGAGTGAACTAAAATTGATGAGCAACTGGTCCCTACTCGAGGTAAATGTCCCTTTCGTTTGTTATCACAAGCAAACCGGAAAAATATGGGATTAAAGTTTTTAATTTGACGGAGGCCAGAACGATGTACACAAAAAATATGGAAGATTATCTTGGAACACAGCGAGAAGGACTTTTCCGCCTGTCTGTCAAATCGGCCATACGATGTTGTGAAGCGTTTAGCGAAAACAATGGCAGGCACTGGACGAAATACTACACCTGATAATTCGTTCAGCAGTATTCCCATGGTAAAAGACTTGTTAGAGTATAAGATTACTTACCTAGGTACCCTGAGGATAAACAAGGTTGAAATTCCACGAGAATCAACTAACGCTAAGCATAGAGCTGTAGGAACTAGCATTTTTGCCTTTCAGAAACACTTGAAACACTTTATCTTACGTTCCAAAGAAAAACAGGAACGTTATGAAGGCTTCTTCTATGCATGGCGATACTGCAATTGATGACAGATTTGGAGAAATGCGTAAGCCTGAAATCATTACTGACTATAATTTTAAAAGTCAGGAGTGAACACTGTCGACGATATATGTGCGACGTACAGTACCGGTATCTTTGGCCATTAGTTATGTTGTTTACGTATTACGTACTTCTGAACAATTGATGTTTTGATTTGAATACATGTTGTTGCAAAGTAGTCTTCAGAGAGTAACAACCGAATTGCATAGTAGAGTGATAAAAAATGTTTGACTGCTGATTTTTATAGTATGCCTTTAAGAAGAAAAGGGCCTGTCTAAACTAGGAACACTCTAAATTCAATGGCGTTCCACCTCATAAATTTATTAACTACCCTAGGCCTCCAGTGTATGATCGATAATGAACTACTCCCTAGATGAATAGTGTGGTATTCAGAGAGAGAAAAATGAACATAATTCGACATAAATATTTCCTATGAAATATTACTATGAATTATTTCTTTAAGCAAAAATATTTAAATAAGGTTTTAAGAATAAAATATATTACAAGTAATGTTATTTATTTTTTTTCAAAAAGATCTGTAAATAATAAGATACATGAGTTATGTACCCATATGTAGTGAAGTAAACAAATAGAAGAAAAGAGACCATATTAATTAGCTCAACTGATCGGAAACAATTAAAGGTAGATATGTTGGTTTATAAGACTTTAAACATGCAGCGTAAAAAATAGTAATGCAAAATATACAAATTTGGCGAAGATATAAACAATTCACACACACGGTATTTAAACACACGTCACAAAGTGAGGTGCGCATATTTAAGGGTTAAATATGTGTTTAAGTTTTTAGGACTGCAGATGGTTGTTATTTGTATTATGAAATTGTGTTTATTATAAGGCCAATAGTAATTAATGCCAGGTCCTGGTTGATAATTTTCGTCAATCGATTATGTCCTACGACCGTCGTCCCATCTTGCGAGGGAGAATCACACTAACTCGCCAACGTATTTAGCTTAAAAACACGGCCTCTGCAACATAAACTACAATGCACATGTTTTTAAACTATTTTTCCAGTGACAAATGGTTCAAAGAGAGCAAAATATAAAAAAACAGCCTTAAAATCGGTAAAAAATAGCTTCGGGAAAGAATAAGTTAAATCATTTATTTTGTTGTAAAATCTGTCTTGATATATATTTCTGCATGCTTTTATTCACAAATTCCATCGCCTTTATCTATAAACAGTTTTCTCTTGGTTAAAATTATTCCTAATGAACGCAGCTCTTGTGAACTCTTGTGAAATTGTTACATTCACCCCGCAGGAGATAAAATTCGATCCAACGTTCAAATTATGGCTCTTGGTTTACTTATCCAAGATCACTCTTCAGCACAGATTAGATTTTTGCATTGATCAGCATTTTATCTCAATATTATTTAATATCTTTCGTGGATATATTTAGGAAATCACTTCTTTATACGTTCCGTGCACATTTGCATTAATTAAGATTCACAGGATTTGAATGAACGGGAATTCAGTGCAGTTTAATGTTATATTTAATCAAAAAATAATTTTAATAATTGCTTTCTCAACCTGAATGAAACGAGTAATTTTATTCCTCTTGACTGTCAACAAACGTCAATTTCAGTGCAAATGCTAAATGCTCATACCTTGTATTACATATTGCATTGCATCTGAATAATTTTTAAGGAAATCATTTAGGATTGAGAGACAATTCGAGATGTCCATCTTTTATCCTCAGAAATCTATCAGCTGTAATCAACCACTGTGATTGTGAGAGCCATCAAGATAAAGAATATATCTCCGAACCAAATGAAAAATTAACCATCCTCCAGTTTTAAGGTAAACTAGAAACCTTGAGTCCTTCACTCAGCATAAAAATGAACTGTAGTCAAATCTACCTGTAGGTGCTCTTTGAGCTAATGATCAAGGGGCCTGTGGAGGTATATTTTCAAGATTTGAAAGATATTAAGAAAATAAACATGAAGACCGCGAGCGTGATAACGTTGCTCCACCAAGCGGTACTCTTGGTTAAGTGAAATTGAGTTCGCGAGACTCTTGAAGCGGGCGGCGAGATTTCAATCGAAGACAAGGATGGTAAACGTTCACTTCAAATTCCTAAAGAAATGGTATCCATGGGCAGGATTCTGTATAAGTTACCGACATCTATCGGTGTCACTAACCCATTTCAAGCGATATTGGTAGGTCGGAGCGATTCCGGATATCGGGGTAATCCTACTGACGATTTAGAAAGACCTAGTAAGGGGACCGACCGACCGACACGTTTTTTCAGGTTTTTTCGTACTTCGCAGACTGAACTCTGGGTAATAAACTATTTTGACGTGTCTGAAGTCTCAAGGAATCTGGTGTTGTGATTCCCAAGGGTCAACGTTTTGTTGGCGAGGTGTTTAACCGACGGTGATTCAAAAAATAAACATTGTTTATTACTGAATGTGTATTTCCGTAAACGGGTATGTGGTGGTAAAACTTGCGCTGTAAAAATGATCGCGTTTTATGTTTGCTGTATGAATTACTCATCAGAGCAAGTATGTATGTACTTATTTATGAAAATAAACAGTAGTTGATTGCTTACATGGGCAAAAATGTTCTCCGTGGAGAGATAAACGTGACGACGATACTGTATTCCTCAACCTGGACCCCTCAACCTCTTCTGTATTCCTCAACCCCTCAACCAATTTACTCGCAAGGTTACTCTTGTAATACCTTCTTGTAAGTCTCATGAACTGGCGATGATTAGTTTTGAACCAGCCTTGAAATTTTATGATATCTTAGCCGTGTCTTAGAACTTAAGGTGTTTGAAAACGCATAAAATGTACTGAAAACTGTAATGTCATTATTTATTTTACGTATCTTTAACCAATGTATCTGTTGGAATCGTACGTATTTCTTGACATATTTTTCCATTAGAAAGTAATTTTAAAGTCCATTTGTATGTTATCATTCCATTGAGATTTGATTCTGTCCAATTCAGTTTTTCATAGCTATGACCAATTCATTTTTCCTCAAATGATGCTCGTCACAGATTCAAAATCCATTTTTAAAATGCCAGTATTCTTATATCAACAAATTTTTTTCGGACTTGCATGAGGATCAGTGTTTTGATTGAACCCTGGTTGCAATCTACCAAAACTGAAGAGACGTGTAATGGGCTAATATCCCTTGTATGTGCCTGGAATCCCGGAAAAATATGGATTGAAAGCATAAGCTCAGCCTTGACAGCGATGTAAGTTTAAATCTTGTTTTCACATTGCTGTTAGATTCAAGCAATAAGAGGGATTATTTCAGTGTAATTCTTTTACTGAAAACATGTCCCATTAGTAAATTAAATTCAGGCAACTTAATTATCTCCCTAATAAAGTTTAAATGCCTCATTCTCCGCTCCTTAATAAAGCGGCTGAATTAGAGGCGACGGAACGCGTTTTTGCGTTACAATGATCCTCTGCAATGAGTATATAGAACTCTTTATGTTCCCCGCATTGAACGATAAAACCTCTCCTTTCTTTCCCCATTTCAATTAAGAAGAAGGTTTCGGGTTCGAATTCTTACTGCCCGATTACAAAGATGTCGAGATTGCAAGCGGCCTAGGAGAAAAGGGATGCGGTTGCCCTTATAAAGCCTGCCCTAGACCAATACTACAGTGGAAAAGGGGAATTTAAAAAGGGAAAGAGTATTTTGAGGGGTTATATTCCCAAATGATGACGTTGTGACGTCTTAAATTGTAGACGAAATTTGGATAAAAATGTAGAACTTTCTCCATACAATGCATGCATACACTCAATGAGATAGTCGTTCTTATTCTAGAATAGATTTCACCTCAAATCTCTATCCTGCGGATAAAAGTTTGTAAAATTGGAGCTAATGGAATATTTCGAATCATTTCATGTGAAAGTGAATGGTATGAAGTCAGTCATACCAATAAATACCAAGGGTCGAAATATATGTCGTGACAAACCTTCGCTTAAACGTTAGATGCAATTCGGTTTAAATGAAAGTGGCTTATTGGCGTAACAGGCTAACATACCGACATGAGGGGGATCGGGTTCCAATCACAGTAAAGGCTAATGATGTTCTCATGGCAAATTTCATTCCTTGATGAGTTTAATAATAAATTTGAATAGAAATAACAGTGACGTTGTTTGGTTTGAGTTATTATAGATTAAATGAATTACTTGAATCATTCTGTACCTGATGAAATATTGCTCTTTTGGTTGAAATTTCGGCAATAAACCCATTTTAAAATTTTTATTGACATTATTTCTATTGAAATTTTTTCTATTGACATTACGTATGTAAGTTTCTATTGGTCATTTTACTAATATTGGTTATATTTATCGTACAACCTTTGATTTTAACTGCACATAAAATGAATAAAATATTAAGCTTATATGCTTTTTATTTTAAATTCAAACGAATCTCTTCCGATAATTTGTTCAAATGCAACTACATGAAATTATTACAAATAATGCAACAAAGCACATTAATAAAAAATTTTAAATGTAAAAGGCATTTAAACTTTCATTGGAGTATAAAAGTAAAATAAAACATCATATTCTGGAAAAAACATTAATCGCTAAATACAAGGGCAATGAAATAACAGTGTAATTACATATTGAAACATGCATTACATGGAAACTTATTTATTTTGATAGATTCATATGAAACCTAGAATCATGTTTCATCTGTATTGTTTTGAAGTCATTTACTACAATGTCACAATAATACAAATATGAATTATTATTGCAAAAATCGTTCATTTATTTAATACATTTTGACATTTAAACAAAGGAAAAGTTTAATTATAACAGTATACACCAACAAAAAATATCAATTTCTATGTTTCATTATTTTTTATGGTGAAAGCCAATTAAGGAGAAAACAATGAATTGTGTTACAAATAAATTTTCCTTCAAAATGTTTATTTTAACATTGGAAAGTATGAAAAGTGAGCAGAACTTAAAATTCTGACAGTTTTGAACTTAAAGCAGAGAACTTTAAGACAATAATTACATTATATATGACATCTGCTTGGTGGCTTGCTTATTTTTGCAGTTTCGAAAGAGATCTGAGCGTCTTCTTGTCAAATTGATTGTCGCCGATTCCACCAAGCCAGTTATTTTGCCACCATGTCACACGATATGCAGTTATCCTCGGGGATTTCCCAGCATCTTCTAAGTGTGGAAGAGAAAAAATAAGTTTATTATCCCGGAAGAATATGTTGGATTTAGAAGATACAGTCTTCCTATTGAAATTTAAAGGCTCAACATTAATGCAGACGCACTTCTTCATTCTTAAATGTATTGATAAGCAGTAGATTTTCTTATTTACGAACTTTTTGGAAATACAGTTGAATATTGTCATGAGAATTAAATACTCATGAGTTCTCCACTCTAGATAGTAAATATTTAACTTTAAGTTACTGAGCAATACTGAGTTACTATAAGTAAACTGAGCAATTCAAAATGCTTTCATTTGAGAGGCTTTTGTTGAACAGAAGAATCCCACGATTTATAACAACAATATAATAAAATTTTGTTTCTTTAATATCTCCACGTATTTTAGTAAAATTTTACCAGAAAAAAATTGATCTTTTTGTTTCAACCCAATAAAAAATTAGTTCGAATAATCACACTTATCCATGAAAAAATGACTGTAATATAATTAAATAACATGCGAAAGCATTGAAGTCGGATCAATGTGTTTTTCCAATCTTTATTTAAAATGATTTTTCTATCCAATCTACAATTTAATTGAAATAACGTTACTTAAAACCTAGTTTAACAACTGCTGGAAACGCCAATTTACACCGAAAAGTCCCTAGAAACTTAAATAAATGTGAATGTAAAATTTGCAGAATATTTCATGGTTTTTAATAATTGCAATATAAATTGATTTATTAATACGTGAACTGTCATTTTTTGTAATATTTTAATAATTATCCGGAACTCCTCATTTTTTATGACTAGTATTTCTCTTTAAACATTCTTCAAGTCGATAAAAGATTACATTTCCCATAAAATTCATGGAAAAAGTAATTTCATTTGGAATAAGATTTAAAAAAATAGTTTTCTCGCAAAAAAGTAACATTTTAATGAGCATGTGAAGCGTATGAAACTTTTTAATTAATCATACAGATGTAAAAATTAATGGCGTTGTTTAATATAAAATTTTAACCTTAAGATCTGTTCCAAAACAATTGAATTTTCATTTCATGAATTCAATGTCCCTAAACGATCTTTTTGTTATAACTTGTGTATTTTTCAATGTGACGTCATTCAAAATACCATTTTAACTTCACACAAACGAGTGCTTGAAATTTAAATTTTTAAGTTACAACAAAATAACAATTGACACGTTTCACGCGATTAATTCAAATGTGTTAATATATTTGAAGGTACTGCCATGCTGCATCGTGACGTACGCGTTACCAACAATCTCGTTCTATGAAATGGTTTTACATTATCAACAACAATTATAACGAACAATTATCGTTCGAAATTTGGTCCCTTCGAATTCGAAGTATTTCTGTGCAATCATTCTCGAATGGACGATTAATTGGAGTGAAATTATAACGAAACCTTCTCTTTTAAATGTACCGTTGTCTCACTGATGAGTGTCGCCACCACGTGTCCATCGTAGTATTCGAGGAGTGACGGGAGTTGTTCACTTAATCTCGACCTTCCGTCTTCAGATCCATATTCAGCGATCATCGAAGGAACGGCCGATGCCAAATATATCTCCTTGCCCTGTCGAGTCTCATTATCAATCAGTGCAACATGTGTGATCCACCAATCCATTTCCACTTCCTCTCTCTTCTTCCTCTCCGCCTCCTCGAGGATTCCCTTGAATATCTCTCCGTCTTCCGAATACGGAAGTCCTTTGTTTTTTAATACAAAACACACCGACAACTGCGACAAAGCAGAGGCGAGAAGTGCGATAGCGTCTATGTCACTCGACCAATTCCCACCCACGAATACCTTTCCCTCTTCAAAGTTGGCGAATGACCAAAGGTCACTTCCATTCCGTTCTCTCCCGTCGTGGTCTCTCAATCTCGGATAAATTCCTCCGATTCCATTAGATTCATAATCCACTAATACTTGGACGGTCGATTGAAATTGAAGGAATTCCAGAATGGACGCCGTAATGCGATCCTCGTCGTACAGCATTCCGTATTTTCTCTTCATGGTCGAACTGTTCTCTCCGTTCATTGGCTTCACTTCCGTCTTCTGCATCATCGCCTCGATGCATTGCTCTTTAAAATCCGTTCCACTAGGTGCAGCTGGTATCGGTATTAGTGATACAATCGGCGTATCGATTTCTTTTATGTTTTGCACTTCCTCAGTAGTCTTGTGAATTTCTGATTAAAGTTTTATCGGAATTTCCATTCCCTCTTTCCCCTGCTTTTCAATGGATTCCTTCATAGAAGCGACTTCTTTGGTCATCAAAGATTTGGCTTCATCCAATTTTTTCTTGAATTCCTCTTGGGAAATTTCAATATTGGACGTAATGGAGAATACATTTTCCTGTTTGCAAGCCATGTCAGCAAGAGGCTGCCTCAATGAAGTCAAACCCGTATTTATAGCACTTTTAATCTCAGATATCTCAGCTTTCACTGATATTAGAACTTCTTCTTTCAACTTCTGCACTTCTTTGGTTACATTCTGATTCTGAAATTCCAACTTTTTTGAAAGCTCGAAACCATCTTTCCTCTGCTTTTCAATGGATTCCTTAATTGATGTAATTTCTGCTGATTGCATTGCGTTGGCTTTATCCAATTCTTTCTTGAATTCCTCCTTGCTTAAGATACTCCTTGTTTCTGATGTCTCTGTTCTCATTTCTTTAATGAAGTCCTTAATTAATGTGAGTTCGGCGTACAACTCTTTCAAACCGTCTATTAAATCAGTATTTATTTTCCTAGATTCGTTATCTTGCCTAGTTTGCATTATTTGTTTTATTTCTTCGCGATCCTCGTCCCCAGGGTGACTGGTGACCAATTCTTTTGCAACTTGAAGTGGAAATTTCCCTTCCTTGTCTCCCATTGAAATATCGCCGTAGCTGATATATTTCTGTGGATAAAGGTGGAAATCTGTAATTACTCAAAACGGTAAATTATTTCCACTAATTTGTTCATTTGTTTCAAATACGAAAAACTATTGATCAGTCCATACATTTTGTACAGAAACTGAGCTTTGTTGAGTGTCCAGAGTAAAGGTATTGCCTGTTAAATGTTACCCACGTAGCATTGACATTTTTTAGAAAAAGATTTATATTCAACTGAATTTTATTAATGTTTTTGTGAAATCTATTGATATCTTATAAACGTAAATGGTATAAAGGGGTCAAATATAATCACAAGCGTTGTTGAGATGTATTATGATACACATGCCATCCGCTGATCAACTCTAATGTATTCCAATTGGGATTTTCGTTAAGTGATCCAAGAGCCATAATTTGAACAATCAGGTTAATTTAAACTCTTGCGTAGTGAATAAGACGATGACTTATTCTCAGTTTCATGAGAGTTATTAGTTGTCCACCACGTGTAAACAAACAGAAAAAATACTCAATATTGACGAAAGTGATGACGTGTGAGTGTAAAATTATGAAATAGTTTGTCAGGACAGATTATACATCAGAAAAACTACGATGTTACAAGTGGCTTAACATGTATGAACAATTGCTCGTCCACATTGAATTATTGAGTAAATATTCGCAGTTGATATAATTAAGTGAGATTACTATATTATCTGAAATAATCCCAATGTGTGTTTTTATATATAATTCTCTGCATTTTGGAAATTAAAATGAACGAATGAAAAAATGGAAAATTTTTCAAATTCTCAATTTTATAATAATATAAGATACGGCTGTTCCTTAATATTTTCAAACATTCCTTTAAATATTAAAAAAATATTCGGCAGATTCGTAAATCAACCTCTTCCTTTCATTTCCCTGCTCACCAATAGAAATAAAAACATTTAAAAGATTTGAAAGGAAATTATGGACACGGATGGCGCTGTTCGTATGTCTTACGAGATGAAGGCCGATTGATGTCTCTTTCATCGTAAACAGGCTACAAAAGTGTCAAGTAAGGATTTCACTTTGCTTGCCTAGGAATAAAGATATCTTGATATCAAGTTAACTAGGCGTATTCCAAGTTCAAAAACGGCCTAAGATGATATAGCAAGAACCAATAAACCAATATTTGAGTACATTTATCTCAGGAAAATAAATCTCGACGAAACTAATATTTGCCACAATGTCAAAATTTTAACTGTCACACGCAAATATAGTGAAGTAAGGACTATGAGATTAAAAAATATCATTCACATTTCAGTGGGTCTCGAACACGGATAAATCGATAAAGCGCCTATCGCTTTAACCAGAGAAGGTAGAAAAGACTCATTTTCTCATAAAACGAGGAAATCTTTACTTAACATAAGTTTCGACATCACAAAAGAAAAATGAAATATAAAAAAAAGCAATTAAGTGCAATGAAATTAATGATACATGTTTTCTTTCAGTTGAAAGATTTGGACACAGCGTAGATTCTAGCAATATCTGGACCAATTACGCTTGACTTAAAAAAGAATTTTTTTAAAACAATGATACTTACTTATATATAGGTAACAGCCGAGGAGTTACAATAAACGAATTGTTTCCCAATATAATTAAAGTGAGAAATGCAAATATGGAAACATCTTTCGATTTTAACGAGACGAGAAGTAAGATTCCTCGGAATTGGGTGGAAAAGGACCGCAAACATTCAAAGAAAAACATTTACGTAACAATGAGTAGATTCTAGAATAATGTATGTACGCCGAGTAATTTGAAACCCATGGTCACTTTTAAATGTAGACCTCATCATTTACTGTTATATGAAAAATATATTCTATTTTTCCCATACTTCACTAAAAATTCGGTTAGTTTTTTGTGTTATTATTTATTGATATTAAAATACTTATGGGACGAACCAATGTGTGTAGCATTACCATTAAAGAGCATTTCCTCTTTATATTCACTCAACCCTTAGGCGTTAACATACAGAAAACGTGGATTTTAGCTGTAGCAAATATCATTTTTTGGTCCTATTTATTTAGTGAGATGTTGCAAAACAAAAGATTATTCGGTGTTGATGAAAAAAAAGAGAATGCACCCATGTTTCAAGTGTAAAATATGACGAATTGCTAGAAACATCGAAGGATTCTGGTAACTGAAAGAGTTTTAGGGAATCATAGATGAATATGCGATGAATGCTAACACACCAAGTACTTGTATTTTGATTTCAAATAAATGTTAAAAGTTAAAAATGAAACTGTTTTTAATGACGATGTTTTGAGACGTTCTATAATTTTGTTCACGTAATTCATTGTTGTTTTTTCATCTATTTCATTACACTGTTTCCTACTCTGCCTATTATCATTAGAAAAATCAACTGATTAATAATAGGCAAATATATCATATAAAAGTGTACTGTTAATAACTTTTCAGAGTTTACTTTTGGGAATAGGAGATTATGTGATGGTTATTGAAAAGAATTGCGGCATTGCTATTCGACTTTCAATCCTAGTTCACCGGAGCCTGAGGCATTATAGGGAGCTTAAGAGAAATAGTTTGGTTTCTGAAATATTGATACCATTGCTTCAATAAACGATACCATGGAAATATTTTCCAAACTATGGAGCTAGAATATGGCAAGTAAAATATCTTCAAAATTGGCCAATCGGACTTTTTTATGTTTGGGAAAAAGTTTCAACAGCATCTTGGGACACATTATGTCAGTGGAAAACATTTTTTTCTGGATTACGAGATTCATTGAACGAACCTTTGGAGAAATATTGTCACCAAGGGTTTAAGGAAGGATTGGGATTGCTTTTTGAGTAAACCTGCTTGCGATTTGTCTGTAGAGGGCTTTGTTCAAGAGTGATTGTACGGATTTATATAATTTTATTTTTCACCAGTAGCTTTTATAGCAATAAAAATGAAATAAATAATGTTTCAATGTAAAATATCTATAGAAACGATTGAAAAGTACTCGTATATAATCTTCATAGTCAAGCCATTTTCTATAAATTTGAAATAAATATTCAAATGAGCCGTTTCTTCATAGTCATATTTTCTACCCTCCTCGGTTCTGGCATATTGTACAAAATACAAAGACGTTTGAATTTTTTTCCGCTCAGCAACCCAAAATATTGGCTATGCCACTTGCAGATAGTGGACTAAGAAGCTTGAATGGCAGAGAAATTAACTCTGCAAACGTGGCTTACAACGCAAAACGTAAGTATGAACAATTTTCAAAAATAATGCCGGATATGTCTCGGGACTGAGGAGGGTGTACTCAATCCTCATGTTAGCGTTTTTTATAACTAAATGACTAAATTTTCATAACGGAAGGATCCATTTAATTCACATATATTTGAGAGCCTGATATCGAACCAATTGCCATGAAAATGAGTACACAGCTCCAATGTATAATAGACATGATATTTTAAAGGCTAAAATCTTTTAAAATATTGGTACATTTGACAAAAAAACAATAAACATACCAATGTTCGAATAATATTATAGTCTTGGACGAAAGTCCATTGACCACGGTTCGTATTATTTCACAGTGAATCTTTAAAAATGTAATACATTTATCATTTGGTTTCAATCAACGGTAGTAAACATTAAAGAAAAAACAATAAAATGCATTGAATACATACAATAAGAACATATAAAAACTGCTTTTTTGTAAAAATTATATTGAGGTCCAACTCTTATTTTAGCAGTCGATAAATGTGATTTATTTCTATGACAGTTTTAAGTAATTTAGTCGGAAAAATTTCTAAAAAAATTAACTAAAGCTAACTTTAAATTCCCTAAGCAATTTTAATTTAAATTATCAGATTTTTATGACATCCGGGAAGAAATATGCGTTGCTTTTAAAAAATGTGATATAAAGAATCCACTTAATACGTGGATCACAAAAAAAATATTAATTTAATGATGTTTCATGGGAATGAAGGAACGTTTAGGAAGAGTTTTCTCAGGCAACCAAAATATTGGGAATACCAAACTGACACAGTGTTTAATTTTGAATTGCCCTACGCAAATTATGCGTTGTGAGGAATGTAACAGAGAAAAAAATTCTGTAAATTGTTCGTTACTTAAACGTGAATCACGGAATGAAGCGCTGATAGCTTATACCAGACTGAGGAAGAAAAGGCTCATCATCGAATGAAATTGAATTAATGTACAGAAAATAAAATACAACGTCCTATAAGAAATTTAAAGTGAGAAAACGTACATAAGTACAGTAACATTGATTGAATGTCCATGAAAACTGCTTCTTATGATTTAGCGAAACGTTTTGAGTGCGACGCATTTAGACACGATGCATTACATTGTATATCCGACAGAATTTAGCGCAGTACTGTGAGTGTAGTTTCTTCACAACTCAAAGTATTTTAAGTGAATGAGGATGCCATAGTAGCTGAACTTGTAAATGGATTTTGCGAGAAATAGATAGAACCGGTTTTGAAACACAGTCGAAGCGCTTTATGCATTTATGTAGGTTGAATTTAGCACTTAACACATTGTTATTTCTAACCAATATTTTTGTCCAACTTTATAACAAGTTATCTTTCTCTAACCGGCCCCAGAGTTAGTCGGACTGACAAACAATGGGAATTGCGACAAAAGAATTAAAAAATATTGTCTTGAGCTGTTTAAGGAGATGATCTTCCATTCAATGACAAAGTATTCATAATACTGAGAAACTCCTGTGATTCTTTACATGTTACAATGCAGTGAAAGGATATCACAGTCGAATTATGGGCCAGAGAGAAAACAATCGTCATTCTTTAAAAAACTGTAATTGTCTGTAAAACTGTGCAATTGGCAAAATACTTCTCTTTAGTGCTACAAAAATTTAATATAACGTCTTTATAAAACAGGTCAGAATCCATTAAACGCACTAACATAGAGAGTACGCTTTGATGAATGATAATTTTTTTGATATTTTACAACCTTTTGCAATAAAATATCCTTTTATACACAATATGAAAGAAAGCAATTAAACCATTGACATTCAATTTAAACACGATGAATAATGGACTAATTATGGCGTTGTTGTTAATGTAAACATCACGGTATTATATTTAAGTATGCGTAACTGCATTTATTTTTTTCAAAGTTGAATATTTGATTAATTTACAACCTGGCAGATATTTACTGAATTTTTTGCGATGAAGTTTTAAATGAATCGCAAGAAACATTTGTGATAAATTGCTATATGTAATAAATTTATATAACTATAACACAAAAACATTTTTAAAAATTTTCTTTTCCAAGAACAATCACACAATATTTTCGTAAATGCGAAAATACAATAGAAATAGACAAAAATAAAAAACTATGTACACGTCCAACACAAAAAGGGCGCAAAAAGGTTTGACCAATAAATCTTAAATATAAAACTCTACTCTATATCTATAAAAAAATAGTACCAAATCTAGCCTACTATGGAGAAAGGTACAATCATTAATTTAAAAAAATGAGCCCGGCGTATCGCGTGAATATTGCCACATTGTTTAAAAGCTTAAAAATATTGGAAAAATATATACCTGGCGATGATATTAAAACGTGCAATGGCAAAAAATATCGACTCAAGAGACGCAGATTTTTTAAATATGAAGTATGAATATTTTTTTTTCGCAGTAACTGCAACACCTTGTCAATTCCGAATAACTAGTTCCTCATACTTGAAAAATATAGTACCAAAAACTCGTATAAGCCGTGTATTTTTATTCGTTTATGAACTTTTTATCATTGCACAACATTATTGAAAGAAAAAATTGAACTTTCGTAATGCTTTTTATGTAAAACTGGCATTTTAATTGTTGCAAATCAGTATTGGTTACAATCTCATGAAATAAGAAAATATATTCTGGCTAAGAGAGACTACTTTTTGTGAAAGGAGTCTGGCATGATACAGAGGCCGAGGCAAAGAACAGTTACAACAGAGTGGAGTTACAAATAGGAGTGGCGTACCTTGTGAATATTGCCTTGTCTTTAAAAGCGTCCTTTTGATGAGAACTTCGTTAGTAGTTAAAAAAGGAGAAAGGAGTAGAAATTCTTGAAATCACCGGTTCACTTCCTTTTCACTGTTAAAAGGTTGAAGATACCTCCTCTTTCGTTTAGTGCCAAAGAAAATATCTCCAATCCCCAAGTGGCCGAACGTTGTAAACTGAAAGAAAGGATAGCATTTTATGTTTGAGTTCACAATAATACTGGTATTAAAATAAATCAAATCTCAGGAAATATCTGACATTCGTATGATATCGTGATACGTCAAAGTCTTTTCGTGTAAACAACAAGTTCTTTGAGACTCAAATGCACCAAATATTCATATTGTTCAGTATATTCCAATTCTCATGCAGTTCGAGTCTACTGAAGAGAATTTCTCCCAAGCACTACATTACTTAGCATAAACTTTTGATATTACAACAAATTAAACCTAAAGAAATTAAAACAGTTTATACCGTGTGAGTACAGAATGTCCTCCTTTGCTGGCGTTGACTTCTTGAGAGCGAAGTACGGAGTCGTAGTCTGAGATGATCTGCTGCTGCAATGACTGGGTGGTCAGAGTTTTCTCTCCTGTCCTGTCCTTATCGGTGTTCGAGTCGAGTCGATGATTTGAATGTCTGGCTTCTCGAACGCCGCCTTTGTATGTCCGGGGACGGGCAGATAACGGAGCAGGAGGAGGAGGACCTTACTTTTCCTTGTATAGCCTTCGGCAAATAAAATACCTGCCTTAATTTCCTTGCATAGCCCTTGGCCAATGAAATACCTTCGTACTGGTCGCAGTGGAGTGAGTATGGCAGGTGAGCTGCGCATTCGAGAAATTTCTAGAATTATATACGCAACAGCGAGTTATCGGAAAATGACGCAATCCGTTCAAGAATATCCTCATCCGATTTCCTCAACTCACCCTCTTCCCAGTTCGGCGACCGGCCGAAGGTCCTTATCAGCAATGGCCAGCCAATACGCCACCGACTGTTATCTCGCGCGAAAAATGTCCTTATATAGATAGAAAGAGTAAGGAAAAGCATAGGAATTGGAAGGGTGGCCAAAAATAATGCGTACGTACGCCATTCTTGAATAGGTGGAAAATTAGTTATTGGTCTTTATCTGAGCAAATACGTATCAGTTTAAGTTCTCATTTAGTATATACTAGGATTAATTGGTTCGTCCAAGTATTTGAGCAGTCTCCCCATCTACTCGGAGGTCGGTCACCAATATGTTAACGAATGCTATGTACAGTAATTCATCTCCCAACGGACATTGTCCATTCGGCGGTTTGATACGCACATTGAGATCATAGGTGTGCCTAATCTTCCATTAATTACGCTACACCTGATGTAATTTTTAACTGTCCCTGTGAAATACTTGATGGAGTAACACATGAAGAGAGGGAATTTTCTCGTCCGAAAACCCTTAATATGCAAACAATTATTATTACATTCACGCTACGCCTAACGACCCTCACGCGGCTTGGAAACGAGATAGCATGCACGAACGCGGTTCTCATACCCATCCGTGTATGAGAACCGCGTTCATTAGTTCTGTCACACGTCATCTGACGTTTAATCAATATCCTCACTCACCATCAATGCGGAAATTCCCCCTGTCAAGGCAACCTAGTACGTAAGCATCTTTTAGGTTGCATAGGGGATAGGGGATTTTAGGGGATAGCCGTTTGATCTAGCATCCTGTAAAGGAACAGATACTAATGGCAAATCCAGTGAGAGACACCAAAACCCGGTTCAATTTATCAAGAAACTACTCAGAATGAAGTGTTGTCACAGGGGACAACTGTCATCAGAGTGTCGAGCCGGAAAACCCATAATGCTTAATTTATTGTTTTTCTAAGGAGGCAATTTTGCTAAAAGGATTTAACCAGATAACCCCATCATGTAAAGGAGCCTAAGAAGGGAACACATAATTTTTTACCATCATATGTTTGTAATTTTAAGAACTTGAATGGATAGAGATAAGTGTCATTTGTTTGATTGTGAAGACTTAATTTTCTTTAACAGAGAAAAGATGTGAACATGAATTGAAATAAATGCTATGGGCTATGATTTTGAAAACAAAAGCAGCCGTATTGTGTATTAAATGTCATGAACAATTTAACCCCTATAATGCCTGTAGATAAAAGAGTGTGAATCATCAATATATTTAATTATTCCCTCCACCATGTTCTAAGTTAAACCAGCCCCCTGACACTCCCGATGCTTTCCCATAGGAGCTCATGTCTTCTTATTGAAGCTGTTCCCTTATTAATATATGTGCCTGGTTATGGGTTTCGGTTTAAGTGAAGTAATTTAACAGGAGTAATATTACTCGATTCATGCACAGTTGTTATTTTTTTAATTGGCGCCTTAGCAACACATTTAGTACATACAGTTGGAGCTAGCGCTCCTATCGGAAAACATTCGCACCGCATTAAAAAATTGTCTCACTAGTGCTGCCACATAGCGGTGGTCATATAATCTACGTCATGCTGAGAAAATACATCCAACATTCCTCAATCCGCCGCTTCTTTTTCGAAGAGCCGCCATGGGTCCAAGAGTGCAAGATTCAATAGGTATGCCCTTCCAGAGAAGTTGGTTTGCGTGTGTCGGGTGAGGATAACATGAATTTAATGTTGTGAACGCGGAAATTGCATGCATTAATTTACTTGTATTATACCTGTGCAGTACTGTGCTCAATTTTTTCAACATTATGTGTCGAAAATTGTAGTTATTTGAGGATAAATCAATCATACCGTGCACGTATTTGGTACCAAGCTGCAATACGGGCTGCAGCCATAAATCAATGGGGATTTTGCCGTTTAAAGTCCATCGAACCTGGAACAGTGCGGTGCCTGGCAACGGGAAATACCCCGACATGATTTTCTGCTGAAGGAGAGTCATCGGGTGTGCGCGAAGCATTTTTTAGAAGAGGAAATTATGAGGAACGTGATCCATCGTGACAAGGACAGAAACGTGTTTGCTGTTCTATGCAACATTTTTAAAGATTTTTGGGATTTGTTTGTGAATGTGAATGAGTCATCATTTTTCTTTTCATGCATTAAATTATTGTTTTATCTGTATTTAATGCTGGTTAGGGGATAATATAAGCTTTGTGAATATTCTGCCATTGTTAATGTCACTATTTAATCATAGTGGACTTCGTGCAACAATCTGTGTGTGCATATATATTCATATTTTCAGCTAGCACATCCGGATTTTTTTATATAAAAAAATAAGTCAACGCTAAGGAAGAAACATTGACGGAAACTGTTGACGCAGCGTTGAGGTATTTTTAACATAAACCCGTTGAGCAGTGGTTGATCTACTCCTACTCCCGACAGTATTGTCCTCTAATAATTGTATTTTGGCTCAATTTCGTCATAATTCATGTATTGAATGTATAATGTGTTGAGATCATCGTATATTCGGCTGAGCAGAGCAATTATTCATGTAAAATAAACGTATTTCAACCGCCAATATGCATTCAGTGGAGTGCGTTCAAGTGTTTTCCGTTCACGAACAAAATATTCGCCTTATGGTTGGTTCTATGATTCACATAATGCATTCTTTCAGTATTATACCTTGATTCTTTTCACGGAATATAACATTAACGCATGTAAACATGGGTTTAAATAATACGTATCATCGTCGTCTGTTCGGGCCGATGTTTCGCTACGCCCGGCGCGCATTTAACTCTGGGCAACTTTACAATCATCCTTACTTGCAATATTGTTGGTCACTCTGCTGTTCCTTTGGTTCATGCCTAGACCCCATCTTGCATTCTGCGCTTTTACGATTCTTTACAACGCTTGTCCACTTGTCGTTTTAAACTGTTCCTTTTAGTTCAATCATCCTTCATTTACCATCACTTTTCAATATCATTCATACTTCATCGCTCATTTCATATTAGATGTAGGTTAGGATGGGGCTTAGATGGAGGTTTACTCCCTTTTTCTAGGTTTTCTGCCGAGTTGGTTCATGTTGATGACAATGTTTTGCCGGCTGTCCTGCTGGCTTACTTAGGTCCATGTAACTAAACATGGACACGAGGAAGCCAGCAGGATTGCCGGCGAAATATTGTCCAAAACACGGTAGAACACTAAAAAAAGGGAATCAACAACCATTAAACAGTATTATCCAGTTCCCAAGAAGTTCGTAACTTGACTACAAGAGGTCACTACTGTTCCGGCTCTCTTCGAAGTAGTTCGCTGTGCGGCCTGGAGATGGCGTTGTATCTTGTTTGGTAAACGTGTTTCCTTTACGTTGCGGCGTTTTGATGCCATTTTTTCCTCTCAGTTTCCCCGTTGTTTACATAATGTTTATATATACAACCTTGTTCTTAAGAGTGTTGTTTCAGTGTTGTTTATGTAATGTTGACGTAAATAACCAGATCCGTGCTATCTGGGTTTGCATTATCTTCCTCGTTTAATGTATCAATCCTCCCTTTGCGGGAAACCTAGCGTTTAGGAGAACCTCAAATTTGTTTGTGTTTTTTTACGATCTTTCAACTTTTCAGAAAAAATGAATTATAATTCAGGAGGACGAAAAAGTCACATTTCTCTGGTTCAAACCATAGTTGTTTTAACTTCCATTTCCATGTCACATTAAAAAATGATGGCTACATGTTTGTATGGCTATTTTTACTGTTCATGTTTAGCGGGATTCCGAGAATTTGGAAAAAAGTAATGCATTAAATGAAATATTAAAATTTTCTTGCCCTGTCGTCATTTACATTGGACTTCTGGTTACATGTCTAAGGCCATAATGCTTTGAAGCCAAAAAATCTCAATCCAAACAAAGCATCTCCAATTATTCTGTATATTCATGTCATAGGGAGTCAATTGAGCATGAAACACATTCCTCAAACTCTGAAAAATCATAATTTTAAATATTTTGGCAACAGCAACAACTTTCTAATAAAAAGTTAAGATTGGATATTCTATATATCTCTATCGTATTCATTGTTCTGGGTGTGTCGTGGTTGTAACCTGCCCACAGTAATGCTGTTCTGAATCATTGGAGAATGAAAGACTCTTGTTATGGAATGTGCAAGTTTTATTTTAGCTACGTCATTATTGTGGATTAATTATTATTCATCCATAAAACAATTATCAAATCTGTGTTACAGATTAACCCATATTTTACCAGGGTGTGTCAAAATTTGAAAAATTCTCCTGACGTTTCCTTGAACGGATAAGCTTTTTTAAAAATCGTCTTTCATTTCTTTGGAGCCTTTCATGGCATAATATCCCTTACATTTCCGCCAACTTGCTCCACGCTGGTCATCATTGTATGAAACGTAGGTCACTGCATTTGTGCATTTGTTGCCTTAAGTTTACTTTTTAAATCAAATAAAATTTCACTAAAATTCAAGTATTTAAAAGTTTAGGAAATATGACAAAGCCCAAATATTTCACTCATTTTATTGGTACGGAAGCTTTCGCGGTTATTTAATGACCGTATTCTCTTATAGGTTGTTGGCGCGTCGATCCATTTTTGGGGGACAACTGTTTCGCCTTCCTTTTAGCTGGCTTCGTCAGGTCCTGAATGAAGTGCAGATAATTTCCTTAAAAAGTCAGGCGCGCGCTCATTGGCCGGACGGGAATTCGAAATCAATATTTGGAAAATCCGTTCAAAAGTTGAAGTTAGCGGATAGCCGTCTTCTCTGTTAAAGTTCTCTGTATTCTTTGCTATTTCGATAGCTTCCCTCATTAGCCGATGGAAATACTTATTTTCTCTAGCGATGATCATACACCCGTTAAAATTGATTACGTGGCCAGGTTCCGAAAATACGTACTCTGCGACTGCGGATTCTATTCGGCTGCTCTTAGATGTTCTTCCAACCTGCATTTCAGGGATCTAGATGTTTGCCCAATGTACGATTTTCCACAGCTTCATGTTATTTCGTACACGCCTTCGTAAATATCCGATGGGAGACGATCTTTTTCATTTCGAAGCAGGTCAGAGGTCTTCTTGTCGCTTCGGCATCTGGTTAAGACTTCGTGCTTGGCAAGAACCCTTGTTATTTTTTGCGAAGTACCCGCTACGTAAGGTAAAATATCGTAGGCCTTAGCCTTCTGTTTTTTATCCATAGAAAAATGCATGATAGCGTCACGTTTACCGTTTTCATCGTGTGATATGTATTAAATCATTTTTTGTTTTTTTAATCTGCTTTCCTCTGCTTTTTTTAATATACATAAATGATATATATTTGCCTATTAAACATAGTAAAATTATTATGTATGCTGATGACATCGTTTTAATAAGTACGCATAAAAATTTTGAAACAAGTCACATAAGGATGCAGAATAACTTTAACATGTTAAATATATGGGCACATGATAATAATTTAATTATAAATGAAGGAAAAACATCAACTATGCATATAACCTCAATGGTTAATGCGAGGAAAGAGGTGAAAATAAAACTGCATTCCCACCATTGTATTCACAATAATAACATCAATCTTGATAATATTTGTATATGTCCAATACTGGATCAGGTTCAAAAATTTACTTATCTTGGCGTGATAATAGATGATCATTTTAAATTTCCTTTTCACATTGATAAAATTAACAAAAAAATTCGAATTTTCGCTTATCAAATATTTATGTTAAGATATATTGTACCTATTAGTATAAAATTAATGATTTATTCTGCAATGGTTGAGAGTATATTAAGATATGGAATCACAGTCTGGGGAATGGCATCAAATACTCTGCTAAACACAATTGTCAAGAACCAAAAGAGAATATTGAAATTAATTGATACGGATGGTTCCAAGCATGGTTGCAATACTGACCTAAAATCCTTGTGTACTAAATATAATATATTAACTGTGGATAAAATGTTTGAATGGCTTATAATTATAGAGAACTATTTGAAAAAAGAGCATAAAATACCATGTAACAATACACATTGTATGGATAAACGTAACTGTCCTTTGTTAGAAACGTATTATTACAAGAATACGTATGGTAAAAGGTTGCTAAAGTATGTTGTACCTCATACCTTTAATTGTATGCCTAGGACTGCATAATCTAAAATCCTTGGCCGAAATTAAAACAAAAGTGAAACAATGGATAATTAGTGAAATTGTGAATATGTAATAGCTTATAAAAACCTGATATTTATAAGTAATAAAAATTTTTCCTATTTTGGTTTCAATATTCCTTATAAATTTAAATGCTATGCCATTGTCATTGTATTATTTTTATGAAATTTAAATTATAATGTAATATATATGTAATGTAAGCAATATACCAGTTGGGTAATATGCCACTATGTAATATAATAATGGAACCTTCTGACAAGCCTTATGGCTTAGAAGGACCAAGTTTTTTAATGCAAATAAAGGCATTCATTCATTTTCTGGCTGAAGTCATTCATTTGCAGCGTTGTCAGGCGGTGTTGTTTTTTTCTCGTGGGTGAATCTGCGTCAGAGATGGGATGTGCTCCGTGGAAAAGAGTGCGAATAACTGATGCTTTATGGCCAGGATGATGGTGGGATTTGGCATTTAAATATCGTTCGGTATGGGTTTCTTCCGATGAACTGACTGACCTAAACTGCCTTCCGCCTTCTTGGATACAATAACATCCAGGAAAGGAAGTTTGTACAATTGATTTCAGTAAGAATAAGGGTAATTAAATTTTTAAATTCGCAGAGATGAATCATCCATTTATATATTTACTAATTTTTTAAAACAGTTCAAGGAGTGTTTTTTCTACCGCCGGAGGTAAAAACCGTATAAATTACTTAATTGAAAATCTGCATTACTTGTTTCTTGCCACGCATTTACTCTGTGTAATAAATTACAATTTGCAGTTTTGTAGGTGTTTTATGTTCCGATATTAATTTATTCTATTTTCAGAATCCCATACTAAGAGTCGGCTGCCTACTGACAGAGAGTAGAAACGTAACATTTTTCTACCTTAATATGGAATGCTGGCTCGGCAATGGTGTGTTTTGGCCAAGGTGAGATGAAAAAATAATATAGGAAAATCGAAGATATGTGAGAGTACCATCTTCCAATGCGTATTTTTATGATTTGATAAAATATTGTTTGAAATAGTATTTGTTTTTGAAGGGCTTTAGTAAATTCTCAATTATTTATAAAATAATATGAGAAATAATTACACCATAAGGTTCAATGTTACTACATTCACGTCAATAGCTGATAATGTAATAATTGTCGTTTTTCGGTCTATTGTAAAATTGTATTTGTTTGAAAAAGTAGGAAAATTGTAACCATTCATCATACTTTATATCATATTGATCTCCTGGTTTAGGTTGCTGATTATTTTGATAGGAAATTAACAACAAATCTCTCACTTTTACTTCCTGGGCCCTTCATATCCATATTATTAATTAGCCGCTCCAACATTCCCCCGCTCCATCCCTTTCGGTCTATTGCATCCTTCTCATCTGCACCTCCAACAATCTCCAAATGCATCTTTACGCGGTTTCACCATCTTTGTCGCCATAATAAAAAATTATACAATTAAATGTATTCTGTTTCAAAACTGTTATAGGCTTAAAAGTGGGCTTAAGCTTAGGTTGCTTGAATAATCACCATGTTTGTATTCCTTCTGGATTTCCTCTTCAAACCTTCCTTCATTTCTCACACGTCCTCTTTTCTTTAGAAGAGTCATTCTCATCTCATTCATCTTTATCTCACCTCGCTTATCTCTATCAACGTACTATCGTACAAGCCACCGCTTGGGTGTTGGCAGGAGGTTGTTAAGGCAAGAGCCGTGTAAATATGTAAGGTTTGGTGAGGTCAAATGGTGAAGTGCATTATGAGAGTGTATTGAACGGAGCTCAGTTTTTATAACATGGTCACTTATTAAGCGCGAAAAAAACCAGTGTTTATACTTATGTGTTGAGCAATCTATTTCACTTATGATATGCCGTCTGTCTGACCTAAAGATACAGTAGGGGGTCATGATAATAATTTTTATCGCACTGAATTATAACAGTTTGAAATTTATTCAAGCGACCTAAGCTTAGTTCATAGACTCTTGTGAGTTAAGGGACTCCCACTTTAAAGCCTATAACAGTTTTGAAACAGAATACATTTAATTGTATAATTTTTTATCAAGGTGCCCAGCATTTTTAGTATTGTATTAATTTTTTGATCAAATAATTATGATCATGGGACTAATTATCGTTCGTATCTATAGTTCATTATGGAACGCAAATTTCAGTCCAAATTGTACTCTGCCAGTCAGCCGAAACGCCCCTTTTAAGCTGACATAAGCGATTAAGGTGTAGTAAAAAGGTTGATTCAACCCATGTCATATTCTTTGCGTTACATTACCACTTATAACTTGTGGTGAGCGAATTGAGTTAGTGTTATTGTTTCCCATGGACCAGAGATACGATCCATTAATGACAGATAGCAAGATAAATGAAATAGGAATTTATTGTTTTACAACAGGAAAAAAGCAATTTATAAGTGTTTAAATAGCGAAAAAAAGTCCCGTCCGCTTATTTCATCCATCATCTTGGTAGCAGGGAACGTTAGTTTGCACACAAATCACGGGTGTTAACGGGCACACACACTGTAGAAAAACTTGCTAAGGGTTTAGACGGCCTAGAGCGGTTTAATCAGTCAATGTTGCCAACAAACTAGATATTTTTCGTTCATATTTTACCATTCTACCTGCGAACTCTAGGAGCAGCCAGTCGTACTCCACAAATGCATAGTTTAAGATACAAATGGTATGTGTATAAATATCTCGTACAGTCACCATAAGAGGTTTCTGACCAATATCTGTCCTACAGAATCAGTTGCCGACGTAAAAACTTTAGTTACATCCTCCTCCTGATAGCACAACCTCCTTGGATTTCCACAATCTTTCGATCATGATTCCAATCAGAGACGACGGAACTCTTAGAGTGCTTCGGCATTGCAGTGATCCTCTGCAATGAGTATATAGAAATCTTTATATTCCATGCATTGAACGGTAAAATCTCTTCTCTCTCTCTTCTCTGGACAATGGTTACTGGTTTTACGTCACACTGCCCGATTACTTAGGTGACGAGATTGCAAGCGGCCTAGAGGAAAAGGGATGCGGCGGCCCTTGTGAAGCCTGACCTAGACCAATACTACAGTGGAAAGGAGAACGCAAAGAGGAATAGAATATTGTAAGGGGTTATATTACAAATGTTAAGGTTGTGACGTCTTGAATTGACGACGAAATATGGACAAAATTGTAGAGCTTTTTCCACCTATTGCATGCATGTACTCAATGAGATACAGTCGTTCTTATTCTAGAATGGATTACACCTCAAACCTCTAGCCTGCGGATAAAAAGTTGTTGAAAGTTGAGCTAATGGAACATTGCGAAACATTTTATGTAAACATGGCTTGTATGAAGTCAATCGCAACTATAAACACCAAGGTTTAAAATATATGCCATGAGAAGCCTTCACTTTAACCTTGGATGCAATTCGGTTTAAAAGAAGGTGGCTTGTTGGTGTTACAGGGTAACATAACGACATTTTTGGGTTCCAGTTCAAATCACAGTAAATAAATATAATGTTTCTATGGCAAATTTCATTCCTTGAAGAATTTTTTTATAAATTTGATCCGAAATAACTGTAAAGTTGTTTGGTTTGAGTTATTTTGAGTACAATTAACTATTTGAATCATTCTGTACCAGATGAAATATTCCCTCTTTGGTTGAAATTTCAGCAATGAACACATTTTAAAATTTCCATTGACACTGAATTTGTAAATTTCCGTTTATCATTTTAGTAATATTGGTCCTATTTATCGTACAACCTTTATTTGAACAGCATACAAAATGAATGAAGTATTCAATTAATGAATGAAGTATTAAGAATCTTTCCTGATAATTAATTCAAATGAGACTACAATAAAGTATTACATATAAAACAATAAAGCACATCCATAAACAATTTTAATTAAAATAGGCAGTAAAATTTTTATTTGACTATAAGAGTAAAAAAGAACATATTATATTCTGGAAAATCATGTATCAGTAACTACTAGGACAATGACCTTACATCAAAATTATACATTTAAACAGAAATTACATGGAAACCCTTTTTTATTTTGATAGATTCATATGAAACCTAGAATCATGAACCGTCTGTATTGTTTTGAAGTCATTTATTACAATTTCACAGTTACACAACAATATAATATAACTATTGAAGAAATTGTTCATTTTTTCAATAAACTCTGACACTTATACAATCAAAAGTCTTATTTTAACAGAATCCACCAACAAAAATATCAACTTATGTGTTATTTAATTTTTTCATGGTGTAAGCCAATAAAGAATGCAATTACATAGAGTTACATACATTAATACAGTTACATATGAGATTTCTTTGAAATATTTTTTTTAACATTGTAAATAATGAAAGGCAAGCAGAACGAAATATACTTTGAGATTCAAACTAAAAGCAGAGAACTTGTAGCCAATAATAATTTCCTGACTGTATATGACATCTGGTTGGTGACTTGCTTGTTTTTGCAGTTTCGACAGAGATCTGGGCGTCTTCCCGTCAAGTTTTTTGTCACCGAATCCACCAATCCAGTTATTTTGCCACGATAACACACGATATTTAGTTATTTACGGGGATTTCCCAGCATCTTCTAAGTGTGGAAGAGAAAAATTAAGTTTATTATCCCGAAAAAGAGTATTTTGGATTTTTAAAACAATCTTCTTGTTGAAATTTTAAGGCTCAACATTACCGCAGACACTCTTCTTCGTTAATTTAAGTACTGAGAAGTAGTAGATTTTCCTATTTAGGCAGTATTTAAAAATCCAGTTGAAGATTGTCTTGAGAATGAAATACTCATGAGTTTTCCGTTCAAGATAGAAAACATTTTAGTATTAGCATTATTCATGGGAAAAATTCAAAAACCTTTTACAATTGTGAGGGTTTTGTTGAACAAAACAATATCACTTTTGCTCAAACAATTAAATAAAATGTTGTTTCTTTTATAACTCCCCGTATTATAGTGAATTTTTGACAGAATAAAATTGTTCTTTTTGTTCTAAATCAATTAAAAGGTAATTCAAATAAACACACTTATCGATGAAAAATGAATTGAGTACAATGAAAAATGTAATAAAATGAGAAAGCTCTGAAGTCTGATCTAATATTTTTTCAGTCTTCAATTAAAATGATTTTCCTAACCCATATTTAAGTTAATATAATTTACTTTACTTAAAATCTTGTTTATCAACTACAGGAAACACCATTTTTCACGGAAATGTCCCAAGAAAGTGAAAGAAACATGAAAACGTAATTTGCAAAATTTCCCAGGGTTATTTATAATTTCAAAATAAATTGTTAAATAAATACGAAAACTAATATTGAAAGTTTTTAATCAATCATACCGGAGTTAAATTTAATGGCGTTATTTAAAATGGAATTGTAACCTCACGGGCTGTTCATAAACGGTTGATTTGTTACTACATGAACGTAAATGATCGTTTTGTTTATATCTCTGTCTTTTAAACCTGTGACGTCATTCAAAATAAAATTAAAACTTCACACGAACGAGAGCTTGGAATTTGAATTTTTTTAAAATTAAATAATATAACAATTGAAACGCTGCACGCGATTAATTCGAATGTTTTTAATGTATTTCCACGCACTGCCATACACTCTCGTGATGTACGCGTCACAATGAATCTCGTCCCATGAAATGGTTTGCGACAATTTCCAGTTCAAAATTCGGTCGCTTTGGAAGTAATTCTGTGCAATTATTCTCAAATGGACGATTAATTGGAGTGAAATTATAAATAAACAATGTTTTCTTTCTTTTACGTACTTTTGTCTCATTGATGAGTGTCGCCACCACGTGTCCTTCGTAGTATTCGAGGAGTGACGGGAGTTGTTTACTTAATTTCGACCTTCCGACTTCAGATCCATATTCAGCGATCATCGAAGGAACGGCCGATGCCAAATATATCTCCTTGGCCTGTCGAGTCTCCTTATTCAGTACTTTATATATGATCCAATAATCCATTTCCACTCCGTCTCTCTTCTTCCTCTCCGCCTCCTCGAGGATTCCCTTGAATCGCTTTCCGTCGCCCGAATACGGAAGTCCTTTGTTTTTGAATGCGAAATACACCGACAACTGCGACAATGCAGAGGCGAGAAGTGCAATAGCGAATCTCTCACTCCAATACATATCCCCATCCACGTACGCCTTTCGCTCTTCAAAGTCGGCGAATGATGTAAATTGATTTCCTCTCCATTGTTTCCCGTCGTGGTCTCTTAAAGTCGGTTTTATTCCTCCGATGTTAGAAGATCCAAAATCCACTGAAACTTTGACGATCGATTGGAATTGAATGAATTCCAGAATGGACGCCGTAATGCGATCCTCGTCGTACAGCATTTCGTATCTTCTCTTCATTTTCGAAATGTTCTCTCCGTTCATTGGCTTCACTTCCGTCTTCCGCATCATCGCCTCTATGCAGTGTTCTCTAAGGCTTACATTCGAGGAAAATATTAGAACTTCTTTCAATTTATGCATTTCTTTGGTTACATCCTGATACTGAGAGTCTATCAGTTTTGAATTCTCCATTACCTCTTTCCTCTGCTTTTCAGTAGATTCCTTCATAGAAGTGACTTCTATGGTCATCAAAGATTTGGCATCATCCAATTCTTTCTTGAATTCCTCTTGGGAAATTTTGAGATCGGACTTGGAGATGGAGAAAACATTTTCCTGTTTGCTAGCCATTTCAGTGAGAGATTGCTTTAATGCAGTCATATCCGTATTTAAAGCACTTTTTACCTCAGATATATCAGCTTTCACTGATATTAGAACTTCCTCATTCAACTTCTGTACTTCTTTGCTTAAATTTTGATTCTGAAATTCCAATTTCTTTGAAATCTCCATTCCATCTTTCCTCTGATTTTCAATGGATTCCTTAATTAATGCTAGTTCGGCGGACAACATTTTCAAACCGTTCATTAAATCAGTACACATTTTCCTTGATTCATCATTTCTCGGTGGACAAATATCTCGCCTAGTTTGCACCATTTGTTTTATTTCTTCGCGATCCTTGTCCCCAGGGTGACTGGAGACCATTGCTTCTGCAACTTGAAGTGGACTTTTGCCTTCCTTGTCTCCGATTGAAGTGTCGCCGCCCGCTTCAAGAATCTCGCGAACCCAATCTCGCTTGCCCAAAAGCACGGCTTGGTGGAGGAGCGTCCTCTCGCTCGCGTTTTTTACGTTTATGTTTGGAAGATGTTTTAAATCTTGGACATATTCATCCACAGGGCTTTTGATCATTACATCAAAGAGGTACTCTTCAAATTCGACCTCCAGTGAGATTTGACGACCGTCCATTTTTATAGCGAGTGGAGGGCTCAAGGTTTCCAGACAATCAAGTAAACAATGTTGTATTCTTCAATTGGTCCGGAGATTAACCGCTCTCGAAATTCTAGTGGTCGATTACAGCTGATGTATTTCTGTGAATAAAGGAGGAAAATCTGTAATTAACTCATTGCGGTAAATGATTTCGTGGAATTTGTTCATTTTTGTTTCAAATAAGAAAAACTATGGATCAGTCCAAAGATTTTGTGCTGAAACTGATGTTTGTTGAGTGTCCAGAGTATAGAAAATGCTTGATTAATGTTAATGACGTAGCAATGACATATTTTATGAAAATACTTACATTCAACTGAATCTAATTAATGTTTTTGTGAAATCTATTTATATTGTTATAACGAAAATTCGCACGGATGATATAAAGGGGACAAATACAATCACAAGAGTTCTTCAAGATATATCAAAATACGCCTGCAATCCGCTGATCAACGTATAACTCTAATGTATTCCAAATGGAATCCTTTGTTGAGTGATCGAAGAGCCATAATTTGAATAATCAGGTTAGTTTAAACTCTTGCATAGTGAATAATACTTCCCATTCGTCCACCTCGTGTATTCAAACAGAAAAAAGTGTTAAGACGTGTGTGAGTAAAAACATGCATAACTTTGTCAGGACAGAATATAAATCAGAAAAACTACAATGTTACAAATTGGCTCAACTTGTATAAACAATTGCTCGTTCACATTGAATTAACTGAGTAAATATTCGCAGTTGATGCAGTTAAGTGAGATGGCTGAATTACCTGAAATAATTCCAATGAAATTCGAATGAAATCATTGAAAATTTTTAATCTTCCTCGATTTAATTTAATGTTCTCTGTGTAATTGATACAATTGGTAGAAATATATCACAAAATATAGTGCAAATCAATCCTTTCACGTCTAATATTTCCATATCATCCAGTATTTTTTTTTTAATTTTGTTTTTCACTGAGGAGGATTTCTATTTTGAATTGGCATTCACCTCTGGGGGCCGTATCTCAGAGCTACAGGTCTACATTATACAACTCACGTGACCATTTTCACAAGAGCGGATGGGTCACTCAGATATACCTAACCGAATACTGGTCCCAAAAAAATGGCGGGCATAAGGAAGACCATACATGAATCGTATTGTGATTGTTACGATACATTTTGGGAATGCAACACGGAATATTACCAATGGAAAAATTATTGTAATTTTTTTGGGTAAATACGAATAATTGGATGTGTGGTGAAAAGTAATTTGACGTCCAAACTTTCCTTAAAAGGATCCCAAGCAAATGCGAGTTTTCGGGTAAACCTAACATCATTGGATATAATAGTGTTTTTTCACCGTATTTCGTGAAGGATAAGCTCAAAATTCTAGTTATTAAAAAACCTTACACTTCAAGATATCATGTTGTGTTGAAATTATCTTTATTGAACCCCTATTAACGGATTTTTAACGTAATATTATTACGAAACTTCATGATAACATACCCCTTGGTGCTATTATGAATATTTATCGGAACTCACAGTTCGCATTTTCAGTGATTTATGATCGCATTTCTTAATGGAAACTAACTGATGAGAAGTTTTTAATTCTTCACAGATATAAGTGTGGGAAATATCAGTATATTTAATTATTTTCTCTCGACTGTCTCCGTGAATTTCACCCAAAATCCAAGTTTCCAAGAACAACAAAGTGGCGATTCGACTTCAATTTTAAAAACAAATGAAAAATTAATGGGTCTCTGGACACATTTTTAATTAGCTTTAAAAATGAAACGAAAATATATAAAAGGGTTATTTAACACTCATCCCGCACATAATATATAATTATTTAGCATATTGTTTTCTTTAACTACAAGAAGAAGATAGCTTTGCTGCTCAGCAGACACACCCACTTCAAAACGTGTTACCATTGGCTGACGGAAATGTGACGTCTGGTCATGCATCCATGCGGGCGATTTAGTGAGGCACGCAGAGCACGTTTTAAATAAAAAGGAGTTACTACGGCATCGCAGAGAATTTTTCGTCGAATATTTAAAGCCTTTATAGAGAGATTTTTCTCATTTCTGTGAACATCATGGAGCCCGGGTTCGATGAGGCAGACGCATGAAACTTGCCTAAAATAACTATTGCTTCTATGTTTAATTACATTAACAACAACTGTCGGCCCCGGTGGCGGCGGGGTTAAGGCCGTTCCAGAACTTGGCAAATCAAGCAATCTTGCCTAGAAACCTTGTACGCATTGGGCGGAAGTGACGTCAAATTTATGTGGCCGCTTACGCCATATTTTCTAGATACCTAATCAAGACAGCAATTAAATGAAAAACTGACTTTTTATGCTTTCTAGGTTTTATGTTTGAACTCGGGGTGTGATGATATGGGCTTGTACATAAAATAGAAGTGAAGAAACTTTCAAATGGATACTATTGTATCATTCGCTATATACATTTATATATTTTTTCGTGATTTTTACATAGGCAAAAAATATTATAATGCCTTATAGTGCATAATCACTTTGACTGTGGTAAAATACAGTGAAAGACTGTCTAATTTAGCAGCCCCTAGCAATCGAAGGATAATAGTTATTCACCATATTATGGTATATGAGAATTATTTAATTCATAAGAAAAATGATTTGAAAAATAATATTCCCTTTCAAATTGTAGCATACGGATGGGAAACATTTTAAGGAAGTAACTGATTGCAATCATCCACAAAAATTATGGACACGGATGGCGATTTTCGGTTGTTTTACGAGACGATGGCCGCATGATGTCTCTTCCATAGTAAAAGGGCTACGAAAGTGTCAAGTAAGCATTTCACTTTGCTTGCCTAGGAATAAAGATATCTTCATATCAAGTTAACTTAGCGTATGCCAAGTTCGAAAACGGCATAAGAAGATTTAACAAGAACCAATAAACCAATATTTGAGTTCATTTTTCTCAGGAAAATAAATCTCGAGGAAACTATTACTAGCCACAATGTGAAAATTTTAAATGTCACACGCCAACATAATGAAGCGTGGACTATGAGATAAAATAAATTTAATTTAAATTTAGCGGTTCTCGAACACAGATAAATCGATGAAGCGCCTATTGCTTCAATACGTATTGCCTTTAGTACGTGGTGGAAAAGACTCATTTTCTCATAAAACGAAGTAAGTTTCACTAAGCATTTTTTTAACATCAGGTAAGTAAAATAAAATATAAAAAATGCAATAAAATGCTATGACATTGATGATAAATCATTTTTTTTGTTTCAGCTGAATGATTTGGACTCTTCGTTGATTTTAGCTATATCTGGAACAATTACGCTTCACTTAAAAAAGGACTATTCTAAAGCAATTCTATTTACTTATATATCGGGAACAGCCTAAGAGTTACAATAAACGAAGTGTTTAGCAATAAAAATAAAGTGAGAAATGCAAATTTAGAAACGTCTTTCGCCTTCAATGAGACAAGCAGTCATATTCCTCGGAATTGCGGAGAAAAGGATCGGTTTTGAAATTACGTTGAAGGTACTTGGCACAGAGAAAACACTATATTTATAAAAATACGCAATGGATGTTATTTGGTGCAATTATAGCAAAAATTCATGAAACAATTAGTAGATTCTAGAATATAGTACAATCGCTAAGTAATTTGAAACGCATTGTCACTTTAAAATGTAAGTACACCTCATCATTTACTGTCATGAAATTCTCTTCCTCCCATACTTCTCTATAAATGCGGTTCATTTATTTGTGATTGTGTTAATATCATTGATGAATAATTGATATCAAAATACTAATGGGACGAACCAACGTGTTTAGCATTATCATTAAAAAGCATTTACTCTTTTCATTCACTCATCCCTTACGCGAAAACATCCCGAAGATTTGATATTAGCTGTAGAAAATATCAGTTTTTGGTGCTATTTATTTAGTGAGATGTTGCAAATTAAAAGTTTATTAGGTTTTGATGGAAAAAAGAGAATTCAGACCTGTTGCATGGATAAAACATGAAGAATTTCCAAAAACATGGATGGATTCTGGTAACTCACAGGGTTTTTGTGGTTGACAGATGAATATGCGATGAATGCTAACACACCAAGTATTTCGATGTCAGATAAACGTTAAAAGTAAATTATGAGACTGCTTTTAATGACAATGTTTTGAGGCGTTACATAATTTTTTCACGTTCTTCATTACGTTGTTTACTACTCATGCCTATTATCATTAGAAAAATCAACTGACTTATAATTGCGAATTAATTATATACAAGTGTTCTGTTAATTGCTTTTCTGAGTTTACTTTTAAAAAAGGAGAATATGTGATGTTCATTTAAAAGAATTCCGGCATTTCTATTCGACACTCAAATCCTAGTTCACCGGAGCCTGAGGCATTATAGGGAGCTTAAGAGAAATAGTTAAGTTTCTGAAATATTGATACCATTGTTTCAATATATGATGCCATGGAAACATTTACCCAACTATGGAGCTGGACTATGACACGTATAATCTCTTCAAAATCAGACAATCGGATTATTGTATATTTGGGAAAAAGTTTCAGCAGAGCTGCATCTCGGGACGCATTTCGTCAATGGAAAACATTTTTCTATGAATTACAGTATTCATTGACAAAACCTTTGGAGAAATATTGTAACCAAGGGTTTACGGAAGGACTGGGATTGTTTTTTGACGGAACGTCCTTGCAATATGTCTGTAGAGGGCACAGATTCGGAGTGATTGTACGGAAGTGCAAAATTTTATTCTTCACCACTAACTCTTATTGCAAGAGAAGTGATGCAAATATTTTTTTCATTTAACATTTCTACAGAAAAATTGATAAGTACTCGTAAATACTGTTCGGATTCACGCCATTCTTTGATAAATTTGAAAGAAATTTTCAACTGATACGTTCCTTCGTAGGCTTAATGTCAGTCGGCGAATGATATTTACCTGGATGTATCACTTTAGGTTTATTTGTTCACATTTCCTCAATGATAAAGCTTAACCATTCAAAAATTAACTATAAAAAATGAGCTAGGCCTTGCTGTTGACGGAAACTACGAACAAGTTGGATTCTTCTTAAAATATTGTAAGAGTGAGTCATAGTAAACAGACTTAAAGGTGGTAGTTATATGTTAACCATTAAAAGGCTAAGAACTGTATTTGTGTTTAGTACTGCCTTGGTATTTATGATTTATTAATCTGATTTGACCTTAGGTAAAGTTAATATGCCCTGTAATAAGCAAACATTCAGCACAAAGCCTTTATAGTTATCAAATGAGACAAAGTTCCCCATTAATTGATTAAGAGGTTTATTGTGAAATAAGAGCTCTGAAAATTTGTTGTAAACGTCAAAATAATTGTTGCTAAGACAATTGTCGACAAACGGTGAGGTGTTGCGCCATAATTGGTCATGAAATGGATCCAGTCTTGATAAGGATGAGTTTAATCGTATATCGCTTTAATTTGCTCGCAACGTAGGATTTACTGGAATTTAAAAGAGTAATATAATTATAGAAACGTAACTGCATTACTTTTTATGTGTATTACGATATTTTATTGACATTCAGCATTTAAAAAAAGAGTAGCATTTTCATGTCAGCTGCATTTCTGATTGTACTTAATTTTATATATTACACCCTCGTCACCTTATTGTGTCAAGTTGTTTTCGGTATGCGTCTTATTTTTTATAACGCGTTACACTACGCAAAATTATATCGTTTCTTCGAGCAAAATTGAACCCTTATAGACATGTCTGTTTTAGTCCTGCCAAGTGAAAGGTATTCAAATATAAGCCTTGGGAAAATGAAAGAAACTTGTGCATGGATATTGATATGCAAATCTAACTACAACATTACACCATTTAATTATAAAGACGTCATATTTTCTATCCTTCTCGGTTCTGGTGTATTGAATAATATACACAGACATTTGATTTTTTTCCGCTCAGGAACCCAAAATATTGGCAATGCCATTTGCTGATTAGTGCATTAAAAAGCTTTAGTGGCAGAGACATTAACCCTAAAAACGTGTCTTACAATGAAAAACGTAAGTATAAAGAATTTTACAAAAAAAATGCTGGATATTTCCCGCGACTGAGGAGACTATACTTATTCCTCATGTAAGCGTTTTATTATAACCGAATGACTAAACTTTCAGTACGTAAGCACACATTCAATTAACATATATTTGACAGCATGGTATCGAACCAATGGTCATCAAAATGAGTGCACAGCACCACTTTATAGTAGACATGATATTTTAAAGGTTAAAATGCTTTAAAAATTTGTTCTATTTGACAAGTAACCAATAAACCTACCAATGTTCGAATAATATACTAGCCTTGGACAAAGGACAGTCCATTGACCACGGCTCGTATTATTTCAAAGTTAGTCTTTAAAAATTTAATACAATTTTCTCTTTGTTTTTTTTTAATATAAAGGTTAGTAAACTGTAAAGATAAAACAATAAAAATACTTGATTAAATGGAATAACAAGATATAAACAAGTGCTTATTTGTAAAAATAATATTGCGGTCCAACTCTTATTTTAGCAGTCGATAAATATAATATGATTTATTTCTATGACAGTTTCAAGTCATTTAGTAGGAACAATTTCTACAAATAATTAACTTTATTTAAATTGTTTTAGCAACTTTTATTTAAACTATTGGGTCTAAAATTTCTCCCGGAAGAAATATGCTTTGCTTTTTAAAAAATTTGATGGCTAGCATCCACTCAATTAATGGATCACCAAAAGAGAAAAAATATTAATTTTATGTTTCATGGTAATGAACGAATACTTAAGAAGAATTATCTCAATCAATAAAATCTGGAGAACACCAAACTGACACAGTGTTACATTTTGAACACCCCCACGCAACCCAACCCCCTTCTCCTACGCACACACTGTGTTTGCGAATGTACCAGAGGAAAAAATCTTGCAAATTGTTTGATACTCGAACTTTAATCACTCAATAAAACGCTCATTGCTTTAGCCAGACCCCGGAAGAAAAGACTTATCATCGATAGAAATTCAAATGTCCCAAAAATTAATAACAACATCCTATAAGGAAATTGAAAGTTGAAAAACGTCAATAAATACAATAACGTTGATTGAATGTCCTTTAAAACTGCTCCTTTGGATTAAGCGAAACGTGTTGAGTGCAACGCATTTAGATACGATGCGTTACATCCGAAAGTTTTAAATGTAGTATTGTGAGAGTAGTTTCTTCACAACTCAAAGTATTCTAAGTGAATGAGGACGTCATGGTAGCTGAACTAATAATTGGACTTTGCGAGAAATATATAGAACCGGTTTTGAATCCCAGTCGAAGCGCGTGTCTTTATGTATGTTGAATTTAGCACTTAACGAATTGTTCCTTCTAACGAATATTTACGTCCAACTTTATCACAAGTTATCTTTATCTGACCGGCCCCAGAGGTAGTCGTACAGAAAAGTAAAGGGAAGGGCGAAAAAGGCATTGAAAACTATTGTGCCTTGAGCTGTTTAACACTAGAACCGCCGAGGGTTCGTTTTGACCCCTGAGGTTGTATGTGTTTCATTGTCACTCTTAGTTTTTTTTAGATGGGGTTATCAGATGTACATGACTTTTAATCGATTTTCATGCCTAATTGGATGCCACTTATGTAAAAGATATATATTGTTATTTTTCTGAGGTACAGGCCCTCAACCCCTCGGACAAACTCAAAATGACCCTACGTTTTTGTACATCGTTTTCTTGTTTGCTGTTCATGGTGTCTGCTTCGTTGTACATAAAATGGTATGCACTGCTTCCTCTTCCCTTTTATCTCTTCTTCCCTTGGTTCCTGAAGATTATAGCTGGCAGCCGGACTGGCATCAGCTTGTCTAGACCGCCAATTGCATGTTGTCGAATTTTGTCTCCCTTGCAAATTTAATGTTTTTCCTTGCCTTGTCTTGTCTTTCACAAAGTTTCAAATGCCATTTTTCGGTTCTTTCCCCGGTTTTATTTTGTATACTTCCTGGCTACAGACTAATGCATTCAGCGACGCACATGCAAGCAGTTGAGCCGTGTCCTCCTCACAAATTCCACCCTTACCTTGTGTAGTCATTTACAAAATATCAAAATGTGGTTTCCCTCCTCTATCCCTGGTTGTCTGGGATCGGCAGTACACAGAAAAAGCTCCCGCGCGAAGATGGCCAGTCCACATATTTTTCAATATTTCAGATTTGGCCGTGATAAATGCATTTACTGTGTACAGAAAAGTAACAGGTGAATATCTGCGGCGCAGAGAATTTATCAGAAAATTAGCGGAGGAGCTACGCAACAAATACCTTCCTACTGAGGAAACATCAGAATCCGATGATGGAGAAGGTGAAGAAAAAAGGGAAGAGAACAGTCAGGGTCACACCCGTAGAAAATGCCACATTGGAAAGTGTAAAGCTTCCGACAAATGTAAATCATGCAAAAAGTCGTTTGTGGATCCTGCTGTGGCAAGATAAGCAAAACATGTCTGGTCTGCATATTGATGTGCTCTACAGTTGTGTTCACTAATAATTTTATGAAAAAAGTCGTTAAAAATTTTTATACAAGTTTATAAACGATAAAAAAATTATTTCTAATAATAACTTATACAATTGTTAACTATTTTGCCGCATTTATGTTCTTATATATCATTTATGTACAAAATTGTTTTTAAAAACCGTATGTGTAAGTGATCATAATTTAGTTTAACTTGCTAAAAAGATAATAATAATATTAAAAATTAATAGTTCTAAGTAATATTAGATAAAAAATTGACATATGTAGCTCATTTTTTAGGATACAGTAATTTATTTTCTAATAAAAATGAAGAGAGGTCAAAATGACCCCTTGGCGGTCAGAGGGGTGGTAAAACCTACGGCGGTTCTAGTGTTAAGGAAATGTTCTTCCATTCGATGACAAAGTATTAATAACTTTGACAAATTCCTCTGATTCTTAGCTCGTCATGTCTGCCACGGATAAATAAATTAACTTACTCATCAGTGAGAGGATAACACAGTGAAATTACCCTGGGAAGAGTGAGAAATCACATTGACGTCATCATGATCTAATCTCAGAGTCACAGTTCAAAAGTCACCATCACATGGTCTACAAAACGGTCCTACTAAATGATGTCCATTTTGACTCACTTTGACATTATTTTGACTTGAAATGACCTCTGTCACGTTGACATAAAAATGATTCCTTTTGACTCTTGCGATTGTTTGACTTTTGTTTATGTATTGGTTTAATGCCTGGGAGAGGTGGAAGGGGTAGAAGGATAAGCAACAGCTGGAAACAGTGAAGTTAGTTGATATTTACATTTGGAAAATTTAAAATACCAGCATTTCGTTAGGCGCCACAGATAAAATTTGAGCTACGTGTTCATATTGTGCCAAATTTTAATTGCCATTAATCGCTTTCTGATCAGCATTCGACTGCAAATAGGCATTAAGTTATAAAGGTTAAGCGATATATGTGATTAGATTGCTCGATAGGATCAAAAAAACATGGTATTCTGGAAGTCGAATTATAGACATCACGGCGACGCCAATGTAACATCTCAGCGAGGCGATAAACCTAACTCCATATTTATTCATGAGAAACCGTCAGAATGGCGAGAAATCATCTGTTTCTTTGCTAATATTGACCATTTATGAATTTCTGACTGTACATTTTCGAAGGTCAAATTTTTGGTCAATCCTAGTCAATTAGAGTCAACAACAAACTAATGACCGAAGACTAACCTTTTGCACATCATATTGGTATCAAAATGAACTCAAAAAGTGTTCCCTTCCTCCTTGGGTAAGGCCCAGCGTTAAACAATCGTTACGATTAATTGTATGTCCTAAAATAATGTGGTCCCCTAGCGTTTTGTAGAGGGTGAAAAAAAAGTGACAAGTTAAAAAAAATTGATGATAAATCAGTTTTTTGTTTCAGTTGAATGATTTGGGCATACAGCGATGATTCTAACTATATCTGAATAAATTACCCTTCACTTAAAAAAGGACTTTTCTAAAACAAGGCAATTAACTTGTATATCGGGAAAAGCCGAGGAGTTACAATAAAAAAAAGTGTTTTGCAATATGAATAAAGTGAGAAATGCAAATATGGAAACATCTTTCGCCATTAACGAGAGTGATTGTAGGGATGTATATTATTTTATTCTTCACCACTAACTTTTATATCAAGAGAAGCGATAAAAATATTGTTTGGTATTTGTTTACATTTCCTCCATGGCTACGCTATATTATTCATAAATAAAATATAAAAAAGAGCTAGTCCTTGCTGTTGAGGGAAACTACGAACAAGTTGCCATTTGCTTAAAATATTGCCAGAGTGATTCACAGTGAACAAACTTGAAGCCGGTAGACATATGGTAATAATTAAAAGACTAAGAACTGTATTCGTGTTTAGTACTGCCTTGGTATTGATGACTTAATAATGCTGATTTGGGCGTAAATCAAGTTAATATTCCCTGTAATAAGCAAATATTCCGCACATAGCTTTTATAATGTTGCAATGTGACAAAGTTCCCGATTAATTATTAAGAAATTCATCATGAAAGAAAAGTGCTGAAAATTTGTAATACACGTCAAAATAATTAATTCTAAGACATCTGTTAACAAACGATGGGGTTTTGCGTCATAAAGGGTTATGAAACGAATTAACTATAAAAAATGTAAGAAATCAATCTTATATCACTTTAATGTGCCCACTACGCAGGATTTACTGGAAACTAAAAAGAAACATTTAATTTAAAAAAAGTAACTGCATTACTTTTATGTGTCTTACGATATTTTAATGATATCCGGCAGTTAGAAAAAGAGTAAATTTTCATGTCATCTGCAATGCTGATTGTACTTAATTTTTTATATAACAGAATCGTAGCCCTATTGTGTTAACTTGTTTTCGGTCCGGGTCTGATTTTTTATAATGCGTAACACTATGCAAAATTATATCGTATCTGTGAGCAAAATGGAAACCTTAGACACATGTCTGCTTTTTGTCCTGCCAATTGAATAGTATTCAAACAAACGCACAAATAACAAAATACAGTTGTTTATTATATCGTATGTAGTGAGACATTCGAATGTATTTTTTCATCCTCTCCGTAAGCCTTGAAAAATTGAAAGAAACTTGTGCATGGACATTGATATGCAAATCTACCTACAACATTCCACCATTTAACTTTCAAGGCGTCATATTTTCCTCTCCTCCTCGATTCGGGCGTATTGTATAAAATACACAGATGTTTGAATTTTTTTCCGCTCAGCAACCCAAAATATTGGCAATGCCACTTGCTGATTAGTGCATTAAAAAGATTTAGTGGCAGAGATATTAACTCTGCAAACGTGGCTTACGACGCAAAACGTAAGTATAAAGAATTTTCCAAAAAAGAGGCCAGATATGTCTCGGCACTAGGAGGCTTTACTTATACTTCATGTAAGCATTTTATTATAATCGAATGGCTAAACTATCATTACGTAAGGTTACATAAAATTCACATTTATTTGAGAGCAATTATTATCGAAGCAATTGTCATGAATATGAGTGCGCAACACCACTTTAGAGTATACCTGACATTTTTAACGCTAAAATCCTTTTAAAAAATTGGTCTATTTGACAAATAACCAATAAACCTACATATGTTCGAATAACATTCTAGTCTTGGACGAAGGACAGTCCATTGACAACGGTTCGTATTATTTCAAAGTAAATCTTTAAAAATAGAATACAATTTTCACTTTGTGTTTTCATTATATTCAAACAGACAAACTTATTCAAACAGACGATAAATATAATAGGCTTTATTTCTTTGACAGAGTCAAGTAATTTAGTAGGAAAAGTCTCTACAAAAAATTAACATTATTTTTAACATTTAAACATAGCATTCAAATTTCAAAGTTCTCCCGGAATTAATATGCGTTGAATTTTAAAGAATTTGATAAAAAACATCCATTCAATACATGGATCACCAAAGGAGAAAAAATATTAATTTTTTGACGTTTCATGGCAATGAACAAATATTTTAGAAGAGTTTTCTCAGGCAATAAAAATCTTGAAAACACCAAGCTAAAGCTGTGTTACATTTTAAATTGCCCTACGCAAATACTGTGTGTCGAGGAAAGTAACAGAGATAATAATATTGTAAATTGTTCGTTACTCGAACGTGAGTCACTCAAAGAAACGCTGATTGCTTAAACCAGTCCATGGCAGAAAATACTCACCATCGTAAGAAATTGAAATTATGTCCAAAAAAGTGAAAACAACGTTCTATAAGAAATTTAAAGTGAGAAAACGTACATAAACACAATTAAATTTATTTAATGTCCTTCAAAACTGATCTTTAGGATTTAGCAAAATGTGTTGAGTGCGACGCATTTAGATGCGATGCGTCAAATTGTATATACTAAGGTATTAAAGGTAGTATTGTGAGTGTAGTTTCTTCACAACTCAAAGTATACTAAGTAAATGAGGACGCCATAGTAGCTGAACTAATAAATGGAATTTGCGTGAAATGGATAGAACCGGTTTTTAACCCCAGTCGAAGCGCATGCATTAATGCACATTGACTTTAGCACTTCGCGCAATATTATTTCTAACCAATATTTATGTATTGTTAACATCGAGAAATTCCCCTGATTCTTTGCATGTTATATCCGCCACGGGAAAAGGATTTAACTTACTCATCAGTGAGAGGACATCACAGTGAAATTATGGGCCAGTGTAAAAACAATCGTCATTCTTTAAAAAAACTGACGTGTAAATGGCAAAATACCTTTATTTCGTCCTACAAAAATGTAATCTAACGACTTTACAAACCGGATAGAATCCACTAAACGCAGTTAGCTATAGAGCACGTTTTGATGAATGTTAATATTTGATATTTTTCAATTTTTTGTAATAAATAATCTTTTCATATACAATATCAAAGTTAATATATATTCTATTTAAACACAATAACAATGGACGAATTTAGGCGTTGTTGTCAGTGTTAACAATACGGTACTATATTTGTGTCTGCGTAACTGCATTTAATTTGTTTCAGAGATGAATTTTTGAATCATGTACGACCTGATAGGAATTTGCCAAAGTTTTTTCGATGAAGTTTTAAATTCATCGCAAGCCGAAATTTGTGTAAATTACCCTTTTCATATTAACTTTATCAAACTATAACCCAATAATATTGAAAGAAATCACTTTTCATGGGACAATCAATTTATATTTTCGTAAATGGGAAATGACAATAGAAATGGACCCAAAAAATAAAATGTGAACATGTCCTACAATAAAAATTGCGCAGACAGATTTAACCAATTGATGTATATAATTCTCATGTCTTTGCTTATATTTATGCAATATTAATATATGTATAATGTAAGTGAAAAAAATGAAAGAAAACTATGAGGAGTTATTTGCTTATCCACTGAAAATATGGAACTTTAAATAAAGTATATTGTATTTGAGCAAAAAATCACAACGTTGAAAGTATAATTTAGGTAAAAAAAAGTAATACAAAGGACACTGCTGAGACCAAATCCAGCCTACTATGAAGGTAGATACAATCATCAATGAAAAAAAATGAGTACGGCGTATCGTGAAAAATATTCTCACATACTCAAATAGTTGTAAAAAGTTGAGAAAATTGTGTAACTGCCGATGACATGAAAACGTGAAATTGGTCAAAACATCGAGTCATCTGACGTAGAGTTTTAAAAAAATATGAATTGTGAATTTTTTTTCGAAATTACTATAAAATCTTCTCGATCCCAAATATCATATTCCTCATACTTGCAACATATGTCACCAAGAACACGTTTTAGCCATGTATTTCCAATCGTTTATGAAACTATTATCACTGCAAAATATTATTGAAAGAGAAACTTAAACTTGTCTACTGCTTTATATGTAAATTGGCATTAAAATTGTTGAAAACAGTATTGGTTTCAATCTCATGAAATAAAAAAATAAATTCTGGCTAAAATAGACTACTATTTGTGGAAGAAGACTAGCATGTTACAGAGGCCGAGGCAAGAACAGTTACAACTGAAATGAGAGAGGCCTACCTTGTGAATATCGCCTTGTCCTTCAAAAGCGTCCTTTTTCTGAGAACTTCGTTAGCAGTTTAAACCGGAGAAAGGTGTAGACCTTCTGGAAATCACGGGTTCACTTCCTTTTCACTGCTGTAAGTTTGAAGATTCCTCCTCGTTCCTTTAGGGCCAAAGAAAATATCTCAAAGTCGCCAAACGTTGTAAACTGAAAGAAAGGATAGCATATTATGTTTCATGTCAATATATAATTGGAATGAAATTAAAACAAATCTCAGGAAATATCTGACATTCGTATGATATTGTGATACGTAAATGTGTTTTGTTCAAACAACAAGTTCTTTGAGACTCAAATTCACCAAATATTCATATTGTTCTGTATATTCCAATTCTAATGCAACTCGAGTCTACTGAAGAGCATTTCTCCCAAGCACTACATTACTGAGTATAAACTTTTGATTTTACATCAAATTAAAGCTAAAGAAATTAAAACGGTTCATACCGTGTGAGTAGAGATTGTCCTCCTTTGCTGGCGTTGACTTCTTGAGAGCGAAGTACGGAGTCGTCGTCTGAGATGATCTGCTGCTGCAATGGCTGAGTGGTCAGAGTTTTCTCTCCTGTCCTGTCCTTCCTTGGTGTTCGAGTCGAGTCGATGATTTGAATGTCTGGCTTCTGGAGCGCCGCCCTTTTATGTGAGCCGATGGGCAGATTACAGAGAAGGAGGAGGGGGACCTTACTTTTCCTTCTATAGCGTTTGACCAATAAAATACCTACCTTAATTTCCTTGCATAGCCCTTGGCCAATGGAATACCTTCGTTCGGGTCGGAGTGGAGTGAGCGGGGCAGGTGAGCTGCGCATTCGAGAAATTTCTAGAATTATATAAGGAACAGCGAGTTATCGGAAGATGACGCAACACGTTCAAGAATTTCCTCAACTCACCCCCTTCCCAGCTCGGCGACCCGCCGGCAGTGGAGTGAGCGGCGCAGGTGAGCTGCGCATTCGAGAGTTTTCTAGAATTATATAAGGAACAGCGAGTTATCGGAAGATGACGCAACCCGTTCAAGAATTTCCTCATCCGATTTCCTCAACTCACCCTCCTCCTAGCTCGGCGACTGGCCGTATGTTCTTATCAGCGATTGCCAGTCAATGCGCAAACGACAAATATCTCGCGCGAAAAACTTCCTTATTTGGATAGAAAGAGTAATTAAAAGCTTCGGAATTGAAAGGCTGGCCTAAAATAATGCGTACGTACGGCGTTCTTGAATAGGTGTAAAATTAGTAATTGGTCTTTATCTGAGCAAATACGCATCTGTTTAGGTTCTCATTTAGTATATACTAGGATTAATTGTTTCGTTCCAGTATTAGAGCAGTCTCCCCATCTATTGTGAGGTTGGTCACCAATATGTTAATGATTGCTATACACACTCATTTATCTCCCAACGGACATTGTCCATTCGGCGGTTTGATACGCACATTGAGACCAAATTGTGCCTAATCTTCCGTTAATTACGCTTCACGTGATGTAATTTTTAATTGTCCTGTGAAATACTTGCAAGGAGTAACACATGAAGAGAGGGAATTTTCTCGTCCGAAAACCCTTAATATGCAAAAAACAAATATTGTATTCAATTATCCGTTGACTCTCTGATTCTTTTGGAATTTTTTGTATTTTTTCTTATAGTTCTAGAACTGAAATAATTAACGGTTAGGTCATATACAGTGCCTACCTTCAAACCCCGCTAAAAATACCTAGAGACCCTTTTTGCATATCCTAGGGTACTTAAGGTTCACGGTATAGACCACGGTCAGGACGCCCTCTAAACCCCCAAAAGATCCAGGGGCAGTGTTGGATATTAGTGCTTTTGTCGACATTTAAAAGCCCAAATAGTTTCGGCTAGGGGGGGCCGAAACTTCAGCCATAGTATTAGGACCGCATAAGAAAGGAGAAGGTAGCGTTGTAGGAAAATCTTTAATAATACCACTGTTTGAATAGATAAGTACATAGTTCTAATTGCAAAGTTGCTTAGTTATTTAATACCCATCAAATGCAGACATCAAATTTTCTCAGACCCTTATGAGTTTAGGGTCAGGGTACTCTTTTACCCTTATTTGAAGAGTAAGCGTTTTGGCGTTAATTACAAAAGGGTTGTTCTTTCGACATTATACACGAATCAATGATTAGTTTCTACGAATTTACTACACAAGCCCCTCAAAAGTGAACCCCGATATTAAATTTTAATTTATAATATTCTTTAGTCTAGTTATCCAAATTAATTATTTTAATAACACCACTGTTTGAATAGATAGGAACATAGTTTAAATTGCAAAGATCCTTAGTTATTTAATACGCATCTGATGCAGGAATCATATTGAAGATAATACGTGAGGGTTCAGGGTCAGGGTATATAATTACCCTTAATTTTGATACAAAAATTATTAATATTCGTCTTTTACACAATAATATATAACAGTTAACACCACATTCATAGCCTAACACCTCGAAATAAATATGAAAAATAAATTCCACATTTAGAAATTTCGTCACGTTAGGAAGATGTCCCAAATGTGCTAACAACTCCACTGTTTGAATAGATAGGGATCTCCACCGCACATGATACAACCCAAGGATGTGGTCATAATGCTTGGACATGTTCTGACGCGTTCATGGCTGAGGGATATAAAATAACAAAAGAGTACATCTTTTAACCATATGTGCAACAACTGCAGTATGGGGGCAGGTTTTGCCTCCTTTTATATCCAGACCTTATATCGGGAGAGAGAACGAGGTACAGGAGTCAGTATTTGCCATATTCTTTTAGAAGACATCGATGATGCTTTATAATGATGAGAATATTTGGCAATCAAATCAAACAGAAACACATTACGATGAGAAATTGCTAAGTTCATCCCTCCACATTATTTAAGTGAACCTTATTCGATAAATTATTCAGTTTTCTTCAGTAAATCTTATGAACACTAATTAGATTATTCTAGAATAAAATTGGAGGAATATAAGCATCTTCGCACTATGAATTGTGACATGACCTCAAAAAGGACCTTAATATTTTTCATATAAGATGACACACTGTGAGTAATATATCGTCCCTCGTGGAAAGCTGAGTACATCTTATATTCTGAACAACAATATGAATCTTCCATGAGGCTGTTAGCATTTCAAGAAGACGAATAATGTTATACGGTAATATAAAATAAGTTTTTATAATGTAAATAAATCATAATTTTATGAGAAATCCACATACGTCGATATTTTTTATAGTAAACTTCCTTATCAACTTGTGTATTTTCCTGCCAAAAATTGAACTCCGTTAGTTAGTTGAAGAGTTAATAAATCATTTTGAAAATGTTTTGATGAGACACAAGTAAAAAAGCATGATTAAATTACACATGTCCCTTATTTAGAGATCAATTATAATATTCTATGTGGTTTGTTAACCACACTATGCGTACAATATCGCGCTTCTTAGCATAAGTTAATATGTCACAGAACTGTACAAAAATGTTAGTCTCAATGATTCTATTCGCGGTATAAGAAAAGAGAGTAAACGACTCTAAAATATAATTGAAAATGATTCTGATGAGTAATACACATCCCTCGATACTTTCTAAAAATGAACTGTCTTCGCCTGCTAGCACGTTTTCTGAAAATTGATTGAACTCTGAAGAAATAATAAGATATTTTCAAGTGTAGTGAAGGGATGTTTGCTTCCTGTAGTAAATAAAGGATACCAAAATCTCAGTTTATAGCTTCATACAGATTATTGTGTGGGACTTAAAAAACAATTAGCGTAAATTATCGCAACCACTTGGGATAATAATATAAATATCAAGTAGAGTGCCTCGAAATATTCTGTAGGATGAAATAGGAATAGAGGTTAAAACGAAAGTTAGCAATTATTTAACATTCAATATCCCAAATATAAGCTATAATCGGGTTGGTTCGTTGCAAAAACCAAAGACTGTGTGATTTATCGTCCCTTGATGGTCAACTGAGTGGTCCACGCTTCTGACAAAATACTTGCAAACTCCCAAGAGCCCACCTCTTGGGAGAACGAAGCGGCAGAACGGCTTGAACGCTTGACAGCCAAGATCATGCTGGCGAGACGGCTGGTTTCAAGGATTCAGTGTGTCATGGAATACTTTACATCTGGGCAGGGTTTCTCATCCAGAGTCCGACGCATAGCACGAAGCCTCAGACTCTACTATAGGAAGAGACACTTGTCCGATCCTAAGAACTACCGCCCTATAACCTCACACAATACCGTGTATAAAAAGTTTACCTCCATTTTTGGTGACCTCATCATGCATCTGGTCTAGCTGGTTTGGGACTGGGTGATCGAGCATAGCAGTTTAATACGGGAATAATCTGAATTAAAGTACAACCTGCTCACTGATAGATGAATATAAGTAGGTGCTGAAAACACGAAAGTATACAAAAGGAATCGTTATAGCGCGAAAAAGGTGCTAATCGTCACTGAGATCACAAAGAACAAAGTTTTGAAATCGATCCATATCATTCGGTCGCTCATTTTGTTCCAAATTTCAAAAAAACGTGAAGAATATTACATATTTTGGAATTATTTAAAAATGAAGAGAATTGTTTATGTTGCGTTTAAAAATCGGCACTTGGCCTCTTCTAAAGATCCTTTGACTTAAAAAAATATATTTTTTCCCTTCCGTGCTTCTTTATTGGGGAGGGGGAATCGCTTATCTGATTCAAATTACCCAAAAGTCGATAAATATTTGATTTTTTTTGAATTTTTTCTTTATGAGTTACAGTGATCGAATTACGTTCAAAATCGAGTATGTCTCTTTTTGGAAAAGATGTTATTCCCATCCTTTCCTTCCTTCATGGGGTATATAAGGGGCATATAAATAAAAGAGTAACCTTATGGTCGTTTGTTTCCTCATGTGAAGTGTTGCAGCTCTTGTCCCTTGAAACATTAGAAATATGAGTACTTTTAGCTGCACCGCAAGTTTCAATTTTTATTTCTCTATTACTTTGCAATTGTTAACAAAAAGGATCAATTTCTTCCACACGCCAACGATACATTGCCATTGTTTCGGCAAAAGCATTTGTATCCCGGTCGTTCCTTTACTCGTGTGAAGAGTGACGCTGAGGCGTTCAAAACCTTATATAATATCCTACTTAGACCATTCTTACGTAAATGTATTTTACGTTTTAAATGAGTGGAGAACCTCGGCAAGGGTGGTTCTAGCTGCATGCCAGGTTTGGCGAGAGCTGGTGCAAGGAATTTGTTGAACCACTGCGCATAACGCGCCAGAGATTTCAAAGCACTCCGAAAGCAAGCGTTCAGGTGAGATGAGTCGCATTTTACTGCTAATTTTTGTTGGAGCACGGTCGTACCTTAGAGTTTAAGAATGCTGGACAGTTGACAAAGTAGTTAAGAACGTTTGATGAGAAGATTCATTGCCCTTTATTTGGACCATCTCATAGTTTGAACCATCTGATTCTTCCTTCACATGCTGATGATATATTGTATTGCCAGCATGTTTGATACTCCTTAACCTTTTCTCTGGCAAGTCCAAAACAAGAAATCAGCCCCTCTTCAGTAGCTTAAGTCTTTGCTGATGATAAGGACCACTATAATTTAAGCATCTTTGGCAGCGGACTCGCCATAGAATACACCTTATCAAAACTCTTCACAATAAGTAGTACTAAATAAGAAAAAATTCAACAGGAAAAAAACTATTAGAACAAATTCAAGAAACACTCACAAGACTTTTCTGACAGCAAAAAACGTTATTTCACTTATTTTCCTACAAGTGCAAAATGCACCTTCCGAGTGGTTGCAACAAAACAATATATAAATATATCTGTGATTAGCCGCTTAAAATGGATTGTATTTGCCCTGTTAATAAGAAAGTTCCTGTGATCGAGAGAATGTTTCTTTATGCACAGCGGATTTACAGAATTGGCAGGATAGGAACAGCCGACAAAAAAGAGAGTGAAAGTATTAAGAATAGGGCTGACAAGAAAAGCAATACATGAGAAAAAAGAGTAAGGTGGTTCTTATGAAACTACGCTCAATATAACTTCAGATACTGAAACAGAAGAGACAGATATGGTAGCCGAAAGTACAGACAAATATTTTCATATAAGGTATGGATCACACTCAGGGACTCAAATGAGAACAATTCTTGCTAATACTTCTCTTGTTGGTGACAGGTACGGTGTAATGAACAGAGCAACGACAGCTATCGACTCCAGTGTTCTCTCAAACTTTGGCTTAATATCTGAAACAAAAAAAGCAAAGGTTATTTACAAGAATATAATAAATTGATCAAAATCTTTTGTTCTGAGTATCTTGAAGAGTGAGTGGTTACAGACAGTTGACGGATATCCTAAAGGCCTGTACTTCGATGGGCGCTTAGTGGGCGATGGAACTTATTTAGCTCAGATGACTGGAAGGCCATATTAATTAAATCAAAGGAAATTGAGCTCTACGGCCTCTATAGATAGATAAAAATACAATTCTCCAATAGCCGTAAAAATGGCACCACTCGTCAAACATGTACCCACAAATACACTTACTGTGTTGGTTTGCGGGAAAGGAAATTCCACAGCAGGGACCAACCACAGCCTCTCCACCAGAATACCCTCCTGTGATGGTTTACGGTAATGTTACTTCCTCGCCAATGACCACCACAGACACAAACACTCAACCCAGTTGGGATCCTTTTCAAGGGCTAATGGGACCCTGATAAGGATGCCTGGGTTATAACCTGATATCCTTCATAGGGCTAATGGGACCATACTAAGGATGCCTGGTCATTACTTCAATCACACTCACAAGCACTCAAATCACTCACTCGCACACACAAATGGGCCCAACTTCTGGGAGAAATCGCTCAAAAAGAGCGTGGTCAAAGAAAAACACACAGAAACAAACGAGGGTGAGCGTCGGATACGCGTATTTCGGACACAAAGTGGCCCTCTTTAGCGAGCTGAAGGGAAAAGCACTTCCAACACAGGTAGAAGCATTAAAACCAGATTTAAAGAACATATGTCACACTTCAAATACAATCGACCAGAAAAATCCAGTATCCTACAACACTTACTCGACACAGAACACGAGACATCGGAACACAACCTACAACTCATTAAACAAACAGATAATCATTTACTTGACGCTTATGAAAGTTTATACATACACAAACTCAGAAGAAACCTAATAAATGGCCGACAAACGGCCGATTTATTAGTCATCATTATTTTCTATTATAGACTTGGGTGCTTCTCCTTCTCTATGTTTCACGTAATTTCTCGTTACCCTCATACATCAACTATCAGTTTAGTTTCAAATTTCAATTTTGGTCGTTATCCCCGTGCCTTACTTCAACGGGCGGTTTGTTTTGATATTTAGTTTTCGTTTGTCCTCACCCCTTTCCCCTACTTCAACCGTCAATTTGACTCCCCCCCCCCTACTTACAACGGCCACTTACGTTCACTCGCCACTCTCTTCCCTCCCCCCCGCCTTTCTTTCCTCTTCACCTCCCTCCCCCTCTCTCCACTTTCCACCAATGCTTTTTGCCCTCTTCAACAACCCATTGGTCATTGGCTTTCTTCCCCCCCCTCCTTCTGTCCCTTCAGTATTTAATCCCGGCTGTCCTCCCCTTTCGTTCACTTTCAACCTCGTGTTGGAAGTGCTTTTCCCTTCTGCTCGCTAAAGAGGGCCACTTTGTGTCCGAAATACGCGTATCCGACGCTCACCCTCGTTTGTTTCTGTGTGTTTTTCTTTGACCACGCTCTTTTTGAGCGATTTCTCCCAGAAGTTGGGCCCATTTGTGTGTGCGAGTGAGTGATTTGAGTGCTTGTGAGTGTGATTGAAGTAATGACCAGGCATCCTTAGTATGGTCCCATTAGCCCTATGAAGGATATCAGGTTATAACCCAGGCATCCTTATCAGGGTCCCATTAGCCCTTGAAAAGGATCCCAACTGGGTTGAGTGTTTGTGTCTGTGGTGGTCATTGGCGAGGAAGTAACATTACCGTAAACCATCACAGGAGGGTATTCTGGTGGAGAGGCTGTGGTTGGTCCCTGCTGTGGAATTTCCTTTCCCGCAAACCAACACAGTAAGTGTATTTGTGGGTACATGTTTGACGAGTGGTGCCATTTTTACGGCTATTGGAGAATTGTATTTTTATCTATCTAGAGAGGCCATAGAGCTCAATTTCCTTTGATTTAAGTGTATCCTAAAGGCCTGTACTTCGTAGGGTGCTCAGATGACACTCTTCTATTTGAAACAAAAGGCTTAGTAATTTAGAAATCTCAAGAGGGAGGAGCACATTTCAGTAATTCAGAAGTCGGGTTCCGTCTACCTCTTTCACACTGTACCTTTAACAAAAACAGCCAAGGATATAGCTTCTAGTATCCTTGATGCAGCTAGCGCTAAATGTTTGAACCTATCTAACTCACGCATCGTTTAAAGTGACAGTACGAATACTAATACTGGCTGAAAAAGGGGTGTCATTAGAGTTTTAGAGATATCCCTCAAACAGTGGTCTGTATTTTACACGTTAATAAACTCACTTTAAGACATTTAGTTTAAAAAATGGATGGAAAAACCGTAGGACCAAAATGTTTTTCGGTGCCTATTTGCAAAAGTCTAAAACATTGTGAGAACCTATCTCTGGCATCCAGAAAATTGAGAGCAATCTTCATGAATTACTCTCATATTCTCAGTAAAAATTTAAAGTATCTGCTTGAGATCTGCAAGTCTATCAGCTCTGAGACCTGTTATCAAGATCTTGCAAGTCATGAACCAGTGGCTCTAATTAACTCTTGTTGGCTGACTGCTACCAATAGGTATCTTCAACTGTTAACATTTTCCAACATACCATCACCAGAATTAATCCACATAACATCTTTCATACTGAAAGTTTATGCACCATTGTGGTTCACTTTGAAGACAAATCCAATGCTTGGAGATGGACCGATACATCTATAGATAGCATTGAGTTGTCGATGTACTTGCCTGAAAATCTCCGGCGTGTTGTTGATACTGTTATTCATACCAATGGATATTTCGCCCATCCAGAAAATCTGTTAGCTGCAATGATCTCAGATTCGAAGGATGGACTCAGAGAACTTGGCTAAAAGTCAATTCCTAGAAGCGAAAGATACAGATAAAAAAACTGTAAGACATTTCAAAGTACCGCAAATTTATCTGAAATCTACAGCTTGCATAGAAAGGATTGGATGGAATACAGTCAATATTATGTTTTCCTATTCTTCCCGAAGAGTACGACGAGGTTTCCATTAATGACTTCAACGCAAAAAAGAATTCCCTAAATTACATTCAGTAATTTTCAAACAACACAGTCAGTGGAGAGAACTGTGAATGTAGTTACTAAGGCAGCCGCGTGTGTGTGTGGTACAGAGAACAGAGATGGTTTCATTCGAGCCAAGCTGAAGTCTAGACAATTTATACCAACTTTAACTTCTATGGCTGATTCCAACACACTTAGTTTTGAAGTACCGGGTCCAAGTAATGGTTGGTTGGTTGGGTAGTGCGTGGGTAGAACTCATAGTCCAGCCACCTTCACGTGGTGAGTTCTGAGTCGCTCCCATATACCTTAAGTGTATAGGAGCGGGCGAAGAGCTGCACACTTATGACGAGAAAAACCACGATCGTAAGCTCACTTATTTTTTTGAATATGCCTTTCCCCTCCGCCATAAAAGAAGGAGAGGGATGGGAATTAGTTATTTAGTTAAAGAAAAAAGACCTTAAAAAGTGGCGAAATACCGATTTTGAAAGTAATCCGATCAAATTATTTCATGAAGAGGAAATTCCGAAAAAATCGTATTTTTTACGATTTTTCGATATCTCGAACGTGATGAGGGACTCCACCTACCCCTTAAAGAATGCAGAAGTGTATTTTTTTAGACTTAGATTCTTTTAAAGAGACCAAATACCGATTTTTCCCAATCATATTGCCTCATTTAAAAATCAACGAAAAAAGTTATATTTTTTACAATTTTACGAAACATGAAACGAAATTTGTGACAGGAAGATATAATCCGAATTCAGAATTTTTTTCTATGTGGTCACGGTGAGGAGTAGCGACTTTTCCGTGTTATTACGATTTGATTAGAACACTTTCGTTTTTTTCGTCCCACTTAAATATATATGTCAGGATGCCATCCAGTGTTAGTGCAACGTATCAATGACCTGGATGGATTAAAGAAAGGCGTTTGACACCACTTTACAAGAGCTCATTTTAGGTATTTGGAAAGTGATGAAGGTCCATCCACAGGTTGTACCCTACAACCAATGCCTGATTCCACTTTCGAGAACGTGCTGTATCCTGACCGCAGGCAAGCGTATGGTCTGGACACACTTCATATCATACCCCTGTGGCATTTTTCAAGGTGAAAGTTTCAGCCTCTTTCCGTTCTGGTCTTACCTTCTGCCTCTCTCGCTAAGGCTGCGTCTAGAGAAGGATTACATGTGCGGTGTTCTAGGTGACGGGAAGCATAAGGTCACGCATTTTTTAATGGATTACCTAAAGATGTACACTTCCAACACAAATACCTTCGCGTGGCCCTGGACACCGTTGTAGAGTAGACAGAGGCTATAATAATGGAGTTCGTATTGGATAAGTGTGCATTCTTCCATCTGGCGAGAGGAAGATTCTCGGAGAACAATGATGACGTGCACCTCGTTGACGGGAGCGTCATTTGCCACGTCGAGAGCGATAACAGCTACGAGTATCTACGCTTCCTCCAAAGCCAAATGCAGGAGCTTGAAGTAGTGAAGGAGAAGGTCCCCGCCAAGAACCGACCCACTCTCAGGAAAATCTGGAGGTCTGAGGTGTCTGGCAAGAACAACGTTCTTGCAACGAAGATGTTCACACTTCTTACCCTTCCATACGCCTTTGGATTCAAAATTGAAAGTCAAATGAGTCGCAGAACCTTAACAGGGGAAGAAGGATGATGATGACAATCTTTTGAAGTCTTGAGCCGTGCCTGAGAGGCTCAACGTTCGAGCTGAGAGAGAAGGAGAGAACGTCAGCGAGAGAGGGACGTCAGCAGTCAACTGTCCCCCCCCCCCTGGAAGTTGTTCCTCCGGGAAGAAAATTGGTCAAACTATATATATATATATATATCCGACCCCAAGAAAGAGGCCTGTTTTTTTTCCTCGGTGGTTCCCGTATGGGAAGTTGGGGCCGCTCCACTCCTCGACGGCGCTCCTGGTCAGCTATATCGCCTCCAGAAGTAAGCTTAGGATCCTGTATTCCCATTACCCCCTTGTTCCTCCGTTTTGCTCCACTCATATCACCCCTTGTGACGCAGTGCGAGTTAAGCATTTTGTTATTTTGTTCGTTAAATAAAAAGGGTGTCCTTAGTTACTCTGAATTTTTATTTTCCTTCTTACTGCCAATACCCTTTCCGTCGCAATCGGTGGCGACAGTTTAAATGGTAGCAGAGCGTGGTTAAAAAAATGTGGCAGTGAAGGGTGCAACAGTAACCGTGGCGTTCAAAGTACCCGAGGGGACAGCTTGGGTGAACGAGTTAGCTAAATCGGAGGCGATCGATTTCTGTTTGCGATTTAGGCTCGATAGTGTAGGGACTTTGGACGAGCTGAGAAGGCGTTTCCAGGAACATGTAAAGACTCTTTCGAGAGATAGCGAAAAGGCTGCCGAAAATACGAGTGCAAATATAATCTTACCAATTTCCACTCAACCAACCAAAAGTAACCTTAGAGAGGCTGGAACGTATTCTCGCTGCGGCGACACGGTGGGAACTTCGGTTCAAGGGGGAAGGTGAAGAAAGCGTTAGAAGCTTCCTAGAAGCACTCGAAAACTTCCTACACCATTTGGACGTAGAAGAACAAATGGTGATGAAATTATTGCCTGAACTCCTCGGAGTGAGAGCCCAAACCTGGTTTTGGAACAATAAAATCAGTGATTTTAACCATTTCACCAGGGAAACTAAATCAAAGTTCGGACCCCCTAATTACGAGTGGTGGTTGAAAAGGGATTTATACAATAGAACGCAAGGGCCTCAGGAGTCGCTTGGAGATTACTTGTCGCTAATTAAAAAAATTAACAATAGGCTTGAAAGTCCCGTGCCCGTGGAGGAACTACTAGAGATAGTTTTCGGCAACTTAAACCCGAATTACTCTTGGCATTTAGTGAACAAGCCTTTGTCCTTGGATGAATTAGAGAAATGGGGACGGGGACTCGACGCCAGAAGAATGATCGCGGAGTCATATCGTGAACCCCCACGTGGAGAGCAGATGGTGGATCGCGAATTCGGGGATCCGAGTTTGGGAATAAGGCTTGCTGACGTGGGGACAAGACACTATCCCTCGCGGTGGGACGAGCGGGCAACCCGCGGCCGGTGATTCATTTTGGGAGAGAAATTAAAGGCAGAGTGGTCTCGGTCACTCAGGTTCCCCGAGAAGGAATTGGAAGCGGCAGGGAAACAAGTGAAGCGCGGCAAGAAAAAGCCACGTCCTCGCCGCAAGAATATCGTGGCAGTAGGAGTTCGGTTATCGGTAGTGGAAAACGAGTTTTCACCCATGATCAATGTACGAAGCCGTTGCACTACTCGACTCAGGTGCCTTTCGTTCTTGCGTAGGTGAATTTTTCTTGCGAAACGTATATTACCCTACGCATTAAATTCGAAGCACAAATATCGTATGCCTGGGTGAAAATTTCTCATTCCGTATACTTTAGAGTAAAAATAGATAGGTTAACATGGTATTGCGAATTTTTAATCATTCCCTTTTGTCCAGTTCCCATTATTTTGGGGGCAAACTTCATGAAACACGTAGGAATGCGGTTAAATTAAGTGAAGGAAACCTATTCACTGAAAGGGCGACCAGGCGTGATGGCTCCGGTACTGCCTTTAGCTTCAAAAGAGGAAGGTACAGAGGCACCAATGTCCAATAGCCTTGACATGAAACAAAAAAATAAAATTAGAGATATTCTAGGAGAATACAGTGATGTCTTTACTAAGGCTTTAGGTTGTACTGATCAGTTGAAATACGATATCCCATTGTCAGACTGGACGCCAGTGCGCTCAGCGCCTTTTCAATGCAACCCACTGAAAATGGCTGAAATGAAAAATCAAATACAAGACCTTTTAAAAAAGGGGGATATTCAGGAATCCAAGTCGGCATTTGCGAGTCCAGCATTTTTAGTACCCAAGCATTTTATTCTTTTCGTAAGTAAAAAGGGAGCTCATAGTTACTCTGCAATTTTTATTTTCCTTCTTACTGCGACTACACTTTCCGTCGCGATAGGTGGCGACAGTTTTATTCTCTCTCGAATCTTGAAGAGTTTTTAAAAGGTTTAAGGGAGCCAAATTGAAGAAGAACCGGAAGAAATGCCAGCCCTTCCAAAACAAAATGAAACCTTTGGGTCACATTGCTTCAAAAGATGGCGTGTTAGTGGACTCTGAAAACACGCGTGTGGTGAAAAATTGGGAAAGTCAATGTTCCATTGAGTTTGCGTAGACTATTGGCAGCTTAACAGAGAGACTATCGGGGATAGTTATCCTCTGCCGCGAAAAAACGACTAGCTAGACATTTCGGCCAGATGCAGTGTGTTCGCAAGAATTGATTTGAAATGTTGATATTGGAAAGTTGAAATGGATACACAAAATCGATTGTAGGCGTTATCGATTTTTACGAACCTCTGTCAATTTACACATATTCCCTTTGTACTATACACTGCGCCTGCCACCTTCGAAAGTTTCATTGCGATTGTGTTATGAGGATTGTCGCTGAAAACATGTTTTGTTGGCATAGACGACGTTAAAGTGATCATGCGGACGTTTAAAGATCATCTCACAGATCTTGAAAAGATCTTTAAAAGGTATAGGGGCGGGCCAAATTGAAGCAGAACACAAAAAACTCCAGCTTTTTTAAAACAAAGTGAGATATTTGGGTCACATTGCCTCATAGGATGGCGTTTTAATGGTCTCTGAAAACACACGAGCAATGAATCATTAGCCAATACCGAAAGACTTACGTAAACTCCGAAACTTCATGGGATTGCGCAACATAAATCGACGATTCAAGCGTACGCTTGAATCGTAGCTGCTACGTTCACAGCAGCGAAAGGGTTAAAGATGCATTAGCACGTCTTCATACCCTCAATATTTTTACATTGCTTGCATAAAATATATTGGTAGCATTGAAGACCCAATTTGCTCTACAACATAACTGTAATTAAAAAAGATATGCATTACAATGAGCACGAGGTAAAATAGCGAATTTCAACTCCTCAACTTACCTCTACAACTTCACAAACATACAACCGGCTTCGTATTGTAAGGCACAAAGCACATACTAATACAATATGATTCAAACAGTTATCATCCCTTCTAAGTCACTCCCCCTCCTACTTACATAAACAATATAGTTACTATTCATACAGTTGTTCGGGATTTGGATTCCCTCCAGTTGGCAAGCTGTAGTTAAGGCACTCGCCGCTAGGGGTGTGTCTATTGCGCATCATGTTGGCGCATGTTTCTAGTTGCCGTTGAGAGCTCACGCTTGCTCTCTCTCTCGCACTGAACCTGGAATGGAGAACTTCTCATCCCGCGACATCTCGTCCGCAACGCTTTTCACATGTGTCGGATTAAAATATATTGCTAAAGGGAGCTAACGTGCCTTTCTTTACTTATAATCCGAAACATTTTGGTCCTTCGGGCCGGTAAGAGATCGCGGACTGAGAGAAGTGAATCTTACCGATAATATTTCTTTTGAATATTTCGCTCAACGAAAGTGAATCTTTTCATATCATCGGCTTTCAAAGTCACCACGTGGTTCCTCGTTCGCCACTCCTGCTTCCTGGTTCCTGACTTCTGTTTCCTGAGTCTACGAAGAAAATATTCCTCTTTCTTTCTCTTTAGCAGTGTGCCTGCCTTTATCACGAGTGACTATTTCGGTAAGAACTTTCTTTTTATGTGAACTTAAGTGAACTTTCATTTTCAACTTAACGTGAACATTTCTGCCTTTAAGTCACGTGTGAACTTTTGCATTATATCTTGTTTATTGACTTGAAGTGCTTCATTCTCATCACCTATTCTAAGTCTCCTTTGGAGAAGTGAGTAATGATACTAATTTCGAGGGGAACTTTTATGCTGACCTTGAAAATTTGACTGAGAACATTTCGAGCTTCTAGACTGAATTGTGCCATTCAATGGGACGTTGTGTGTTTTCCATTCACTTAAACTCTAAAGTTCATTTCATGTGAGTGACTGTGACCAATTTGGCTTTCGCTTTCGCGATGTCTGAGGAACTTGAAAAACTGATTCAAACTCAACTAAAGAGAGGCGAATTAATTTCAAGATTTTGGACTAATACTTTAAAACGAGGGATAGAGAACCTCTCGGAAACAGTTTTAGAACAGCGCAAAATATTAATAACTTCGTACTGGGATGATTTCTTGTCAAAGCACTACTCACTGCTAGAGAATCCCGAAGTAACTAAGACGAGGTACGATTCTGAAGATTTCTTCTCTAAAATAGAAGAGAATTATATTGACGCGTGTTCTAACATAGCCGCGTGTTTAAATTCCTTATGTGCTTCTCACGACGTCAAGCCTGACGCATCGGGTGATATCTCGCGTGTTAATATTCACTCGCAACTTCCGATAATTGAACTGCCTATTTTTTCGGGTAATGTGCTGGATTGGGAAAGTTTTCGTGATCAGTTTAGAAAACTCGTGCATGAAGTACCAGAGCTTTCTGACGTGCACAAATTACTTTATTTGAAGTCTCATTTTCGTGGTCAAGCCGCAGAAGTGATTGAAAATACACCTGTTACCAGTGCTAATTATCAGGGCGCATGGAATGATCTTGAGCAGCGCTATGGGAGTAAAAGGATTCTTTCCAATCTTCATATGAAGAATTTATTTGAGCTCTCTCCTGTGCAAAAGCCAACCTCCGCTGAACTTAAAAGGGTGTTAGATCAGTTTCGTCAGACGGTTAGAGCATTTCAAAATCTTGGAAAACCGGTTGAACAGTGGGACGAATGGTTTGTGTTTCTTCTAACAAGAAAATTAGATTCGTCTACTCGTCTAATGTGGGAGCTATCACTTACAGACATGAATACGATTCCTAAATTCGCAGGGTTTTCTAATTTTTTGGAGACTAGAATTCATGCTCTGGACGCTTCGAGGGAGTTGGATTCTGGTGGTGGTTCTGCATCTAAACGCGAAGCCAAACGTGATTTTTCGACTAACCAATCGAAATCGCGATCGTTAGTTCATACTACTTCCACTAAGCAATCTCAAAAGAGCCCTGTACGTTGTCTCTTATGTTCCAATGGGCATCCATTGAACTATTGCTCTGTATTTAAAAGCATGAAGCCTAATGAACGCAAGGAACAGGTTCATAAATATTCACTTTACTTTAACTGCCTATCTAATCAGCATGTGACAAGACTTTGCAAATCTGTTGGCCGATGTTTGGTGTGTAATCAGAAACATCATACGTTACTTCACCAGTGCTTTCCCCCAAGGACACAGAAAACAACTAAATCTCCTACGAACGGTTATTTTGCTTCCGAGTCACCTGTCGTTGGGTCTTCAGCTTCATTACCTTCGGAACTGCCAGGAGCATCTAGTTGTTCGGTGGTTACGAAAGGGGTTGTTCTTTTAGCCACAGTTCGCGTGAAGATTGAAGCCCCTTCTGGAAAATTGCTAACTGTTCGAGCTTTGTTGGACACTGCATCAGACTCCTCTTTTGTCTCCGAGTGGGTTGTTCAAACATTACAGCTCAGAAAGACTAGTGTAAATGTTCCGGTCACGGGTGTTCAAGGATGTGAAACTGGTGTTTCTACCAGTGTAGTAAACTTGCGTGTTCTTTCAAGTTTTGATGCTCAGTATGAACTCATGGTGCCAGCGTTGGTACTTAGGAAGTTAACCTCGTTGATTCCGTCTAATTATGTTCAACGTGAATATTGGCCTCACTTAACTGACTTAAAACTTGCTGACCCTGACTTTGCAATCCCGTCAAAAATTGACCTCATTCTGGGAGCTGATGTCTGCGGACCCCTGTTTTTAGATGGTTTTCGCCAAGGCCCCTTCGGCTCTCCTAACGCCCTTTTGGATGGGTGTTAATGGGACCAGTTTCGCGTGTTAATGAGTTGCAACTTCAAAATTTCTGTGCAAACGTAATGCATGTGCAAGCATATGATGAGATGATGAATGCGATTGAGAAATTCTGGTCCGTTGAGGAAGTTTCCACGGCAATAACGCCCTCAGAAGAAGATTCTTATTGTGAAAATTATTTTAAAACTACTCACAGCAGAGACTCTGATGGGAGATATGTAGTCCGTTTACCATTCAGGCAAGACACTTCACTGAAATTGTATCCTTCTCGGGAGTCAGTTATGAAATTATTTTTGAAAACCGAGAATCGATTGATAAGTCAACCCGTTTTGAGGGAGAAGTATACCGCCTTCATGACGGAATACTTGAGTCTGGGTCACATGAAACTCACTAGTGCTAGTGATCAATTATATTACTTGCCACACCATGCTGTTTCGAAAGAAAATGACGAAACGAGTAAAATTCGAATTGTATTTAATGCATCTTTTAAGAGTGCCTCAGGGAATTCTTTAAATGATTTACTGTTGAGTGGACCTCGTCAGCAACCTGATTTGTGGGTGATTCTAACGCGTTGGCGTTTTTTTCGAGTGGCTTTTACATCGGACATAGTGAAAATGTTCCGCCAAATTCGTGTACATGAAGACGACTCGGACCTTCAACGTATTCTTTGGCGTAACGTTCCTTCCGAAATTGTCTCCGATTATAAGCTGACTACGGTTACCTACGGTACGGCTCCAGCCCCTTTCTTAGCTATTCGGGCACTTCGGCAATTAGTGCTTGATGAGGGTCATTCATTCCCCTTGGGAGCTAAAGCAGTTGATCGGCATTCATATGTGGATGATATTCTTTGCGGTGCCGATAATGTGGTTGAAGCTATGAACGTTAAGAGACAATTAATTGACTTGCTAGCTAGAGGAGGATTTCCATTAAGTAAGTGGGCATCTAACGAACCCATTCTTTGTTCGAACGGTGAAAATCCATCGAAAGTCTTTTCGGACTCAGAAGTGGTTGGTACTTTGGGAGTTAGATGGTCACCAGTGAAAGATACTTTTAGTGCTAGGGTTGCTCATCCTACCGGTCAAGAGACAGTAGTCACCAAGAGGACTGTGCTCTCGGAGATAGCCCGCTTATTTGATCCATTGGGTTGGATGGCGCCTGTACTAATTGTGGCCAAAATTATCCTGCAGGACTTGTGGCTGTCTAAGGTACAATGGGATGAAGTTCTTTCCTTGGAACTAACTGAACGTTGGCAGAGGTTTAGGTCTTCACTATCCAAATTAGAGCAAATCAGTATTCCTAGATGGATAGGTACTTCAGAGACTAATATGTCTTTCATCTCCCTCCATGGTTTCTGTGATGCGTCTGAGAGGGCATACGCAGCGGTAGTGTACTTGCGTGTTGCTCAGGAGGGTAGTGATGGCAGTGCTAGCTTGTTGGTCTCGAAGACAAAAATCGCTCCTTTAAAGCTTGTTAGTGTACCTCGCCTCGAATTGTGTGCAGCTGTACTTTTAACTCGCTTGCTGGTGAAAACTTTGGAAGTCTTTCAGTTTGGGTCTGTTCCGGTATTCTGCTGGACAGATTCAGCAGTTTCTTTGGCTTGGATTCGTGGCCACCCTACAAAGTGGAAGACCTTTGTGGCTCATCGCGTCGCGGAGATCCAGACGGCGCTCCCGAGGGCCCAGTGGAGCTACGTTAACACCAAGGTCAACCCAGCTGATGCCGCAACGCGTGGGATCAGCCCTCAGGAACTGATGGACTCCCTTCTTTGGTGGAGCGGACCGCCATGGCTTGCCGGCCGAGAAGTCGAGTGGAGCTGCGGGAAACTTGAATCATCAGGTGCTGAGGAATCGGAGATGCGGATTGCCGTAAACCACACTGCAACTTCCTTCCATAACGCAGGTGATGTATTCCGAAGATTTTCATCGTTCCTCCGCTTGTTAAACGTCATGTCCCTTTGTCTAAGATGGACACACAATTTCAGAAACAAGAGCCACAAACGCTTGGGGTTCGTCTCACCCGAGGAACGTGCCCACGCTTTGACAGCTGTAATCAGGAGCACGCAGTCCACGGCCTTCCGAGACGAACTTGCAGCCTTGATGTCTGGGAAACCACTGAAGAGGTCATCACCCCTGATACCCCTTAGACCATTCTGCGATATGGATGGAGTACTTCGCGTGGGTGGTCGACTAAGGAATGCAGTTCTGGCCTATGACGAGAAACATCCGATCATCATTCCAAAGGACCACCATTTCACCATGCTGCTGGTGCGCCACGCGCACGCAGCCACCCTTCATGGCGGACTGCAAGCTACAGCGGCGTACCTGGCTCAGCGGTACTGGATCATCCGCAGCCGCGTAGTGGTGAAGCGAGAAATTCGGAGCTGCGTGATCTGTGCCCGGTTTCGCGGGGAGACAGTGGTGCAACGCATGGGTGATCTGCCAGAGGAAAGGGTTAAGCCCCAAAGACCCTTCTCGTCTACTGGACTGGACTATGCTGGTCCATTCCTCCTCAGGACAACTAAGGGTCGAGGGCATAAAACCTATAAAGGATATATTTGTCTATTTATCTGTATGGTAACTAAAGCCGTTCACCTAGAATGTGTTTCGGATCTTACCACTAATTCCTTTCTTCTTGCATTTCGCAGATTTGTTTCGCGAAGAGGTATTTGTAATGCTCTCTACAGCGACAACGCCTCAACCTTCCGAGGAGCTGCGCAGGAATTGAAGACAATGTTCCAGCAATCCTCATCCTTCTATGAAGAGGTCGGCTGTCAGTTGAGCAGCGCCGGGACGCAGTGGACCTTCATCCCACCGTATGCGCCGCACTTCGGAGGCTTATGGGAGGCAGCGATAAAATCGACTAAATTTCATTTACGTCGCGTAATTGGCGACCAAATACTTACATTTGAGGAAATGACTACACTGCTCTGCCAAATTGAGGCATGCCTTAACTCTCGGCCACTATCGCCTTTGAGCAATTCTGGAGATGATTTAACCCCGTTAACTCCGGGGCATTTTCTAATTGGGGAACCTCTGGTTGCCTTGGCAGAACCGCCATCATCCAATACTAACGGAATGAATTTATCTAACAGATTTAAACTTTTGAGACAAATGAGGGATAATTTTCGGAGTAGATGGTCAAAGGAATATCTCAATCATTTGCAAAATCTACCTAAATGGCGGAAACCTTCCCCTAACGTGACTGTGGGTGCATTGGTAATTGTTAAAGATTCTTTGTTACCCCCAACTAAGTGGCAAATGGCAAGAGTAGTGGAAGTATTTCCTGGAAATGATGACCTGGTTAGAGTCGCAAAACTGAAGACCTCTAAAGGCATTATTTTGCGCTCTGTTAATAAGTTATGTATATTGCCTGGGTAAATTTTTACTGTATTATATTGTTAAATTCTTTTGTTATGATAGGAAATCTCATTTTTTTTGTATGTTCAATTGAAATCTGTAAATTGGCTTCCTAATTTCTTGTCACGGCGGGCGGCTGTAAATGTTAAGATATTATTATTTCGTCATTGCCGAGGCGGGCGGTATGTTCGGGATTTGGATTCCCTCCAGTTGGCAAGCTGTAGTTAAGGTACTCGCCGCTAGGGGTGTGTCTATTGCGCATCATGTTGGCGCATGTGTCTAGTTGCCGTTGAGAGCTCACGCTCGCTCTCTCTCTCGCACTGAACCTGGAATGGAGAACTTCTCATCCCGCGACATCTCGTCCGCAACGCTTTTGACATGTGTCGGATTAAAATATATTGCTAAAAGGAGCTAACGTGCCTTTCTTTACTTATAATCCGAAACACAGTCAACGATGTTAATTGTGCAATGGTGACTTAAAATACCATTTCCTTTTGTAATACATCATCACTAAAAAGGTAATTGCGAAGATAGTACTGTAAACTTATATATAACATTCACACCATACACTGACTCATTAATAATTCATCTCCAATGATAAAGGTATTTAGCATAAATACAAATCATATCATTTCACAATAATCGATGTCGTAACAAGTATTCTCTTTGTTTTTCTACTTTGTATTGTGCCCCACGTTATGGGAGACAAAAATGTAAAAGGTATTATTACAAATTAATACGCTAAATGCCACACGTTGTGGATAAACATGTAACACGAAAAACTATTGATTCTTTTACCTGGAAAGAAACCACGATTGCGGTATCTTCTCGTACCTTATATTTTAATTACTTTGCCCCAGCTTGCTCGTCGGAAAAGAAAATACATGAAACATTGCAGGTTTAGAGATACGGTTGTAATTTACTTGACAAAATGAAATATTCAATTTACATACAATTTAAATAATCAAAATAATTCCTTATACACTTAGGTCATGACTAACTGTATATTCTAATTTAGACACAAATTTGGTATATGAATAATTATTCCTTCTTTTAAGTATATTGTCTAATTATTTGCCACACTTCATCACCTAAACTTTTCACAAAATCCAATTGCTTGATACAAAGGGATACCAATCACAAACTTAATACTTGGCCAATTAAAACCTCTTACCTTATGGCTTCTTGTATCTTATATGAAAATAAAAGTTTATAGTTACGACCCAATTATTCGACAACACAGGTTGGTTTGTCCCTCTGTGGTCTGGAAAATCCTCTCAGCCTGCGTGGTATTCGTCCTTGGCGGGCCCTCAGCTTTTTGGGTCTCGTCCCGTTGTAAAATCTCCCGTTCCTCTCCTTAATTCCAGCTCCTTTGTCAATTCTCCTTTTCTACGTGGGCTATGTCTCGCACGATGCCAAACTCAGGAACTTCCCTCTACCAAAAACTTGCGTGTTCTCTCTTTGCACGTCCTTTCACTGCGAGGGTTTTGATCTAACAAAACTATTTGCGTGCTGTCTTTGCACGACCGTACACTCGGACGGTTTCCTCTACCTTCCCCTTTTGTTGCCGATGCTTCCACTCCTTAGGTCTATTGTTTATTCTCAAAATTCACAATATGGTGGGTCCCTTATTGTTATTATAAACCATGAGGTGGTAAAAGAAAAATGGCGAGGCCAGCGTTATGTTACAATGTCAAAAGATAAACCGCAGTATAAATGATGCATCACCGTTATGCGGTATTACGTTGATAGTATGTAATAACTAGAACATGAGAACGGACAATGACAAAGGGAAACAATGGCTCCTAGCCGTCTAACTTACTTAATGTTCACAAACCACAATGAGAAAGTCATTTACCTGCTACAAGGGGCAGAACAGTTAAGTAACAACGGATATATATCTTGGGCAATAATATATGAAGTGTACCTGTGATAATAACCACGGTAAGTGAAGGACGTCTATGAAAATGTATATTAACATGTCGGCGCCAGGAAAATTTTCTTATCATTTAAGTTACTCTTGAAATTATAAAACTGAATTAATAAACACTCCACTATCGCCTCACTTTCCATCAAACTCGCATGCTGCACAGCTACACGCGTAAATGTAATCTGAAAATGATAATTAATCGAATTGACTATAATTATAAAGAGAAAAATCAATTGTCTGGATTAACATTCGATTATTGTGTGAAAGAATACATTTTTTATCGTAGCCGCCATCATAAATGTTTCCTCTGCCGCGTTTGGAACTTAAGGACTATGAATATTTGAATTATAACGTGATATTTTTCCCACAAATAGCTTCACAGCTCCCTCTTAGGAACATTATTTACTTCAAAGTTGGGATTAAATAACTGTTTACACACTTAATTACCCTGTTAGAATGTTTTTTAACCAACTTCCACCCACCAACCACAGAAATCAGCAATTACTCATGTTTTGCTTACCGTTAGAAGTAACTCGGCATTAAATTCGCTGCTTGCCGGACAGAGACATCTTTTCGCAACTTAATGTTAACACTTGGTCCAACTTCGTCTCATCGGCGTATGATGCATTTCAACTTTCTACTTCCTAACTAAAATAAAACTTATAGTCGATCGATAGGAACTCGATCAAAATGATATCCCAGGGCGGCTTTCAAAAATCAACTCCTTAACATATCACAGTCATTGGGTTGGGCATAATGTTTACATCGCATTTGGAAAACATAGCATGGGGTTCACATCGAAGGTTATATGCCATGGCCATTCCAGGAAGATGTGATAATGGCAGATTAAATACATTCGTAAATTTTCCCTGATCGGAAATTCGCTGGTCCTTAGCATTTTATTCACCTTACATAACTCAACAACGACACCGGAAGAACTTCATAATTCTGTAGACATCCTCCCTAAATTATATGACACTGATCTCCTCTTGATGATTATGAGTGAAACTGAAATAGCTGCTGATGTTGGAGTATATGGCGGTCGGCTTTGAAAATCGGTAACATTCCTTTCGTAATCTTTAAAAAAAAGGGTATGGCAAAGGAAACGAACTACTTCGGTTTCATATCGAAACATAACATTCATATTCAAAGTAATTATTAACGAGATATATTTCCCAATCTAAATTGTTGTCAAGCCATACCTCAATAATTACTAGTTTTATTTAAACAACTCATACTGATTCAATTGTCATACCTTTCCGATAACATGTGATTTCTTGTTGATTAACTTAGTTTGTAATGATTTTACGATGTCTCCATGTTGTTCCTCACGAAAATCTTTGAAATCGACCAAATACGTAGCTTACATACTAAAAAAATTGAAATTATTAAAAACAGTAGAAAATAACTCGATGTCACTTATTTGACCATGAAGTGCCGTAAATAATATCATCAGTTCACTCAATTAGTATGTTTAGCCTCCTCTCTACAATCCAAAATCAATTGTGATGAGGCAACATCCTGTTGGTTACATATATACGTTTCTGGGAGAGCAATTAACATTCCACACAGAAGAAAATCCTTCCCAAAATCCGGTATTGTGGAAAAGCTCCACTCTTCTAAAAGTGACCTGAACAGGGCTGCGGTTTCTTTCTCGCTGGGAGTGGGCATGTCAGAGAAGTGTTGTTTTCAAGCTGTTTTCGATCATTCGGGTTGTTTTGGACTTCTCTTTCCTTATTAGAGAAGGAAAAAGGGAGCAGATCTGCTAAGGTAGACAATATCAATGGATCGATATCGCTTTTGGTATAGCAGCGATCGATAAATTCAAGAATACGAAACATCTCAGCGGACTGACTAATAACTTGGTTTGCCGCGGACTCTACTCCGATATGCCAGTATCTTTGACGTTTTCTGTTAGTATTCATATTTTAGCATAGCATTTTTTATCAATTAAATTTTCCCTTGACACATTTTAAATGACCCACATGTCTTAAGATGCCTCATTTGCAACAGTTTAAAGGCGCTGAGAGGATATTTCCATTCAAACTGAAAACCTACGTCTCCATGTTGGCTACCTCTGGTCTCCATTGTCTTATATCTTTCTGTGATAATTTAGTCATCGTATTCTTAAACTTAAAATGTATTTATGAGCTAATGTAATGCGTATTGCATTTTTTTTAAATATCTGAATGATCTACGTCACACCAACAAAAGCGCTCTGAATATAGGTAACGTCGATCAGGCTGACATCTCTGACAGGATCACAGCGGAAAGAAGGAAAATCTTTCCGCTGAGTATTCCTACAAGTTAAGAATTGGCGTAATCCTTATCGAGTCCAATTTTTCAAATGAATAAAACTCTCACGGTTTGTTTATGCAGTACTCCTTGAGTTTTTAGGGAACACTATTATATAATTTACTCAGCCCCAACGTTTCACGTTCTCTGCTGGAAGAGCTCAAAATAGATACAAATAATTGTATCTATTTTGAGCTACTTAATCCAAGTTCACAAAAACATTTGTCCAGTACGACTAATAAATACTGTCAAATGTTTTCCTCGAGGGCCACACTGTGTGGTTATCGTCAACAACGACTTTTTGCTATCATAAATGCAATTGTACAAAATGACGTTCTACGTTCGATTGACCCGATTTAACATCTTATCTCGACGGTAATCTCGGACGACTTTTTGCGGCCTAATACAAGGAAGAACCATCAATTTTAGCAAATAATTCAATGAAGACATAAAATGGATACTTGACTTTTGTCTTTCATTTCTGTATCCTCCGAAAACAAGGACGATTTTGCGACTTCGTTTCCGACCGACCTTTTTCTCAATGCCTCCCCACCCCGACGGTATAGGACCGACACAATAGACCCACCCTACTCTCACCCCTCCCCAGAAATCATCCCTTACAGGTGAAAAATTTTCACCGAGGTGTGTTCCCTCTTATCAAGTACGTTCTGAAAAAGATTTCTCTTCCTTCCCGAGCATATATTGCTTTTCCGCAAAAGGGGGCGTGGTTCGGCGTTGTCACATCAACGTCAACTCGGGCTTTGAGGTATTTAGCATTATTTTGGACAGGAGTATACTTTTCTCTTACAAATTCAGGTTCTGATTTATTCAGAGAGTTTTCTATTATTGTAACCTTCGTAATATTTGATAATAATATTGTATCATTTAATGTTTCTTGTAGCATGGCTGAGTTCGTTATTCTTGAGGAATAACCTATTACAACTTCCCCTTGTGTTCACTTGCTGTTCTTTGAAGGGTTTGCTTGGAGGATTTCAGTGAGCTTCAATGGCAAGTTTATCATGTTTTCTCAGTCCTGGGTATTAAAGCCCATGTTTTCTTGAATGGGGGCTTAAATATCCTCCTTTGGGATAGTGCATGAAAGGAGGTTATTTATTGAAATTCACCGCTGCCCTTAAAGCAATGATCCAGCATCGAGCGATAACGAGCGGGAATATAACATTATTCTTAACATTTACGGTTATTGCCTAGGAGTTAACTATCAATAATCTCATTACTTCCGTGACGTCTTCTACGTACTTGGTTCGCGGTTGCGATATTTTTTACTTTGTCGTGGAGTTGCAATGCGCGAAATTCTTTTCGTACCTATTCATTCGTTGGTGAATTGGATGGTTCGGCGCTTAGTTGGGTTAGTAATAATAATTTACTTTTCTAACAAAAAAAACTGGACAATTATTATTCTTTTTTGCAACAGAACAACGAACTATTCTCTTTGCAATAAGATAGCGAAAATATTCCGGTTTTTAACACTTGAACCGCGGACGGGACATTTTTGTCCCATTTTGATGAGCTGTATCTCTCTCAATATTTTTCGTTGAAATTTCTTAGTTCTTGACTAATAATTATTATTTATGGAGTTGCCTACTTTGGAATATAATATTAATCCTTCTACTCGTAGTTTCCGAGAAAACAATAGAATGACCTAAAAATCGTAAATGGGACATTTTTGTCCCGCAAATGGAATATAGATCTGTTTGTCGTATAACTTAATTAGTGGCATACTGGGATTCTTTTTCTAACTCTTTTAAAAATGCTGGTTATCGGGTTACAAATAAAATTAATAAATTGTTGGTAACATATAATTTTATTTTTTACAAGCATTTTTAGAGTTCTAAAGTTTCATCAGTGCCCTTTTTTTTCAATGAAAACGCTTTCAATCATAATAAAATATGTACGCTTTTGTAACAATATGGTGGTCAGGCGACTGAGAGTTTCACCTTGTCAGTGAGTCATTAGACAAATCGCAATATGATCTCACATCGTTTTCGGGGATTGGCAAAACCCAGCGGTTCTAGTGTTAAGATCGCGCAAAAAACAAAAGAGCGACGATATTGCCGTTAGCGTAACCGCATATATTTAAGTATGTTAACTTGCTTACATTTATAACATTTCAAAAAATATTCAGGGTAAAGTCCTATTGACGCAGTTCATATCGCCATAAAACGTTGCTGGTTGTAATTATATTCATAACATTGTAAGTATGTATGTGTTCATTTTGATATGTCCCATGTCTGACAACATTTTTTCGTTGCATTATGAAAGTTTAACGTTGCGCATATTTCTCATATTAACGGGAAAACTCTCGTGCTAACTGCGGTCAAAGCTTAAACCACATTAATTGATCTATACTAGCAATATCTTGCTATAATCGCTAACGTGGCCCGACACCACCGATTTCGACCGTGCGCCCTCAGCGTAAGGGGCACTGCCATTTTGATTCCCAAATAATAGTCGATTGCCTCAGAATAAAAACAAATTGGTCTTTTTTGTCATTATACTTCTTTATACTTCTTTCAGATTGCTATGAATGTTCTTTTTGTCATTGCAGTGAGATGAAAAGATGAAAATTCGATAATATCATTGCCCGTACGCCGTACGCCCATAATCGGTAGGGGAGGGGGCGTGGTCTGTCCTAATAAACATGACGTCCAATTTTTACTTTAGCAACCTATCCTTAATAGAGTGCCTCTAACTCCAAAGGTCCATTAAATTGCTGGCTGGGGAAACAAAGAGCATATTAAAGAGGTGAAGTTATGTGGGGATAAACTTAAAAACCCATGAATAACTTTTTTGAAACTATATTATAATAATTGAATTCAATCTGTATTATATTTAGGCTTAGTATTTTGGGAAATACAGGGAAATAGATGTCAATTGTATTTCGTAAAAGTATTTGATATCTCTAATTATTGTTTCCGAGAATTTTCAAAAATTTGTTAAGATATTCTAAATTGTTAAATCACAATGTGCAGATAAGCTATAAAATTTCATTGTGGAGTTTTTCCAATAAATTCAGTAATCGCGATTAATTATAGGAATAGCAAATCTCTATTCGTGAATTCAATGTAAACAAGCAAGTCTTTGTACAAGTAAAGGCACGCATTAATCAATATTTTGCGAGCGTGAGTTTATACATACGCTAAGCAAGTCAAAATTTAAAAAATTCTCCTGACGTTTCCTTGAATAGATTAACGTTTTTTAATTTTTTTTATTACTTTGGAACCTTTCATGGTATAATATCTCTTACCTTGCCTTTAACCATGCTCCACAATGGTATTCATTGTAAAAAATGATGATCACTGCATTAGTGCATTTGTTGCCTCAAGTTAAATTCTTATTTTATATGTGAATGATTCGTAAAAAAATACAATTCCACTATAATTCATGCATTTTAATGTTTAAGAAATATGACAAACCCCAAATATTTTACTCATAGGCAAATGGAACAAATCAACGAGTTAGTTAACTTTCTGTGTCTATTTTAACAGACGGTGGGACAGTCCAAGTCTATTTTTCTCGCAGAGTATATTATTGCCAGTGCATCAGTAGTCGTCTTCTTAATGTTACAGATAAGGCATTCCTTGGCTATAATGTGTTTTAATCTGTTTGTAGCGTGATGCAGGGGGAAATGATATGGTCGTAAGCCTAAAATTTTTTCCACTGCCTTTGGAAGCCTAGGTGAAAATGTAATTCACAACCCTCGGGAGTGGACGCTCAATACAAAGAATCCAGTGAATTATACACATATGTTAGTGTATGATTACTTTCTGGCTGCTGTAATGTACCATTTAGACGTATGTAATGGGAAACAAAACATTCCACCCACAACTTGCTGATCAATGACTCGGAATAAATTTTATTTGATTCACAAATTACTTCATTTTCATGATAACGCACAGACACAGACAGATGATCAGATCTACAAAATTAGACCTGTATTTGATCAAATGAGCTAAAGATTTACCCAGATTGTAGAGTGTAATAGCAATAATTTTTTCCTTGATGAAGGTATGAAATTATACTATGGGTGACATTCAATTATCATATTTATGAGAGGAAAGCCTATCCGTTTTGCTTGTAAAATATGATGTATAGACAGTTCGAGAGGTTACCTTCCTTAATTTAGAGTTTTTGCATAAAAAACAGACTTAAAGGTGTCTCACATGGTGCCTCAGTGAGAGTATATTTGTATTTATTTTCTCTCTCCTGGTTGAGCTTAGTTTGTTGATAAATAATTTACACCGCTTACCTTGGTAGAGAAGTTGAAATTTAATAGTTATTTGTGCATAGGAGCCATTAGAAAAGCGTGATGACGGAGCTCCTTTTGCAAATGTTAGAAAAAGGTGCGGTGTGCATTCTCAGATCTTACTGATAAGAACAGTGCAATTTCTCTAATTTGCTGACGTAAGAATGCGAACTTTACCATTGCAGCTAACATGACGTTATAATGTTTCAAGCCTGAGAACCTGCACCTGTAGGAATTAAAAATGCCAAAAAAGGAAAATTGTTTAATTAAGCCAACTACTTGCTGTAGAAATGTACAACCATGGCATGGCAGGTATGGATTTGTTTGATCAAAAATGCCCTGTGTATCGGATGAGAATAAGGTCCAACTAGTGGTACTGCCTTTTTTGCAGATTTTGTCTAAACAGCAGTATTGTGAACTTACGGCATTTTTTCCGAATGAATAAACCCAAAACCGATCAAATTGATATTTTCAGGGAGATTTGAATTGGATTATTTGGACCAATTCAAGGCCAAATTCACTCTCACCAAAAACAATGAGGCAGGCAATCAGAGATTGAAGATACGATGAGTACAATCACTGGTTATGTAAAATAAAAACCCATCGACGGTGCGGTTCCTGTTGTAAAAGCTTCGAGTTTAACTGTGAAAAGTGTAACTTTGGTGTTCATCCTGATGTGTACTTCAAAGAATATCATTTGTAGTATAAACCTAATAAGAGAAAAATATATTTAACTGATTAACAAAGAATTGTTTTAAAACATGTTTGACTCTTAATTTTACTGCTACAAAAAACCTTTTTATGTTTCAATGAAAAGTTACTAAAATGCTAGTGTATTCATTAACAATGGAAGCAATACCATCTCCTATTTATTTGATGTTTACATAAATAAGTTTGAATAAAGTGCGATTTTTCTTTTAGTCATGCTACCCCTCCAATCGTTTTCGTTTTGATTCATATAGACTTTATCCCACCGTGTGTTTAAACACACGGCCCCAACAACAGAATTTACAAAGCACAGATTTAAAAAACTATTTTTCCAGTAACAATTGGTTCAAAAAGAGCAACATATTGAAAAGACACCCTTAAAATCGGCAAAAAAATAGCTTCGGGAAAGAATGGGTTAAATCGTTAATTTTTCAGTAAAATCTGTCCTGATAAACTTCTGCATTCATATATTCACAAATTACATCGCCTTTATATATATTCAATTTTCTCTTGGTTTAAATTATCCCTAATGAGCACAGGAAGACCTCTTATGAAGTGAAGGAAAAGAAATTGTTACATTCACCCTGCAGGAGATAAAATTCTATCCAACATTCAAGTTATAACTCTTGGTTTAATTATCTAAGATTACTTTTCAGCACAGATTAGAGTTTCGCATTGATCAGCATTTTATCTCAATATCATTTAATATCTTTTGTGGATATATTTAGGAAATCACTTCTTTATATGTTCCGTGCACATTTTCATTAATTAAGATTAACAGGATTCGAATCAATTGGAATTAAATGCAGTTGAATATTAAATTAAATCAAAAAATAATAATTTTAATAATTGCTTTTTCTGCCTGAATGAAACGAGTAATACTTTTCCTCTTAACTGTCAACAAACGTCAACTACTGTAAAAATGCTAAAGGCTCATCCCTAGTATTACGTATGGCATTGCATCTGAATTGTTTTGTAAGAAACCATTAAGGCCTGAGACTCAATTTGAGATGTCCATCTTTTATCCGCAGAAATCAATCAGCTGTAATCAACCACTGTGATTGTGAGAGCGATTTAGATAAAGAATATATCTCCAAACAAAGTAAAAAGTCAATCATCCTCCAGTTTTTTGGTAAACTGGAAACCTTGAGCCCTTTACTTGGCATCAAAATGAACTGTAGTCAAATCTATCTGGCGATGCTCTTCGAACTGATGATCAACGGTCTAATGTGGATGTCTATTTTTAAGATTTAAAAGATGCTAAGAATATAAACGTAAAGACCGCAAGCAAGATAACGTTGCTCCACCAAGTGGTACTGTTGGTTAAGCGACATTAGGCACGCGAGACTCTTGAAGCGGGCGGCATGATTTCGATCGGAGACAAGGATGGTAAAATTTCACATCAAATCGCCAAATAAATGGTCTCCAGGGGCAGGATTCTGTATTTTAACGGGTAAGCGACATCTATCGGTGTCGCTTACCCGCTCCAAGCTATATTGGTCGGTTGGAGCGATTCCGGGGACCAGAGTGATCCTACGGACGATTTTGAAAGACTTGGTAAGTTTTTTCAGGTTTTTTTCGCACTTCGCAGACTGAACTACGGGTAATAAACAATGGAGACGTGTCTGGCGTCTCTTGGAATTTGGTATTGTGATTACCTATGATCAAAGTATGGTTGGCAAGGAGTTTAAGCGACGGGGATTCAAAAATTAAATTAATTGTTTAATAATGTATATCTATTTCCGTAAAGGGGTATGTGGTGGTATAACTTGTGCTGCAAAAATGATCGCCTTTTTTGTTTGCTGTACTAATTACTCATTAGAGCAAGTATGTATGAACTTATTGATGATAATAAACGGTAGGTGATTGCTTACATGGGCAAACATGTTCTATGAGGAGAGATAAACATGACAACAATATTGTATTCCTAAACTTGGAATGAACAATTTACTCGAAAGGTTTCTCTTGTAATACCTTGTGTTTTGAAAGTCTCATAAACTGGCGATTAGTTTTGAACCAGCCTTGAAATGTGTTGATATCTTTTTCGTGCCTTAGACCTTAGGGTGAATGAAAACGTATAAAATGTACTGATAACTGTAATGTCATTATTTATTTTAAGTATCTTTAACCAATGCATCCATTGAAATTGTACGCATTTCATGACATACCTATCAATTAGAAAGTCCATTTGTATGTTATCATTCCATTGAGCTTTGATTCTGTGCAATTGAGTTTTTTATACCTATGACTTATTCCTTTCTCATCAGATGATGCTCGTCACGGATTCGAAATCCATTTTAAAAATGCCAGTATTCATAAATCAACATATTTTTTCGGACTTCCATGAGGATGTGTTTTTTGATGAAACCCTGGTTGGAGTCTACCAAAATTCAAAAGACGAACAATGGGATAATATCTCAGGTATGTGCCTGGAATCCTGGAAACTAAATCTGTTACTGAAAACGTATCTCATAAGTGAATAAAATGCACGCAGCTTAACCATCTCCCTATAGAAGTTTAAATGCCTCATTCTCCGCTCCTTAATAATGCGGCCGAAACTGGCCGCTACCACTTATTACCCTCCTTCTTAACACGGTCAAATCCGGCTGACCCGCCCTACTATACTTAAGGCAGTCTTTAGAGCTTCATAAGCATCTGTTTCATCTTGAGACTGCTTATCTTTGATAACACAGGCATCCATTCTGTCTCGCATTTCATTAAGATAAAGCAGAACGTCGTAATATCTGCTACCATAAGCTAAAATCCCGAGACAATAAGGGGCTATGTTTCAGCTCATTACAGGGATGTGATGAGAGTAGTTTCTAGAGTCTCATGGAAGGACTTTTTGCGTGGTTCCTTTTTTAAATGAGGTGATAAGCGATGACTTCTCGAGTCTAAATATATAATTCTCGTTCTTGAGGCGCTGATTAAAATTGAAAACCCTATGCCAGCCCTGTGTTGTTCAGAGTGACTGTGATATTTAATGGAGATATTTCTTTGTTCCCATTTCGTACGGCGAGAAGGCAAAGCGCAGCTCAAGTTTAAAGAAAACCATCTTCCCCAATGCCCCTCAGTTCTGACCATGGCTAATTTGAGTGAGGATGCTATTGTACAAAAAGTGAACAGAAGTGATTTTTCGCAGGATTAAGATATTTCTAGTCGTATAATTGGAGAAAAAGGATACAATGATAGTGAAAATTCAAGTGAAGTGGAACTGGAGGATGAAGTAACCCCAAGTAGGAGTGATTTTCTAGGTTATATTCAGATGCAAGGCTTTTGGAGAGAGACCCTGATTTTTAAACAACCATCTGAGTTCAAAGAAGTCAGAGGGCCTCTACATGAATAGCGATAGACGACAATGAACTTTCCTTCCTAAAATATATGCTAGGGGGGAAAAATTTTTTTGTAGCATTGTGAAGAATAGAAACATCTCCGCATAACATTTCCAACGCTCCACATAAAAGGTTGACAAAGACTGGGTAGATGTTACGTACGATGAAATGGTAGTATACATTGGAGTGCTTGTATACATGGGAATATTTGATTAACCTGAAAGTAGGGATTACCGGCATGGTCAAGGTATTGACTGCTCGATTGTTCGTCACTCTATGACCTTTGGTAGATAAACAAAAATTTCAAACATTTCCACATAAGTGATATAACTCTGGAAAAAAGCAAAAAGAGAAGGGTTTTGATGTTAGGAAAAAAATTAGGCCGATTCTTAAGGTAATAGAAACTTTCCATCAAAAGTATAAACCATGTCGGGAGTTAAGTGTTGATGAAGTAATGGTTGCTTTTAAAGAACGTCACTACATAAAACAACACATCCAAGGAAATCCAACGAAGTAGGGACTTAAAATTTGGGTTTTAGGCAGCTACCATACTAATTTCATTCAGGGAAATGTATACTTATGGAAAAAATAAATCGATAAATGTTTCTTGGAACGCAAATTATATTGAATTTAATGAATAACTATTCAGGAAAAAATCTTCCCGTGTATTTGGATAGTGTTTTTTCAAGTGTGACACTCATGGAATTATTACTTAAGAATAACACACTTGCATGCGCTACTACAGGACCATATCGTAAGGAATGGCCTGAGGAATTTTAATATAAAACAACCTTGAACTCCAAAAAGAATAGAGTCGAAATTTGCGGAGTGGATAGGTTACTACAACGGTTTGGTATAATATATTTGTGTCCTTCAAACCTTTTGCGATCCCAAGAATAAAGTCAGCGTACCAAGAAAAAAGGCACAGGGAACAAATAAGCTATGGTCTTCTGTTCACAGGCTATTGCAATGTACCCCAAATAGATGAGTGGTGTTGACAGAGATGATCAGAGAAGAATGTACTACGACTTATGTAGGAAAGCAAAATAAGTTGTGAAATATTAATTTGCTTTTGTGGTGAACACGACTATAATGAACAGTTTTATACTGTATTAAGGAACCAATTCACCCTCAAATGGTAGGCATGGAGTAATGCAGAAGAATTTTCGTTAAGAACTTTGTAGGAAGATGATAGGGAAATTCTCCTCCCGCAAAGTAATAGGGCATAAAAGAATCCTTCCGGTTGGCTCATTTTCACAGAGACAGAACCACTCTCTTAAAAAGATCGAGGGGAGAAAAATGTGCGTGTCTACTGCAGCTCAAGGAGAGGAAGAACTCCTGCTGGACGGAGCATAGATACGTCATGGAAGTGCATAGGCTGTGATTTACCTCTATGTAAATTAGGATGTTATCTTCAATATCACCAATAAAATGGATTGAAAGTAGGGAATCAAATGCAAATGACGTAAGACAACTTTTTTTAATAAATTATTATTTTATTAAAAACATACTCAAATTTTTAAATAAAACACTTCATTACATTTTAAGTCATTTGAAGTTTAAAGGATTTAACGTCCGGAAGTTCCTCAATACGGAATAAATTTATACTATTAGGGCAATAGAATATTTAAATTTCGTGCGTGACATGGAATTGTTTAGGTCCAGTTTCGGGTGGGTTAGGAAGGAGAGTGTAAAAAATCAGCCCAAGGGTTTTTTTTTGTATGATCAGATTTTTATAAAATTTCTTGGGCTATGGTATGTGAGAAGGTGGCCAATAAAGAGTATTATTAACCGTCCTTTTTTTCTTAAAGTTGAATTGGTGACATATAACAGAATTGTTAGAAAGCTAGATAATTCAGTTTTCTCTTTTAAATATAGTTATATGAGATTGATCGTTCCTCTACGCAATTAACATTGTGTTTATTTATGTTCTTAAGCAACAATTTGGCAAATAGCTCTTAATTCGTGTATAAATAACCGAGTATTTGGTTTTGAGAAGCTTTAGTGCATCATCAGTTATTGAGGAAATGATATCTGAAATATTTATGCCATAGGTTTCAATGTTAATTCATCCACGTCAATTGCCGATGGTGTAATCATTGTTATTTTTGGTGTATAGAAAAATGATATTTATTTAAAAAAGCAGGAATCTTTTATCCATTCACCATGGTCAACCAATTCTCTGTATCATATTGATATCCTGATTTGATTTGGTGTTTATGTTGGAGGGAAATTAACAAACAACTTCACTCTTACTTTCTGGGCCGTTCATATTCAACTTGTTAATTAACCACTCAAACATATTTCCGCTCCATCCCTTTCGGGTCATTGCATCCTCTTTATCTGCACCTCCAACCATCTCAAATTCAATCTTCACTCGGTTTCACCATCTCTGTCATGGTGTTTCTTCTGAATACCCTCTTCAAACCTACCTTCATTTCACACCCGTCCTCTCTTCTTTAGAAATGTCCCTCCCATCTCACTCATGTGCATTTCACCTCTCTTATCCCTACCTACATGCCAATCCTGCAAGCCACCACTTTGGTGTGTGGTAGAGGGTTGCTAGGATACCAGCCGTGTAAAGATTTAAGGTTTAGGGTGGTGAAATTATGACGTGCATTATGATAGCGTATTGAACAGAGCTAAGTTTTTATAACATGGTCACTAATTAAGCGCGAAAAAACGAGTATCTGTTGTGCAATGTACTTCACTTCCTGGGAACGTTAGTGTTTAAAGAAAAGAGGGTAGTTAACGGGCACACTCACTTAAGGAGAACTTGATAGTGGTTTAGGCGGCCAAGAGCTGTTTATAATGATCTATGGTTTTAACAAACTAGATATTTTTATTTAAATGTTACCACTCCACCCGAGCCCTCTAGTGGCAGCAAGGCAAACGCCCAAACGCACGATTTAAGAAACAACTGTTATGCGCATAAATCTCTTGTAGAGTCACCTTAACAGCTGTTTCTGACCAATATGTGTCGTACAGAATCCGCTGCTGGCAAAAAAATTTGGTTATATCCTCCTCTTGATAGTACAGTCTCCTCTGATTTCCTTTTACTTTCAATGTTAGTCCGAATCAGAGGCGACCGAACTCTTAGAGCACTTCGGCATTGCAATGATCCTCTGCAATGAGTATATAGAACTCTTTATGTCCATGCATTGAACAACAAAACTTCTCCTCTCTCTCCCCATATCAATGGAGAAGAAGGTTCAGGGTTCGAGTTCACACTGCACGATTACTAAGATGTCGAGATTCCAAGCGGCATAGGAAAAAAGGGTTGCGGTTGCCCTTTTAAAGCCTGCCCTAGACCAAAACTACAGTGAAATAGTGGAATTTAAAAAGGTAAAGAGTATTTTAAGGGGTTATATTCCCAATTGTTAAGGTTGTGACGTCTTAAATTAGTGACAAAAATTGGATAAAATTGTAGAGGTTTCTCCACACAATGCATGCAAACACTCAAATAGATACAGTCGTTCTTATTTTAGAATCGATTTCACCTTCTCAAATCTCTAGCCTGCGGATAAAAGATTTATGAAAATGGAGCTAATGGAACATTGCGAATCATTTCATGTGAAAATGAATGGTATAGAGTAAATCGCACCAATAAACACCGAGGTTCGAAATATCTGTCATGAGAAACCTACGCTTAAACATTAGATGCAATTCGGTGTAAACAAAGGTGGCTTATTGGCGTAACAGGCTAAAATACCGATATTTGGGGGATCGGGTTCGAATCACAGTAAAGGCTAATGATTTTCTCATGGCACGTTTCATTCCTGGATGAATTTAATTATAAATTTAATCGAAATAACTGTGGTGTTATGTGTTTTGAGTTATTATAGATTAGATGAACTATTTGAATCATTTTTTACCTAATGAAATATTGCACTTTTGGTTGAAATTTCAGCAATAAACCCATTTTAAAATTTCCACTTGTCATTTTACTAATATTGGTCCTATTTATCGTACAACGTTTAATTTTTACAGCGCATAAAATGAATGAAATATTAAGTTTATATACTTTATATTTTAAATTCAAATGAATCTTTTCAGAGAATTTATTCAAATGAAACTACATGAAAGTATCACAAATAAGGCAATAAAGCACATTTATAAACAATGTTTACTGTAAAAGGCATTTAAACTTTGATTAGACTATAACAGTAAAATGAAACATATCATATTCTGGAGAAATCACTAATCATTAAATACAAGGACAATGAAATTATATTATACTTATATATTTAAACATGCATTACACGGAAACTCTTTTTTAATTTGATAGATTCAAATGGAACCAGATCTCATGTTTAATCTGTATTGTTTTGAAGCCATTTACTACAATTTCATAATAACACAAACATGAATTTATATTCCAAAAATTATTCATTTATTCAATAAATTTTTGCATTCTTACAATGAAAAGTTTCCATTTAACAATATCCACCAACAAAAATAATCAATTTCTGTGTTTTTCATTATTTTTCATGATTAAAGCCAAACAAAGGAGAATAAAATGAATTGTGTTACAAATAAATTTTCTTTCAAAATGTTTATTTTAACATTGGAAGGTATGAAAAGTGAGCAGAAGTAAAATGTCCTAGAGATTTTAACTAAAAACAGACACCTTGCAGCCAATTATTAATTTCTGACTACAAATGAAACCCGTTTTGGGGCTTGCTTATTTTATGCAGTTTTGAAAGAGATCTGGGCGTTTTCCCGTCAAGTTTCTTGTCCGATTCCGATTCCACGAAGCCATTTATTTCGCCACCATGTCTCACGATTTTTAGTTATCCTCAGGGATTTCCCAGCATCTTCTAAGTGTGGAAGAGAAAAAAAGAAGTATGTCATCCCGAAAAAGTGTATTATGGAAGTGAGAAACAACCTACTTATAGAAATTCAAAGTATGAATCTTACCGCTGACACACTTCTTCATTCTTTCAAGTACTGAGAAACAGTAATTTTTCCTATTTATACACTATTTATATATACAGTTGAAGATTGTCATGAGAATGATATACTCATGAGTTTTCCACTCTAGATAGCGTACTGAGTTACCATAAGTATACTGAGTAATTCAAAACTCTTTACATTTGAGAGGCTTTTGTTGAACAAAACAATTCCACGATTTATAACAACAGTAAAATAAAATTTTGCTTCTTTAATATATCCAAGTATTTAAGTGAATTTATCCCAGAAAAAATTGTCTTTTTTTACAACCTAATAAAAAGTTAGTTCAAATAATCACACTTATCCATGAAAAATTATTGCAATATTATAAAAGATTAAATGATATGCGAAAGCTTTGAAATCGGTTCAATTTTTCTTTCCATTCTTCATTAAAATGATTTTTCTATCCAATTTATAATCTAGTTTAACAACGACTGGACACATCTATTTACACCGAAAAGAAATTACGAACTTAAAATTTGCAAAATATTCCACGGATGTTAATAACTGCATTATAAATTGTTAAATAAATACGCGAGCTGTCACTTTTTGTAACATTTTAATATATTATCCGGAAGTGTTCATTTGTTATGACCAGTGTTTCTCTTAAAACGTTCTAGCAGTCGGCAAAAGTCTAAACTTATCATGAATCTCAAATTCATGGATTAAAGTTATATAATTTGAAATAAGTTTTATAACAAGAGTTTATTCTCAAAAAAGTAACATTTAAATGGACATTTAAGACGTACGAAAGTTTTAAATCATTCAAACATAAACTTACTTCAATGGCGCTGTTTAATATTAATGTTTAATATTAAGGGCCTTTTATAAACGATTGATTTGTCAGTCCATGAGTTCAATGTCCTCAAACGATTGCTGATTAAATAATTGAGTATTTTTCAACGTGTAACGTCATTCAAAATAAATTAAACTTCACATGAACCAGTGCCTTGAATTTTAATTTTCAAATAAAATTAAATAACAATTGAAACGCTGCACGCGATTAATTCAAATGTTTTAATGTTTTAATTTGCACGCACTGCCATACACCCTCCTGATGTACGCGTCACCACGAAATCTCGTCCAATAAAATGGTTTGCGACTATTTCCCGTTCGAAATTCGGCCGCTTTGGAATTAATTCTGTGCAATTATTCTCAAATGGACAATTAATTCGAGTGAAATTATGAATAAACGATGTTTTCTTTTTTACGTACTTTTGTTTCATTGATGAGTGTCGCCTCAACGTGTCCATCGTAGTATTCGAGGAGTGACGGGAGTTGTTTACTTAATCTCGACCTTCCGACTTCAGATCCATATTCAGCGATCATCGTAGGAACAACCGATATCAAATATATCTCCTGCCCCTGTCGAGTCTCCTTATGATTCAGTGCATCTGTGATCCACCTATTCATTCTCACTCCGTCTCTCTTCTTCCTCTCCGCCTCTTCGAGGATTCTCTTGAATCGCTCTTCGTCGCCCGAATACGGAAGTCCTTTGTTTTTGAATGCGAAATACACCGACAACTGTGACAATGCAGAGGCGAGAAATGCAATAACGTATCTCTCACTCGAATACCCACCCACGTACGCCTTTTGGTCTTCAAAGTCGGCAAATGATAAAAAGTGACTTCCACTCCGTTCTCTCCCGTCGTGGTCTTTCAATGTCGGTTTTATTTCTCCAATGTATTCAGATCCAAAATCCACTAAAACTTGGACGGTCGATTGGAATTGAAGGAATTCCAGAATGGACGCCGTAATGCGATCCTCGTCGTACAGCATTTCGTATAGCCTCTTCATTTTTGAAATGATCTCTCCGTTCATCGGCTTCACTTTCGTCTTCCGCATCATTGCTTCGATGCATTGCTCTTTTAATTCCGCTTTACTAGGTGTAGCTGGTATCGGTATTTCTGATGGAATTAACGTATCAACTAATTTCAAAAGGATTTCTTTTATGGTCTCCACTTCCCCAGTAGTCTTCTGAATTTCTGATTCAAGTTTTTTAGAAATCTCCATTCCATCTTTCCTCTGCTTTCCAATGGATTCCTTAATAGCAGCGACTTCATCGGTCATCAATGAGTTGGCTTCATCCAGTTCTAACTTGAACTCCTCGTGGGAAATTTTGAGATTGGACGTAATGGAGAAAACATTTTCCTGTTTTCGAGCCAATTCAGTGAGAGACTGCCTTAATTCTGTAAAATCCGTATTTAAAGCACTTTTTAGCTCAGATACCTCTGCTTTTACTGATTTTTCAATGAGATCTACTTTGGTAGATAATACGGATTGAATTGCGTTTGCTTTATCCAATTCTTTCTTGAATTCCTCCTTGCTTAAGGTACTCCTGATTACTGATGTCTCCGTTTTCATGTCTTTAATGGAGTCCGTAATGAAAGCGAGTTTGGCGGACAACTCTTTCAAACCGTCTATTACATCAGTATTCATTTTCTTTGATGCGTCATTTCTCGGTGGACAACTATCTCGCCTAGATTGCACCATTTGTTTTATTTCTTCGCGATCCTCGTCGCCAGGGTGAGTGGAGACCATTTCTTCTGCAACTTGAAGTGGACTTTTGCCTTCCTTGTCTCTGATTGAAGTGTCGCCGCCCGCTTCAAGAATCACGTCAACCCAATCTCGCTTGCCCAAAAGCACCGCTTGGTGCAGCAGCGTCCTCTCACTCACGTTCTTCATGTTAATATTCTTAAGATCTTTCAAATCTTGAACATAATCATCCACAAGGCTTTTGATCATTACATCAAAGAGGTACTCTTCAATCTCGACCTCCAAGGATATTTGACGACCGTCCATTTTTATGGTGAGTGAAGGGTTCAAGGTTTCTAGACAATCAAGTTAACTGGATGATGATATATTCTTCACTTGGTCTGGAGATTAACCACTCTCGAAATTATAGTGATCGATTACAGCTGATATATTTCTGTGGATAAAGGAGAAAAATCTGTAATTAACTCATTGCTGGAAATGATTTCTAGAACTTTATCCGACAGTTTTAAGTGTAGCATTGTGAGTGTTGTTTCTTCACCACCCTAAGTATTCTTAGGGAATAAGGATGTCATAGTAGCTGAACTAATAAATGGATTTCGTGTGAAATGGATAGATTTGGTTTTGAACCCCAGTCGAATCGCATGCCTTTATGTAGGTTAAATTTAGCACTTAACGCAATGTTATTTCTAACCAATATTTATGTCCAAATTCATCACAAGTTATCTTTCTTTGACTGGCCCCAGAGGTAGTTGTACAGAAGGGTCATGCGAATTTCGACAAAAGCATTAAAAATAATTGTCTTGAGCTGTTTACGGAGATATTCTTCCATTAAATAACAAATTATTAATAACATTTAAAAACTCCTCTGATTATTTGCATGTTATATCTGCCGCGGGTAAAGGAATTAACATAATCATCAGTGAGAGGAAAGTGAAAGTGAAATTTTGGTCCAGAGTAAAAACAATCGTCATTCATACAAAAAACTGTAGTGTAAATGATAAAATACTTTTCTTTCGTCCCACAAAAATGTAATCTAACGACTTTAAAAACCGGTCAGAATCCATCAATCGCTCTTATCCAGTGAGCATGCTTTGATGAATGATAACTTTTTGTACATTTTGCAACTTTTTGTAATAAAAAATCCTTTCATACACAATATCAAAGCAAACAAATAAATCATTGATATTCCTTATAATCACAATGAACAATGAACTAATTATGTCTTTATTGTCAGTGTTAACATCACGGTATTATACTTCTGTATGCATAATTGCATTTATTTGTCTCAGAGATGATTATTTGATTCATTTACGACCTGGCAGAAATATGCTGAATTTTAGGCGATGATGTTTTAATGCATCGCAAAAAGTATTTTTGTAAAATACTTATTTATATTGACTTAATAAAACTATAACCCAATAATATTGAAAATATTCGCTTTTTGGGACGATCACACAATAGTTTCGTAAATGCGAAAAAACAAGAGAAATGGTCACAAATAACACAATTATGTACACGACCTACAATAAAAATGGCGCAAACAGATTAGATAAAAAAAAACCTCTCTTGTTTGCTGATATTAATGCAATGTAAATTCATGTATAATGAAAGTGATAGAGATGCAAGAAAACTATGAGGAGTTATTTGCTTATCCACTGAAAATATGGAACTTAAAATAAAGTATATTGCATTTGGGCAAAAACTCACAACGTTGAAAGTATCATTTTGGTACAAAAAGTATGCCAAAGGGCACATTAGAGATAAAATCTAGCCTACTATGGAGGCAGATGCAGTCATCAATGAAAAAAAATTAGAAAGGCGTTTCGCGTGAATATCGCCACATTGTCTAAAAGTTAAAAAATATTGAGAAAATTGTGTACCTGCCGATGATATGAAAACGTGCAATGGCTAAAAACATCTATTCCAGTGAGGCATATTTATATATATCCGAAATAACTACAACACCTAGTCGATGCCAAATAACTATTGCCTCATACTTGCAAAATATATCATCAAAAACTCGTTATAGCCATGTATTTCCATTCGTTTATGAAACTTTTATCACTGCAAAATATTATTGAAAGAGAAACTTAAACTTGCCTACTGCTTTATAAGTAAAATTGACATTAAAATTTTTTGCAAATCAGTATTGATTACAATCTAATGAAATAAGAAAATATATTCTGGCTAAAAAAGACTACTATTTGTGGAATAAGTCTAGCATGTTACAATGGCAGAGGCAAGGAAGAATTACAGAACAAATGAGAGTGGCCTACCTTGTGAATATCGCCTCGTCCTTCAAAAGCGTCCTTCTGTTGAGAACTTCGTTTGTAATTAAAACCGGAGAAAGAAGTAGACCTTCTTGAAATCACCGGTTCAGTTCCTTTTCACTGTTGAAAGGTTGAAAATTCCTCCTCTTCCTTTTAAGGGCCAAAAAAAAATTTCTCTTAGTCGACCAACATTGTAAACTGAAAGGATAGCATATTACGTTTCAGTTCACCATAATATTGGTATGACATTGAAATAAATCTCAGGTTAAATCGGACATTCGTATGGTATTGTGACATGTCAATGTTTTCGTTCAAACAAGTTCTTTGAGACTCAAATACACCAAATATTCGTATCGTTCTGGATATTCCATTTGTCATGCACCTCAAGTATTTTGAATAGCTTTTTCTCCCAAGCTTTCCATTACTGAGCATTATTTTCTAATTTTTCAAAAAAATTAAAAAAAATGAATACTGTTCATACCGTGTGAGTAGAGAATGTCCTCCTTTGCTGACGTTGACTTCTTGAGAGCGAAGTACGGAGTGGTCGTCAGAAATGATCTGCTGCTGCAATGGCTGAGTGGTCAGAGTTTTCTCTCCTGTCCTGTGTTCTCCTTCTCTGTTCCTTCTCAGTGTTTGAGTCGAGTCGATGATTTGAATGTCTGGCCTCTCGAGCGCCGCCTTTTTATGTCAGCCGAGGGGCTGATAAGGGAGCAGGAGGGGGGACCTTAATTTTTCTTGTATAGCGCTCGACCAATGACATACCTACCTTTTTTCCTTTGTATAGCTCTCGGCCAATGAAATACCTTCGTACTAGTGGCACTGGAGTGAGAGGGGCATATGAGCTGCGCATTCGAGAATTTCTAGAATTATATAAGGAACAGCGAGTTATCGGAAGATGATGCAACCCGTTCAAGAATAACCTCATCCGATTTCCTCAACTCAACCTCTTCCCAGCTCGGCGACCGGCCGCATGTTCTTATCAGCGACGGCCAGCAAATGCTGCGCTGACTGTTATCTCGCGCGGAAAAACTTCCTTATCTTGATGAAAGAGTAAGGAAAATCTTAGAAATTGGAAGGCTGGCCTAAAATAATGCGTACGTACGGCGTTCTTGAATAGGTTCAAAATTAGTTATTGGTCCTTAACTGATCAAATACGTACCAATTTATGTTTTCATTTAGTATATACTAGGATTAATTGTATCGTCCCAGTGTTAGAGCAGTCTCTCCTTCTATCTGAATCTCTGAAGGAAAGACATATATTCTCAAATTAAGAGGAATAACTGAGAGGATTTGAAAAGAGGAACTGTCCTCTACATTTCAGAATACTTTTTTTCGGTGTAAGATTTACAGTATCCGTACATGTTGAAATGGCTATAAAAGGACGATAATTACGAATCGATTGTTACTCCAATGCTTTTCTCTTAATCTTATGCAAATCGTGTGTGTTCTCCGACATAGTACCGTACGGAGTACCTCGTATTTTTAGCTTGTATTCGATGACGAAATACCCTATTTTGAAAAATATGTTTCGATTAAATCGACTATTCACTCGTTTGACCACTCACAATTGTGCGCCCGCTATCACCTAGACGTTCAGCCGCCCGTATTCCTCTAAACGTGAAGGGATAATGGGTTTATTTACCCTTGCCGATCGCAAAAATCCGAGAGTGGATCAGAGGACAGAGATAAGGAGAGTCCTGTGAGTAAGGGCCGTATCGTCAGTACGATAATTTCAAATCGATTTTTACTCAAATGCTTTTCTCTTAGTCGTCTGCAAATCGTGTATGTTCTCCGACATAGTACCGTATGGAGTACCTCGTATTTTTAGCTTGTATTCGATGACCAAATACCCTATTTTGAAAAATATGTTCCGAAGAAATCGACTATTCACTCGTTCGACCGCTCACAATTGCGCGCTCGCCATCACCGTTCAGCCCTAAGAAGTCGCCCGTATTTCTCTTAACAGGAATGGATAATGGGTTTATTTACCCTTGCCGATCGCAAAAATCCAAGGGTTGAGCAAAAGACAGAGATAAGGAGAGTCGTGTGACCAAGACTCAGCTGTCTCGAAGCGTCCCATCGCTCCGATATGCCCTTTATGACAATCGGATATGCGTTCGATGCTAATTAAATATTGCACTTATATAAAATCCCATCAAATAGTATGAATAAGTTACCATGGTGGTCATTCACAAAAGCGAACGTGTTTCACGGGAACAATGCATATAAAAATCTATACTTAGCTGCTATGGAATGGATGATGGAATTTATAAGCATTATGCGCTTCTAGGGAGGAATTTCTGAAGCTAATTCTTTAAAAACGTGAGAAGGGATTCATTTAGGGCCTAGCTACTTATTTGGAATAGAGATTTTTCAACAAATATTCTATATCGCGAGCACAAATATTCCATATCCTTTGTGTATAAAATTATTCATTGGTCTTAAATTAATTCAGTGAAGTCCATTTGGAAGGAGGGTGTATAGTAAATTATCTTATTCCGAATTGTGTATTAATACTTCAGCCTTATCATTTCTTGGTAGATTAAATGTAGAACTACTGCCTTGAATCTCCTTTACGCATGACGGAAAAATTTTTGGGTTAGTCCATAACCATTCTACAAGTTTTGTCTCTTTCAAGTCCATGACTTTTCTTCGAAACACTCTTTTGAAATGGATTAAGACAATTTATGTTCAATGTCGAGTTCCATGATCTCAGTCACGTACGCGATATTCTCACCTCCACGATGAACCAATCTGATTCGCTGATCTCTTTTATTCACTGACCTATTTATAGAATAGTTTTCTTTGTCCCCTCAGAGGTCAACATAATTACTGATTCTTGGAATGCGGAAAAGTATTCTTTTAAGACGACGTTTGCTGATTTTTCTACGTAAATTTGTTGACACCCAAGGAAAACTTAGCCGTAACCACCCTATGGTTGCTTACTCCCTCGAAATTGTCTCAATCAACCACTAAATATGACACATTTGATGCAAATTAATCCAGACTATTTTCTTACTTGTCTGGTGCTGTGGTCAACATAAATTTATGCATTTCATATGGAATTGTGAATCAGGGACTCGCGAATGTCTTCGTCTCACCACCCAGTCTCTTCTCTTTACGGCAATTTAGAATTGCTTCTCTAAAAATAAGTTTCCTAGTGCATTCAACTATGCCATTAAATTATCCTTTTTGGAGCTTAATATGACATCGTTCTGGAATTTGGTTTGATAATTCGAAGCATCAATGATTAATTTCAAAAAGTATTTTTCCCTTATATGTTCAACTAAGTAAGCATAATTCTATTTATTTTTAAGGAAATATTAATTGGCAATTTTATATACAAATATTTAAAAAAAAACTCATTTCTATGAGTTTTTATAATCAATTAGTCAATTAACAATCATAAAATTTGGTTAAACATATATTAATAATGAAAAGGGAGGCTCCACTAGAACTACCTCGTGAATAAACGCAGAAGAAATATCACGATATTCGTATTCCATTTTGGAACCCTTGTTTCGGAGAAAATAATATCAGGAGAACAATTCCTCTTTGTTGGCCATGATTTGTGTTGCAATTCACTAAGTTCAATTACAATTATAGTACTCCGTAGTATTTAACCCACTGAGGATTAAAAAGCGATGGACAACATCAACGCCATGAATGTATATGAAATAGAGAATGTATTGCATTTATGACTCGGGGCACTTGAAATGTAATTATGTATTCACATTCCGATGTTCGTCGGAGACAAAGAATTTATTCGTCCAGACTTAAAAAGACACAAAGAAGTCTATTATTTCTTTTTAAATCAAGACTATCATAAAAAATTTAAATTTTTAAATCAATTGAACAATGTGATCTATTGTTTCCTTGGAAATTAAAAGAAATGTCTATTAATTGAAAAGATTTCCGAGATTATACTTGTCTTTCACGCTCATTTGAAATCACGAACGTCAATATTTTGCACAAATGGAAAATTCCCTAAGATGCCATCTCGCGTAAACGATATTTCATGTAATATGTAAATGATAAGAGCTGTCTCAGATGGTTGGCTTTGGATGCTTGTCTGAGTTGGAAAACTTCTGTAGTCTACATTATTCAACAGAATGTGAAATGGTATGTCGGGCTAATGTTTTATTAAGAGACTTAAACTTACACCAGGAATACTGCAATGAATTCCACAAATGGGATTGTCTAGACTACAGCGGTTGATTACAAGAGCCGTATTCTGTAAAGCGTATCACTCGTGATGAGTGACTGCCAGTGACGTAACATCATCGCCCTTCCGATTCCACTAGTTGACGAGGTCTTCTCCCAAAACCAAAGATAGATATTCCCTGAGATCTAGCGTAGATAGGCATAACCTCACATTTTACACTATATATGCTTATATGCTAATGTTATTAAGACAATGTTTAAGCAAACAAAGTAAGTATATATCTTACGAACACAGTCTTAAAAATAGATTTTATCTAACTGAATACGGGCTTATCACAAACTACAGAAATTCAATTATAAGCCGATTTCACACTCATGTCAATCTTTTGGGTTTAATGAAAGTGATAGCCTCAGTCGACCGTATTCCTTTAGCCTGTCTATCTTAAACTCAAATACTCGTGTCACACTGGTTATTTACATTCTCAAAGAGGCTTATCAATAAATAAATTGTACCCTTAATTGTGTATCAAGTCAACAATCGAAGAAAGTCACAGTTCGCAATGAAAAATTGCATCAACCTCACGGCTCATTTTAATTTTATATAATTACAATAAATACAAATATTATAAATACAATTTTATATAATTATTGACGAGTGACAAACATAAAGTAAATACATTATTAAGGAGAACATAACATGTTTAATGAAAATAATTATTTTTTGAGAAGCAAATTTATCATGAATACAATGATTCACCTAACCGGAGGACCTCATTAATTGTTTCAAAATGTACGTTTTATATTACAAAATATTGTACAACATAACCTCCAATAACACAACCTTGTAAAGATTAACACAATCTTGTAATTATTTCAGATGACTGTTCCTATATTAACGCTTTTGATCACATGTAACCTCACCACGAGCCTCATTAAAAGGGTTTATCGACTGCTCGCATTCCTCAGCGTCAAAGTCTTGTTAATCTTGGAAGAAATAAAGGCTATGGTTAGCGCGCACCACTATGTGCCCATTACTTAGACAAAAGACAAATTACTAAGCAGTTAAAGTGGGATTTGATTTCCATTACTCCTTAATTTTTGGCTGGAGGTCAAAAATATTGTCATCATCCGAGACTTCACGCAAACGATTAAGGATGAAACAAAGCGTCACATTGGGATTTCCATCAGAGCAATCCATCGAAACTCAACTATGGCAGGTAAGATAACAATGCAGCAATTTGATATTGTTTGAAGTTGAAATAGTTGCAATATCGTAGTACACCAACCATTGATTGAACCGAGTAAAGAGTAATAACAAAAAAATTAGTACATGAGTTGTGATGAAGGTGAGCGCCATTAATAAAAAAATTATTAATACGGTGGAAATGACTGTTGTTGAGATCAATATGGTAAATGCCGTTTTCACCGAATATGCAATTTTCCAACAAAGTAATCAGTGCAATTTAAGAATTCTTACGATTAAGTTCACAACACACATCTATAAAACTGAAAAATGGAAAACTGTTCATCGTAAAAGAATAACGTGAAAAGTAAAAGTACATTCAATTTTTTGGACTGAGAACACATAAAGAAACTCTTCCTTGAGGTTATAACTCTTTACTCCATTAAATGAAATATACAATATCACTCTGCAGCATTGAAAACAACCTTTGAAATCTATTTTTAAAAGATATGATCACAAAAATCATGAAGAAAAAGATACTTGTTAAAAACTGAGAAATACTTTTTATAAACTAAATAATAAAACAATTGAAAACCTTATAATAATAATCTGAATAACTACGCATACGTACAATATTTTATTCACATGTAAAAGTATTTCCCTAACTACATATTGAATGGATTATCTTTGAGAACATGGAAATATTAAAAATGCCCAAAAATAAATTCTATGAGAGTTTTCTCCCTGTTTTGAGGGAAGTGTTACATATTCCGTTTTCAAAATTCATAAAACAATCAAGCTTTAATCCATTTCACTATGTCAATTAAATTTAGGACGATTAATCTAAAAGAAAAATGGAATATTACGTTAACAACAAATATATGACCTTGGCAATGGCGAAAATTCGAGAGTTAAACGTTTGAAATAATCCTTTGTAAAGAAAAATATGATAATAACTCAATATACAGTAGGTCTAACAATGAAAATATGTAGTCAAGTTTTCCAAAAATCACATCAGCAGATGTCAGAACAAGAGAAATTATAAAACACGGATTCCAGTCACACGGCGATCCATAGTCAAGAGGAAAGGGACTGTCTTCTACGCACAGCTGATATGGAAATGAAACCACAGCGTCATTCATGGCTGAAAAGAGAAACAAGGATCAAATGTGAATGCATGTGTTCTAGTGATATGAAACAAGTCTCTCTACAAGCAGGTTTTCCACAGTTTACAATAACAGAATTATTGTAATTATAAACTGATAAACAAATCCGTCATACAAAAAATAAGAATATATAAAACACAAAAAATACATAAAAAACAAAAAAAAAATATAAAGCACCCGTCAAAAAAATTGACAGAACAAAAAATATATTTTCCGGCTTAATTTGTTGGAACAACATTGCGAAGATTTTAAATGAATTGACTTTGTAATATTCCATAAGGTAATTATTGCTCCGACCAAGGTATCGACTCGAGTTCGGGCCTTGAAAATTATTTTAGTGAAAACCTAGGTTGAAGTAAAAAATAACTTGTGAGATATCACAAAGTGAATTCAATTAAAATCTTAAAAGTTGACTGTTTTATACTCATGTCATTTTTACACAGTCTTGGATGTGTAAAATATTTTAACACACCGCCTTATACCTCTTTCTGAAATTTAAAAATATTGAAATTTAAAGTTTTTTTGTACACGCTCAAAACATCGTAACTTATTTATTTCAACTAATGCAGATTTTGGAACTTATTTACAATCGGCGCAGAGCAAAATTTCTCGTACGTTACACGAATGAGACAGGATTTAAAGTAGTTCTAAAATGAATTTGCAGGTTTTTAATAATAACAATTTTTTTATGACATTAAAATCAGCGTCGTTTCATTTTATTCAATTTGTATTAACATTTATTTTATACCATGAAACAAAAGTTCATAAATAATAAATAAAATAAATGTAGGTATTTTATGTTTCCCTACAATCAAACCAGAAATCAATTGTTGATATATGAATATGATACGCGAAAATGCATTTAATTATTTCAATTGTGTTCAGGGTAATAATTCACAAAATAATATGAAATAATCCATAAAAAATATGAACAAGAACAAAATTAAAAAAAAATCTTCCTTTTGAATTGACTGGTTATTATATTTCACGATGACATGCATTAGTTGAAAAAATATACGAACAAGTAATTATAAGTGAAGGATTATACTAACAAGTAGGATTAAGTGTAAGATTTTAGATACAGACGTATTGACTCACCCTCGCCTTGTTCAGCAATGACGACATGACGTGGTCCTCGTGGAAGGACAAGAGAGAAGGAACTCTCTGGCGAAGGAAGGACATCCCATCTGTAGACCCATTTTCAGCGATAATCTGAGGGACGACCGATGCGTAATAAATTTCTTTTCCCAATTGAGTTTTCTTATCCAATGCATTTCTGATGCAATAATCTAAACTGCAATTCGTACAGTTTTTCGCATCCTTGAGCGCTGTATTGAATCGTTCCTCATTTATTCCATCGTCCCGTTCATATGGTTTTCCTCCATTTCCGAAAGCGAAATAAATCACCATCTGCGCCAAGGCCATTGCAAAGCAACCGAGAACCCATTCCTCTGAATCATTCCCTCCAAGATAAAGAATAGATTCATTGAAGTCGGCGAATGATGTAAAATTATTCTCACTCTTCACAACACCATCGTGATCTCTGACCTTCGCCTTTAACTTTCCGATGTGAAAGGAGTCGCAGTCCACTATTACTCTCACACGGGACTCATTTTTTAAAAACATCAGCACACATGACGTCATGGGACTCATATCGTAAAATTTTTCGATCATATTTTGAACGTGGGCTACTTTCCTCTCGTTGGTATTCAAAATAGTCGTCCTCGCCATTAACGAATCGACGCATTCACGTCGCAAATCGACAGAGGAGATAGACGAAATTCCAACGTTTCCCGCCTCCATTCCGTCTCCCAGGCACTCCCTCAGCGCCCTCAACTCCTCTGCCATTGACGTCACTGAGATTTCTAAACAACTTACAAGTGCATCCCTGTCCAATAAATCTCGCTTCATCTTTTTCACTTCCTCAGCGATCCGACGACCAAAGGAAGACATCTCCGAATTTTGGGAATCGATCGACTGCTTTAAGGACGATACGACTGCCATCTCGCGGGAGAAATCAGTCACAGATGATTCAACGACGTCACCAAGGCGTAGTGCACGACGACGCTTAAGTGCATTTTCTCTTTTGTGCACCATTCGGACCAATCTCAGGATTTCAATTCTATCCTCGTCTCCAGGAAACGTTTCCCTCATCTCCTCCGCCAAATCCACTGCGGTCACTTCACCTCCGTCCCTCACACTAGGATCCGCTCCCTCTGCCAGAAGTCCCTCGACCCAGTCCCGCTTCCCGAGACTGATCCCCAAGTGCAATAGGGTCTTCCGCCTACGATCCCTCACGTCGATATCCTTTAAAATTTCAAAAAGGCCCTCGTATTGCCGAAAGGTCCCGTTCAATACTCCTAAAATCAGCTGTTCCTCCACGCATTCCTCGTGGATTCAAAGGGAAGCACTCCTCGTTGCCATGACTACTGGGTACTTTAACTGTTGACGGAGTTTTAAAGTTAGGCTTTGTTGAGCTGGCTGTCGACTTTCTTTCCGGTGGCAACTGTCGAAGATTATTGTAAGTTACTGTAAAAGGGAAGCACTCCTCGTTGCCATGACTACTGGGTACTTTAACTGTTGACGGAGTTTTAAAGTTAGGCTTTGTTGAGCTGGCTGTCGACTTTCTTTCCGGTGGCTACTGTCGAAGATTATTGTAAGTTACTGTAGTTACTTCTGAAAGAGAAAAACAATATAACTTACAATTACTTCGATGAACATTTAATACAACAATTACCTCGGCATTTTGAAAATTCCTCATTTCACATAAATAGCGAAAGTGTTTTTTAACAGTTGAGTTGTTCGAAAATTTCGTTACAAAAAACGATAGAATATCAAAGAATCTGAATCATTGCAAAACGCCATGGTGCATTTGATAACGATAACAGTTCAACAACCTAGCTGCATTCAACAATGTAAAAGAATTAATTTGCGGAACATTAAATTTTCAGTTGTAGCAGTTACTTTATTTATTAAAATAACTGGTTCCTAAATTAGTTCAGTGGCAAAAATAAATGTCACATTCATGCATAGGTTAAGAGACCATTTGTGATTGCTTATAATAGAAAGTCAATTTATCCTGTATACCAATCTACACTCTTTTGATCATAGTAATTAACGCGAAACATTTCACAAGCGAGATTGTTAAATATTTTATTCTTGCACCAAGAATGCGAGTAATACAATTTAATGTGCATAGAAATAAAAAACCTATTGTTGTGAAAACTTGATATCCATGATAGGAATTTTATTCTGAGAAATAATTTTTCATCTCTTTTTAGACAATAAAATATGGAAACTTTACTAAGAACCGTTTCAAATACACCTTGACAGTGTAGTCTTTGAAAATGTTTATAATAAGAAAGTGTTTACTAGTGTAATGTATGCTCGTCGTTGAGAAGCAATCCGAGATTTATTTGTTTGTTCTTTCGCTTCGTGTCTTACACCTTTTAGGGCTCGTCTGGAAATTTAATGGAGAGATAGCAAGTCAGAATTCCAGTTGATAAGACATTGGCGATCTCGGCCTCTGACGGAAAACAAGAGAAATATGAAAAGCGGGTGTCTTCCACTTAAAAATATATAAAAAAAACAATATAAGCAGAAGCTATATGTGAAAAAAAAAATATAAGTCGCCCGGACGTATGTCATTATTGCAAGTGCATTGTTACGACTACATGAGCATTTAACAGCACAACAAACTCAGGCATTTGTTTTTTTCACGGACAGTAGATCGCATTGCAAAGGCAGATCATGAGACAGGAAAACATCCTTAACGAATTTTACCGTCCATGATTCCACCAAAGCACCCGAGCATGAAAGAGCCATAAAAAATGGACAGTTGAACCAGTCTGCCATCGCGGATCACACATATAGCGGATATTCTCAAAATATGAATTTGGAGGAGGCGAAGATTTGCGTGGAGGTGACCCGATATTTCCCTTGATTGATACGAGAGGGAGGTTATTGAAATTACACAAACATGTAATTGTATCAATACAGAAGATGGTCACACGCTACCCAACATTTGGATTCGTGTCTTCCACGAGAAAAAATTGCCCTTCACCCTCCGCCGGACTATCTAATGCAGTTAAAAATGCTACGTTATTAATTCAACCGGGAGAAGAGAGACGGAGCGCTCGCATAACTTCAGTCAACAATGTTTCAACGCGGAAGCAATCCCGTGAGCCATCATGATTGAAGACCATTCCGCGGAAGCTTTCATAACAACTAAACACATAGTGCACAAAAATGTAAACACCACAAATGCTCTTTACGCATTTCAAAGCTAAATAGAGCTTTTATAACTGATATGTATCAGAGAACTGAATTGCTATGAACAGATTCAACTCATATGCCGTGATATACCGTTACTCTTCATCAAAAATAGTAGCATGAGAGAAAAAACTTACAAATGAGATTCATAACCCAACAAAACACATGCGAAAAAAATAGGCGACGGATAGCTATTTAGTTGAAAAAAGAATATATTGTAAGAAAGTTATTAATCTGATTCAACATACGCATAAATAACAATATATCCAACCATTTAAAAAAAAGCTTGATTGTTGAGATTATGACGACATAGAGTCATCAATATTTTTTCAATGATTAGGGACTATTCAAAGTTTTAAGAAAATAAATCTGCCAGCTTCTAAGCATAGTGTACGTCTACGAGAAGTTTTTAATTTCGGTACTTAGAAGCGAAGATTAAATAAATTCTACATCACTGACTGGATGGGGTCCAAAATATCATAAAACACATACCGTCTCACATTCTAAAACAAGGGATACGGACACATAAAAGATGGCTCAATAATAAAAAGTAAGTAAATTTAGGAAACACTTGGACTTTTAAGGGGTAATTTTGACCTGGACATAAGATTTCTTGAGAGCCACCATATTACGGTTTGTCATTGTGGATAACTGAGCTCATTAACATGTGACGTCTTGTTTTATTGGCCAACACTGTTGAGAGACGACGTGGACACTGTAAAACACTTATCGGAACAGCTGACTGGTCATATTGTGACGCCATAGTGTTTGAATACTCAAGGTGCATGAATTTTTGAAAAGTGTAACACTCATCGTTTCTAGGAAGGTTTTCCGGTCCTTCCTCCTTTGATGATAGGAAGATAAGAAATTCCCACTCTAAGCACAGTAGTTTAACCTGCAAATTATTATTAGTCTTAAATTACATAAAAATATATAGACGAGGTATTTAAACACATTAGCATTCACCATCGTTTATTCCTTAACGAGATGTAATAACGGAGTTTATATCATCTTCAACGGTATGTTTGCACTCATTATTGAGATATTTATTGCATCCGACAATGGTAAAAAAATATTTGCCACAGCATCAATGATCCCAAGCCATAGGTAACCATAAAAGGTTTATAGATTACCTTCTGAAACGAACAAAAGCACACATCTCTCTTGAAAGGAGTAAAACTATTAGAATATTGATCGTCAAAGAGATTAACTTTGAAAACCCGACTTACAAAATATGTATGAGGATACAAAAAACTAACAATGGAATTAAAAATTAACACAAACTCGGTATCTTTTTATATATTAACAAAATAATATTTCAATATTGTGCTGAGTGAATAGCCATGATTTCTCAGAACACAGTAAATTTCGGGAATTCCTCTCCATTTTTATATTTTCTGGCTTAACATTGAATAACTTAGGTCGCAGGTGCAGAAGTCATCTTTTAAATATGGTTAAATTGGGTATACTCAAATATACATTACATTCTCCACATATCTTACGAGTATCTTTTTGGTCTGTCTACTACTGTTAATGGTGAAAACCATTTTGAATATAGAAATATCTTAAAACTTTGTAAACGTACAAGTGTCTAACTAGCAAAACTTTTAAATATAAAAAAAAGGAAAAATGGCGTTCAAATCTCTTTTTTATCAATATTACTTTGACAATCTGTTATTGAAGTTTTACCAAATGCTAATATATGTTAAAATATGCGCCTGAACAACAAATAATGACGTAATCTACTATTTATTGCATTGGTGTCAAAGAAATTGACCTTAAAGAGCATATTGGATACGTATTACGGCTAATAAAAAATTTAAGAAGAGCAAATCTTATTTTTTTCTACGTCTTACATATTTTTTTTGCCAGTTCAATCTACTCGATAGTGAAACACTCAAATACTTTGTTACATTCATCCGCACAGTGGATGAGCAAGTACGTTGAAATGATGGACGATTTAAAGTATGATTAATTCATTTAAAATCGAAACGAAAAGTATTGCTAATTTCACAGAATAGACTTTTAGTTATTTTTTCACACAGCACCAAAGACATATAATCTATCCATTGACGTAGTATTATTAAAACTTCCCTCATGTGACACTGAATAGTTGTCCAATCACAAGCATCGTAGCTAATAGACAAATCATCGGCAAACGCAGTTACTACTACCATGGAATTTGTGGCTTCACAAACAATTTATGTATACAAGAAATAAAATAGTCCTAAGCACAGAGCCCCGAGGAACACAAATATTTATCCAATTTTCTATATTCGTAAAACCTTTTATTCTCACATATTGGCAGCGTCCAGACAAGTAGCTTTTGAACCACTCAACAGCGATCCCACGAATACCCGCAGTTATAAAAACAATTCATGTAAAAAAGGAAAAGAGAAACACTGCGGCATTTGATAACCTTTTTAATATACTATTCAACATTTAAAACAGCTTCCCTGTTTATTTCATGCGTTGAAAAATCTTTTTATTTTCGCTGTCAGTTAAGGACTTCCGTCAATTTCAATATGAAAAAATTAAATTTGGAAATACAAAGGAAATAGTGATAAAAAATATTCCATTTAGGGATCATAATTGATAGCTAGAGATACATCTGAATAATTCATTACCTTGAGCGAAATAAAGTCCAAACCAGAAAATAAGGTTAACGGTGAGAGCTATCTAACGGCGAAAAATGAGCTACTCAACGTGTATGTGTGTCAAATCCCTGCTGAGGAAAATGTTTTTCAGAGGAAACTCGATCCCAGATTGAGTGTCTTGTGAAGGACACTTCAATTACAGTACTCCATATGTCGGATGAGACGTTAAACCGTGGTCCTCTTAGTGCCTAAGGTAAAGAGCGAGCTAATGCCGACGCGGGTTACCGCCATCCACCCTTCCTCCTTTACCATTCCCCATGGAGAAAATGACCTAAGTTATCGGTCGCCCCAAAAAAAACTCCTACTCCTTGTTGCTGAATGAGACACTAGAAACATAAACTGCAGAGGAAAGGAAAATATCACAAAATACAAACTACGCCTTTCGGAGGTAATTCGAGTTTTTGTTACTATTGAATGATACCTAAGAACTTAATTTAAATTGACAGGTTAAACTCACAATGGTACACAAAACACTGATATTCATCGGAATAAGAGAAACAACCTACACCTTAGATTCTTATAACACCAAAAATAAAAAGATACGACAAACTGATGGGTAACCATTAGGTTGAAAAAAGAGCGCATCGTACGAATATCAGTAAGTTTCGAAATTCGCGTAAAAAACAATACGTTCCATTATTCAAAAGATTTGCAAGATTTCTGACACAATGACCACACTGAGTATCATTAATAATAATAATACTTCATTGGTTTCTAGTAGACAAGTGTTTTCAGAAGTATGGAACACGTTTCTATGACTACTTTGAGAAAAAAAATAGATTGGTCATGTAGTCAACCTAGATAAAAATATATAATCGCAAAAACACATAAGAACTGAAAAAATATTATTTTAGTATACATATAAACACAAAGAGATTAACTGAATGTTTCAACATTAATTACAGTGCATTATTGTAACAAAATATGACTATCATTTTTTAATTGAAAGCGACATGAATCCAGCAATGGATTAGCATTGACGGCAACAAAGAAATTGATAGATTTTAGTTTTGAATGTGTCAAAATTATGAGTTTCCTTCAAGTATCTAGGCGAAGCATTCATAAACTTCACAAGAGCATAACCAGAGCTATTTCGAAACATGGATGAGTAATCAAAATTTGTTCAGAGATTAAGGACTTTTCTAAGTTTATCAGAAATAAATTTGTATTTCCCTCAGCATAGTGCACGTCTCAGAGAATTAATGAATTTTGCCATTCACAGACAAATATTAACTGAACTCCTTATCACTGATTGAGTGGGATTAATGATTTAATAAAAACACATCGTTTCAAATTCAGATCCAAGTTAATTAAACGCAAAAAGACGCCTCATTATTAGAAAGAAGCAAACACATGTACTTTTGAGTGCTAATTTGTAACTTGATATAAAATTCTGTGAGAGGCAACAAATGATGGTTTATCACCGCGGAGAAATCAGCTCATCATTGCGTAACGTGTTGTTTTAATGACCAAAACTTTTACTAAAACGATGTAGACACTGTAAAATCCTTATCGGAACAACTGACTGGCTCCACTTTTAGCTCAGAGTGTGAAAATACAAAAAAGACAAAATTAGTATATTTATTAAAAAAGGGTCGCACTCACCGAATCTTAGAAGAGCTTAGATTGAGGTTGTCCGATCCTTTTTTCGCTGATTGTAGGATGGTAAGAAATCAAAAACTATCCACAGCAACGAGACCTGCAAAGAATTAGTTGAAATATTATATATAACTCACATACCCAGCTTTAAAAAAATATTTTCTTTCGCCTTATTTTTCTCCTTCACAGGACGTCATTATGGAACTTTTGTCTTTTTATTACCGCCGATGGAGAAATTAGCTCTCAAAACGAAATACAATTTATTTGAAAGAGGCTTTGGCTCGTAATAACTTCATTACAAACCATTCACCAATTGACAGATGTTTGCGTTTACAAAATGCGTTTAAAAACCTGTATTTCAGCAGTTCGCTTAGCAATTTCATTATTTTCAACAGGAAAGATTTTAATTTTGAAGTATAGTGACAATAATTTTAGAAAAATAATTTTATTTTAACACAGTGTTTGAAAGACAGCGATACATCTGAATAAATCATTACCTTGAGCGAAACGAAGTCAACACTACTCTCGTCTGTTTCCACTTAAGAGATAATTAAAACTTAAAAATTTTCTGTAATCCTACGGAGAAAGAATGAAGAAGGAAAAACAAGATGGGAAGTTAGAACGAAAAGATGAATAAGACGGAGAATCGAAGAGTCTCACTCGGCTGTCGACACTCTTGACTGATAAGAAAGGTGAGCGAAGGACGCCTCCGAGACAACTGCGTCTTAAATGTGGGATTCACTTTATCTCTTTATCGCTCCGTCGGACACGCGCGTAGGAAGAAAAAAATGAATCTCTTATCTCGAATCTTCTCAAGGAAAACGGGCAACTCTGGACGGCCGAATGCCAACGTGACCGCGTCCAAAGATTCTTCCCGTGGTAAAAAATGGGTCGACCCTTGCATTGCATCATGGTCTTCAATTGATTGTTGAATAGGTAATCCTCACATGACAATGACAAGTCACTTCTTAATGTGCATTAATTGTTGTACCCTGACTTGGAGAAAACTTACAGAAAGAGAACGCAAGTCACATTCGGGCATGAAAAGGTCCTTTTTTTATAACTTTTTGACAAAGCGAAGTGCTAACCCCATGATATGGAAACCCTTGAAATTTTTATAAACGATAAAAAATTAAGGATATCTATTGCGAAGGACAGGAGAAAAATATCTCTCTACTGCAGACAGGTGTGGTAACTATGTGTGTAAAACCTAACGAAAAGATTACGTTTTCGCGTATCAAGAGAAATTATGGCACACACGCGTTCTCTTTTGCAATTAATGTGTTCAATAAAATCACTTTGTAGGCAAGATAAAAGAAATAAATATAGTTCCTATTCAAATACAATCACCGCTCCTTTATTTTTTTAAAGTAAGTTCGGTAAATCCGTCTAAAATCGCATTTTTTCCAATAGTATGGTAATAAAGTAGTCTTAAAGGTATTTTTATGAAATGGCAAGAATCATATGTAATAAATCAGAATGATCATATACGCCAATGTTTTTCTTTTTCAAGAAAGCAACATATCACAACCGCTAAATTCATTTTCTATATAAAATAATTACTCCTAATCATTCACCATCCTAGCATCGCACATTCAAAATCATTGATATGGAGAATTACGGCATCAAATACCATTCTTTAATATGAAATGAACACTGCTCTATTAGCCGCTAATTCATTGCAATCTACAAATAAGCTGGAACAAGTAAATCGTCTTCTCACCATAGTTAGGACGGAACACTCATACACTTCTTCAGATTACAAAGAAAATTCGGTTATCAGACAGTTAAATCACTGAATGTTTCATTTACCTGAATGGAGAAATAACCAATCTGCGTACGGTTTATTCCTCCCTTGTAAAACAATGAGCACACGCTGACGATATTCTCGGTAAAACGAACGACAAAGCACGAACAAATGAGAGTGGTCTCCCGTTGCGATCGCTGGCGACTCTGGTGACTGATAACAAAGTGAGCCAAGGGACGCCTCGAGACCGCTGAGTCTTCGTCACGCGACATTCCTTATCTCTGTCTCCAACTTCATCTTCGTATATTTGCGATCGGCAGGAAAAAAACATTATCTCTTCTCGTTTTGAGGAATACGAGCGGTGTCTTACGGCTGAACGCCCACGTGACTGCGTGCGCGCAATTGTGAGCGGTCGAACGAGTGAATAGTCGATTGTATCGAAACATAGTTTTCAAAATAGGGGAATTTGTCTACGGATAATAGCTAAAGAAAACAAGTTACTCCATTTAGTGTAATATCCGAGAATACCAACTATTTGGTGAAGATGAGTTATTATTAAGTTAGATTTGGAAAATAAGTTATTGTTGAGTAAAACACTTACTTAATTCAGGAAGATTCTAGAGGAACGTCTGTTGGTCTTTACCGCCTTCAGAGTATAGAGACAAAAAGATAAAATGCAACTACAGAATTGGCGACTGCAAAGAATGAGATTTATGCCAATACATCGCAATATAAAGTAAATTTTAAAAAATATTCAACATATTTTTTTCAAATCCTGAAAATAATAATGGGATTTGTTTTTAATTAACTATCCATGTCGGTGAAAAATTGCTCTCGAAAAGTATGAGTAATAATTAAAAGTAAATATGAAGGTCACTGTGGCATTTACCAACAACATGATACATATTTCATAAACGAACGATTTAAAAAGACTTCATAATGCACATTTAAATTTTGGTTTTACAACAGCATGTTATGCACTTCCTCTTTTTTATATAGAAAGGCCGTTAATTTGGAAAGCCGAAGGCAATCGAAGTGTTATTGAGAAAGCTTCCATTTGGCGAACATGCTTGTTAGACAGCGAGAAAATGGAGTCACGCATTTACCTCGAGCGAGATTAAACCCAATCTGCCCCTGTGCGATTCCAGAAAAGAGATGTGCTGACTGTAAAATATACTGAAATACTTCAGCGAAACTGAAGACAAAAAATCAAGAGAGGAAGATCACCCGTTTCACTTGCCTGTTGTCACTGGTGACTGATAACAATGTTCCCAGGAAGACGCCTCGAGACATCTGCGTCCAATTCTTCTTTATCTCTCACGCTCCATCTTCTCGGCCACTCGCAGACGAAGAAAATTTAATATCCCTTATCTGTTCTCATCTGAAGGAACACGGATTGCCTTTGACGGCCGATTGCCTTCGTTAATGCGTCCAAGTCCTTATCAATGGAAAAATGAGTCAACAATTTCAGTCGATTGTACCATAATCTTCAATCGAATGAGGAATGGCTGCACAGGCTCTTGTCCATGGCCAGTTTTTCCTTTAGACGCAATTAGTTTTGCAATCCCCTACCGGAAGCTTATGGCATGAAGCGTTAAAGTCACATATGGATGTAAATATGTCCGCTTTCCATAATATGTTGATGTAATGATGTACTAGCACTAAAGTATAGACCCCCAGTCTGACAAACTCCACGAACTCAACATAAGTGATCCATTGATCTGACATACTTAATGGTTGTTCCTCTGAATTTTATTCCAAAACATGAAGATAAGAAATTTTGTCAGACTTGTTATACATCAATTAATTATTCTAAATAAGGAGAAACGAAATTTAATTCAACCAGATAAATTATGCCCATACAATAGCAAAACAAAAGAACACACGAGTACAGGTTTGGGAATGTGTGTTTGAAAGAATTGTTTTTGTTCAAGAGAACTAGTAAATCAAACGAAGTCCCATTTCTATGAAGTTACTTAAGCTCTTATTACAAGAAAAACATTTATTTCTTTACGTTTAACTCGACTCTCATACGTCTTTTTATAAAACCAATATTAGTTTATGTTAATCATTAAACAATGGACCAGCAGATATGTATAAGAAAACCAATGATCAGTAGTCGCGAACTTCCATTCCTTCCTTCGTATTCCGTTGAGATATTGCAAAAGTAATGCATGCTGATTGTGTCTTTGAGTGTACGGATACAATAATTTAGTATGAGTGTGTGTACTTAGTATTATGCAATTCAAATTTATGTCCTTGAGTCTAATTAATCTAAGGCTTTTAGATTAATTTAAATTCGCCTCTGAATTAAGATGCTGTTGTGATATATTTCGACTTACGGAGCACGGAGTAGTTTATAATCTGGGCAGTTTAACGTTAACCTGGAGAAGATCTGTATCAGCGAATGAATTTGATTTTCTACCTTTTTTTTACGTCTCGTGGTTTTCATGATGCTATAAACACGTAAATCTTTTTTTTATTAATGGTTATGTTGATACGAAGTGGTCATTTGTTTCGGATATTGAAATCAAGAGTTCTTGTTGTCATGTATCCGTTGATTTGCGTTGTGTCTCTAGATTCATTGGGTCAAATGTTAAATTCTTGAAGTGAACTTGAGGCATTCATATTATTAAGTCTTCTGAGCAATTTCTGCGAAACTGTGAACTTTTCTCCGTGTGAAAACTACATTTTTTTGCATATGTTTATGAAAATGTTTGTAAAATGCAGTTTCAAGTGTTTAGCTTAGGATTAATTGGTCTAGTTTCTGTATAGCCACGAATGTTTATTGTCTATTGATTTGTGCCATCTTCCTAATGCTTAAGAGATTAGTTCATAAATGTAGGCACTTAACTTTAAGTTTCACCACTCGAATGAATCTGTGGCAATACGCTGAATCGTCCGAGAATGTTCTGCTATCAGTTGTAATGCGTTAAAAATAGCATCAATCATTGTTGGCGTTTGGTCCTTGACCAACATTGACCTAGGGGGAAACTACTTCGCCCATAGTAACATACTGTAGTAAACGATAATAATCGCTGCACTCACCAAAGTATAACCAGAGGCATATTTTAACCACTTCCCATCAACTTTGTCAACACATTTCTTGGTTTTTGGATGAAAGAAACAAATAGAGCTTAAAATCATCTTCAACTCCGTCTCCGAAAATTTGGTACAAAGAGGCATAGTATGTTCCACCCAGATCTAAAATGACACTGATGATCGTTCTTAAAAATGACCCTTTCTGCCACAATTTACTGAGGCCTAAAGACTCATTAAAGTATAGAAAGATGTACTAGAGAGTCTGAGGGATGCCGATTGGTCTCAGTTCTCAATGAAGGGAAATATCCAACCGCACCTCCTCGTGGTGGAGGATGGGCAACGTTCAAGAGGCTAATGCAACTCTGAAGACCGAATAATCACCTGTATTAGTGGTTGTCCTCTACCAAGTGCCAACGGTCTCCTAGGAGGGCTGATGATTGGGTAGGACCTTTGGAGGGGGAAACCCTCCCCTAAAAAGCAGATGAGCCAGTATTGTCTAACTGTATGGCGATGGAGAAAGCCAGCCTAAGAAACTACTCCTTTAAAGACCCTTATGGATATCTTAGGATTAGCAGCCATGATGACTACGCATGTAAATGAAGGAAAGATTACAGATCATGAAAGTCAGAAGCCATGATCCGGCAGTCGTGAGGCTTCTCCAGTCGTTATCCAGCGAAATCCTCACAAAGAAGGAAAGAGATTTAAAAGTGGAACATGGAATATTAATACACTACTAAAACCTGGAAAACTAGAAGAGGTAAAAAATTGTGTTGCCAATTATAAACTAAATATTTTAGAATTATGTGAAACAAGATGGGCTACCGATGGTGATTTCAGATCAAAAAACTTCAGAGTTATCTAAAGTGGAAGTGATAAATCAGAAAAAAATGGTGTAGCAATTTTACTTAGAGGTAAATGGTCATACAATGTTTTGAACACGTATCCTGCAAGTGACAGAATACTCATGATCAAATTTAAAGCAGTTCTAACTAATATTGTAATTATACAAATATACTTTCCAACGACACAGAGTAGAGATGATGAAATAGAAGAAATATATGAATGTATGGGACACTTGCTCGAAATGGTAGAAGATAAAAAGAATGTTATTCTTATGGGGGACTTTAATGTGTCAGTAGAAAGACAAGAAAACCAGAAACATGTTGCAGGATTTGGATAAGGAGATGTAAATCTGAAAGGTAGTAAACTGCTGGGATTCTGTTTATATCATGAGTTGGTAATAACTAATACATGCTATAAAGTACACAGGAGGAGACGATACACATGGAAAGCACCTGGAGATAAAAAGAAATGCATAACAGATCACATAATAGTAAAGCAAAGTTTTAGATACCAGTTGAAATCTAGTCACAGCTACCCAGGAGCTAAGGTGGATAGCAATCACATACTAGTGATAGCAAACTGTGTATTAAATCTAAAAAACAGAAAATGGTTAATCATAGTAAATGTTTACATAAACAAAAAGATGTTGACACTCTAACGGAATTACAAGAAACTTCTGGAAAAGTAGTGAATGAAAATGTTGGATGGAACGGTATCAAATCTGGTTTAATAACAGTTGCTGAAAAGGGTTTTAAAAGCAAAGAAACTGAAACCTAAAAAATCTAGTATGACCCAAGAGATCCTGGAGCTCATTGAAGAAAGAAATATGTTAAAGTCCAAAAATTATAATAAATACAAGGCCGTTAAAAACAAGGTAACAACAATGTGTAGGTTACAGAAAGAAATATAGATGAACGAAACAAGCAAAGAAATCAAGAAATATTCAGTTGAGGGGAAACTTGACAAAACCTACAGCAAAGTAAAAACATTATAATGTAGACCGAAAACTATGAGCAACCTAATGAATGATAAACATGGAAAACTGTTATTTGGGCATAAGGAGGTGTGATAGATGGAAATAATATATTAAAGACTTGTATGATCGTAAGGAAGTTAAAGAAATAGAAGAGTATATTGAGGTGGAAATTCTTTTGACGCTGATAGCACAGAGCCACTCATTACGAGAGCTGAGTTTAACAATGCTCTGAATTAATAAAAGCAAAATAAAGCCACCGGTGTGGAAAACATTGCAGAAGAACTATTGAAAAATAGTGGTGACACAATTAGGAATAAACTTCATATGGTTGTATCCAATTGCTATGAGGAAGGAAAGGTACCACATGATTTCACAAAAAAAGTAGAAACATTACACTTACCAAGAAAAGCAATGCTAAACTTTGCACGAATTCCCGAACAATTACGCGTCCTTCTCATGCTTCAAAAATTTAATTGGTTATAGTAAGAAAGAGAATAAAACAGAAAATTGATGCGACATTAGATAGTGATCTGTACGGCTTCAGACCTGGAAAAGGCACTCAAGAGGCAATTATAGCAATTGAGGCAAATCCTAGAGAGGAGGCGAGAAATCAATAAGGAAAGTTATATAGCTTTTATTGATTTGGAAAAGACTTTTGACCATGTTGACTGGAGACTGTTGTTCCAAGCAATGTGCAAAAGAGGGTTGGATGGGGAAGAAAAAATATTGATTTTAAACCTATACAAAAACCAAAGTACGGAAATAGAAATCAGTGGCACCGAAGAAGAAGAAGCAAACATAAGAAGATGTGTTATGCAAGGTTGTCCAATATCGCCTTACTTTTTTACCTTATGCATAGAAGAAACAATGCCTGAAATTAAAACAAAGACAAGAGGAAGTATAATAAATGGCAAACAAATGTATTTTATCCGATTTGCAGACGACATATCTCTAGAAGCTGTCTCAGAGAAGGAATTAAGTCAAATGCTCAAGATTCTAACTAATATTTTATTAAAACTGAAACTTCAAATAAACACCAAGAAAACAAAAATCATGGTGGTAGAAAGAAAGAGAAAAGATAATGAATATGCGTATAGACGGAGTGAGACTGGAGGAAGTGACAGAGTTCTGCTACTTGGGAAGCATATAAGAGAATCGTAACAACTGCTCCTCTGAGGTCAAAAGAAGAATACCGTTAGCCAAGAAAGCCTTTCAATTAAAGAAAAGTCTCCCATTAAATGACAGCATTAGTATTGAGACTAGGAAGAGATTCCTGAAAATCTTTGTATGGAGTGTGCTAACATATGGATGCAAGATATGGACATTAAGGAAGAGTGAAATGACGAAACTTGAAGCTGCAGAAATGTGGTTTTGTAGGAGGATTACAAAAACTAGGTGAACCGACAGGAAAACTAATGAGCAAGTACTAAATGAAGTCCATACAGAAAGAGAACTATTGGAAACAATTGAAACGAGAAATGCAAAGCTCAGCGGACAATTACTTAGGCACGACAACTTTAAACAAATATATTAAGGAAGGAAAAATTCCATTTTTTTGCCGCATCGATCCATTTTTTAAAAATGGATCGATGCAGAAAAAACCCGAAGAGAATACGATCAAACCTTAAGTGTCATAAAAAAACAAGAACTTGCTTTATATAACTATTCCTAACATGGCGGAAATTTTGCAAATAAAATGATATCAAAGTAAAAATCATTTTCATAGGGAACTAAGTAGTGATACTTATTTCACGAATGTCTGTGACATTTAGCTTATAATTTGTTGGCTTTATTTCTAATTCTTTCTCTAATTATGACTCTAAATCGTTTTATAATATTTCCAAAGACCAGAGAAGTCAGGAGGGAGAGGAGAAATATTTTGCACGATTCATTAAAAAGGTTCGAAAATGAAAAGTCCGGATTTTTCGGTCCTGCCAACTTTGTATTGTCGAGTTGCTACCGTATTTGTGGATTAATATTGTTGTGATACTTTAATATGCTGGTTTAACTTTCACTTATTCTAAAAATTTTCAACCTACACCATGCAGACACTTTCATTCAAGTTTGGTGAGCAGAATTATTGGCGTCTGTTAAATTGTCTCTCTTTCTCGGGGTAGATATACCATCAGAATATGGAATCATATCACAGTTAGGTAAGTGGGTGGTAAGGTCATTCACAAAAAAGGTAAACAGAAGTGGACCTATTGTAGATCCATGAGGTATTCCACAACTGTTTGCAACCGGTTTGGACTTACAGTAAGCCTTCGATTCATGTCGGAGATGCGCGTGGAAGAAGAGCGAGGCAAGTCGAAGCAATGTGTAACGGATCCAGATATTCGCGACCACTTTTATCTCACGATAAATCAAGACGTTGATTTCAAAATTTGCTTTTTTTGCCTTCATCCAGGAAAAAATAACTATTTCAGATGAGATGATTTTGTCTCAGTTATAAAAAACTGAAGCATATGCACACATGGTTTGTTTTATGTGCATTAAACAGGGAAAAACCGACGACGACCGAAAAACTTGTCAGGGTGGACGGAACAGCAAATCGAAACGACACACATACCGAGGAATTTCTGTGCATGTGCAAGTGTCTGCTTTGATATGGACCTCTTGTTTATGGCTATACAGTTATGACTTGTTCTTAGACGAGGCAATTCCATCAATTCTATTGTAATGTAGTTAAGAATGAAGTATGTTATGGCCAATTTTGTCAGACACTTCTACGTGTTTAAACTTCCCCGCGAGCCGCCACATGAGCGTAGGTATTGTAGTCATAGGAGCAGAATTCGTAGATCTTTTACCGGTGCTTGGACCGTGCCGGGCTTCTCCCAACCGTTCTGGGTTGCATTACCCCGCCCGGGAATCAGAACGGGTGGCTCATCAGATTTTTGAGCATTGCAAAAATTTTTTAGGCTAGAGATATTTGCCAAAAAATGTATTTTTTGGTAAATATATCTATACGTAATGTAGTAAGGGGTTAAATTTTAATGTCATTAGAAAAGTAAGATAATTTTATTTAAAACGAGATCAAAGTCATTGATTTGTAAGTGAAGTCATTCAATGGGAATCGAAATTATACACCGGACAACAGCCTCAGATTAAATCGGAGAAGTTTTAACCTTCATTGCCCAAAAAACTTAAGAGAAGCACAAATAAATGAATTGTACTTCCATTGCAAAAATAATTCCAACACTCGCTCTCTAGGTAACTGTGAAATTTCAAAGAAAAACTCGCTTCTCAGTGGCTTCAGTGAACATTAAAAAGATAGCACACAGAATCGTAGGAAACAACGAAGCAGCACGTATCAAGCTAATTGCGATATACATTTAGTGATAGTAAATTTCTCTAACATAAAGAGCAAACTGCCGAAGTTGAGCATATATTTGAAAACGCAGAAAAAGTAATTTAAACAGAAAGTTAGTTTGCTGAGCATATTAACGATAGCAAATTTTTTCCGACAGGATATAAAATCTTAAGACAAGATCGACCCGATAGGACTGGTGGCGGAGTATTGAAAGCATATAAATCGTATTTGAATAGTGCCACACATATATTTAACGACAATGGAATAGATAGCATTTGGTGTACAATGAAGCAACAAAACAAAAGAAATATCCACAAATACTCATTTTAAAGGCCACCAGATTCGAACTTCAATGTTTTGTACAAGTAAGAAACTCCATCAACATCATTTACCTCGAAAGATATCAAAAGATAAAAATAAAATTCTCCAATAGCCGTATAAAAGGCACCACTCGTCAAACATGTACCACAAAAATACACTGACTGTGTTGGTTTGCGGGAAAGGGGATTCACAGCAGGGACCAACCACAGCCTCTCCACCAGAATACCCTCCTGTGATGGTTTACGGGAATGTTACTTCCTCGCCAGTGACCAACACAGACACAACCACACAACCCAGTTTGGGATCCTTTTCGAGGGCTAATGGGACCCTGATAAGGATGCCTGGGTTATAACCTGATATCCTTCATAGGGCTAATGGGACCCTACTAAGGATGCCTGGTTATTACCACATTCACACACACTCGCACTCAAATCACTCATTCACAACACACAGATGGGCCCAACTTCTGGGAGAAATCGCTCAAAAAGAGCGTGGTCAAAAGAAAAACACACAGAAACAAACGAGGGTGAGCGTCTGATACGCGTATTTCGGCCACAAGGTGGCCCTCTTCAGCGAGCTGAAGGGAAAAGCACTTGCAACACGAGGTTGTAAGTACCCTCTTAAACTGAATCTGACTGAATTACACTGACGAGTGGTGCCATTTTTACGGCTATTGGAGAATTTTATTTTTATCTATCTAGAGAGGCCGTATAGCTCAATTTCCTTTGATTTAGATATCAAAAGCTTGATAATTATCGGTGGGGATTTCAACCTCCCGGTTATAAATTGGAAAAGCAACAGCGTTGAACCAAGTTCGAGGAAGCGTGATATAAGGGAGACCTTATATAATATACTTTCACACAACTCTGTTACTCAAATAGTAACGAACCAACGAGAGGTAATAAAATATTAGAACTTTCAGGTGTTAGTCACCCACCAATGATTAAACATGTCGATATCCTCGAAGGCATAAGTGATCATAAAGTAGTTTTTACGACTTTGAAAACGAAGGTAGATTTTACTGTAAAACCCAAAAGTAAAGTCTGCTTTTGTCAATAATGTCTCTCTGGAGTGCATACACGTACCATTTCTCTTGTAAGAGGGCTTTTGTATTTTTTGGCAAATATCTCCATAGGTAATGTGGTGAGGGGTTGAATTTTTGGTGTCATTCGAAAGGTGAGATAATTTTCTTTAAAACGAAACCAAAGTCATTATTTTCTAAGTAAAATGATATTACGCTCAAACTACCATAAGCCACCTTAACTCATTCTAACCCTGGTTGTTTAAATGGGGCATTAGTGGAGTTAACGTAGTCCAAGTGGTTTTCTTCATGCGAGAATGGTCAAGTACGAAGATCATTTGAACGATTTGGAGTAGTTCTTTTGAACGATTTAGGGTGGGAGCCGATAGAGACTCGGAGGCTACGCGCTAGGCTTAGATTGCTTGAGCAAATGGGAGATAATATCTTTCAGAGCGACACGGAGAGCATCATATCAGAACCACATTATATTTCCAGGTTCGACAGAATTGATAAATTTAGAGAGATATTTTGCAGAATGGATAAGTATGGGAATTTGTTTTTCCCTCGAACAATTAAGGATTTCAATAAATGCTAGGTGGAACCTTGATTTTTTTACGGCTGGTGTCCTAACACCCCCCTCCCCACGCCTTTTGAGGCGGCCTGTGGGGTAGTATGTAGATGTATGTAGATGTAGATGAAGTAATTTAAGGCAATAAATATTATTTTAACTGGTTAAATTCGATGTGGTTTTGGCTAATTTTGCATTCTTCCTTACGTACCAGATGATCACTTGCGGTGAGGGTTTCATCTTGTGGCGAAATGAAGGCCAGTCAGTCTGCAGAAGCTGACGTGAAGTGTCGGATGAGTTACCAATACACGTGCTCTCAGGAGATAGACGTTGGAGCTAGCATCCTGTAAAAGAAGTGATACCAATGGCAAATCTAGTGAGAGACACCAAAACCCGGTTCAATTTATCAAGAAACTACTCAAAGTGAAGTGTTAACAGGGGACAACTGTCATCAGAGTCTCGAGCAGGAATACCCATAATGCTTTAACCATTGTTTTTCTAAGGAGACAGTTTTGCTAAAAGGAGTTAACCAAATAACCCCATCATGTAAAGGAATCTAAGAAGGGAACACATAACTTTTACCATCATATGTTTGTAATTTTAAGAACTTCAATGGATCGAGTTAGTGTCATTTGTTTGATTGTGAAGAAATTAATTTACTTTGACAGAGAAAAGATGTGAGCTTGAATTGAAATAAATGCTATGGGCTATAATTTTGAAAATAAAAGCTGCAGTATTGTGTATTAAATGTCATTACCAATTTGACCCCTATAATGCATGTAGATAAAAGAGTGTGAATCATCAATATATTTAATTATTCCCTCCACCATGTTCTAAGTTAAACCAGCCCCCTGACACTCCCGATACTTTCCCATAGGAGCCCATGTCCTCTTATTGAAGCTGTTCCCTTATTGATATATGTGCCTGGTTATGGGTTTCGGTTTAAGTAAAATAATTTAACAGGAGTAATTATACTCGATTCATTCACAGTTGTTATTTTTATAATTGGCGCCTTAGCAACACTTTTAGTACATATAGTTGGAGCTAGCGTTCTTATTGGAAAACATTCGCACCGCCAAAAAAAATTGTCTCACTAGTGCTGCCACGTAGCTCTGGTCATATAATTTACGTGATGCTGAGAAAATGCATATTCCAACACTCTTCAGTCCGCTGCTTCTTTTTCGGGGAGCCGCCACGGGTCCGAGAGTGCAAGATTCAATAGGTATTCCCTTCGACAGAAGTTGGTTTGCGTTGTCGCGTGAGTATAAAATGAATTCTTTGTTGTTAACGCGGATATTGCATGCAATAATTTACTTGTATTAAATCTGTGCAGTATTGTGCTCCATTATTTCAACATTACGTGTCGGAAATTGTGGTTATTTGCGGATA